>CM057830.1:47547896-48132154 GCA_030068075.1 Paguma larvata | reverse complement strand
ACACGTCTAACTTAATGAGACAAGAAGTTAGTTGACAGACCCTTTCTCCACAGTGTTGTTTCACAGAGTTGAGTACAAGGCACTTCCCTTATAGTTCCCCACATAGGTTTTCAGACACTTGTAACTTAGTGAAATAAGACATTTGTTGAAAGATGGTTACTCCACTGAGTCATTTAACAGAACCGAGTATTAGGCACTTTCTGTATAGTTTCAAGCATAGGTTTTCAAACACGTATAACTTAATGAGACAAAATGTTAGTCGAGAGATGAATTCTGCACAGCATTGTTTCACAGGATGAAACAAGTATAGGGCACTTGCTTTATACTTCCTTGCATAGGTTTTCAAACTTCTACTTTAGCGAAACAAAAATTTCATTGAAAGATGATTTCTTCAGTGTTGTTTCACAGAGTTTAGTGTATGGTTCTTTCGTCTAGTTCCCTACATAGGTGTTCAAACACCTTTAACCTAGGTAAACAAGAATTTAGTGTGAGACTATTTCTCCACGGTGTTGTTTCACAGAGTTAAGTATATGGCACTTTCTTTAAAGTTCCCTGCATAGGTTTTCAAACACTTCCAAGTTAGTGAAACAAGATATTAGTTGAAAGTTGGTTCTTCCACTTGTATCATAGAGTTGAGTATATAGCACTTTCATTATAGTTTCCCACATAAGTATTCAGAAACCTCAGCCTTAGTGAAATAAGAATTTAGTTGAATAATTGTTTCTCCACAGTGTTCCTTTACAGAGTTGAGTATATGGCAGTTTCCTTACTGTTCCCTGCCTAGGTTTTTTAATGCTTCTACCTTAATCAAGAATTTAGTTGAAAGAGTGTTTCTGCAAGTATTGTTTCACAAAGTTGAGTATAAGGCACTTTCTTCACAGTTATTCATATACTGTGAACTTAGTGAAACAAGAAGTAGTAGAAAGTTGGTTTCTCCACAATGATGTTTCAAAGACTTGTGTATGCCACCCTTTCTTTATACTTCCCTGCTGATATTTTCAAACACTTATAACTTATCGAACCTAAAAGTTAGTTGAAAAATGGCGTTTTGATATTTTGGTTCTACTGAGTTCAGTATATGTTAAAATACTATGGTTCCTTATATAGTTTTTTAAACATTTCTAAATGAACCAAGATGTTAGTTGAGATACTGTGATCTTTCACAGAGTTATGTATATAGCACTTTTGTTATATTTCTAGGTTTAGCTTTTCAAAGACCTTTTAGCTTGGTGAATCTAGCTGTTATCGAAATATGGCTACTGCAAAATTTTCTTTCACATAGTTGACTATATGGCAATTTTCTTATAGTTACATGCATAGGTTTTCGAACACTTCAACCTTAGTGACATAAGAAGTTAGTTGAAAGAGGTTTTCTGGACAGTATTGTTTCACAGAGTTGAGTATATGGCTCTTTCCTTATGGTTCCCTGCCTAGGTTTTCAATCATTTTTAACTTAGTGAAACAAGATGTTACTTGAAAGATGGTTTCTCCCAAGTTGTTTTATAGAGTTGAGAATATGGCACTTTACTAATATTTACCCACACAGATTTTCAAGGACTTCTAACATTTTGAAACAAGTAGTTAGTTGAAAGATTCTTTCTCCACTGTGATCTTTTACGGAGATGAATACACTGCCCTTTACTTATAGGTTACCCCGTAGGTTTTCAAACACTCCTAACTTAGTGAAAGTGTATGTTACTTGTAAGATTGTTTCGCCAATGTGTTCTTTCAAAATGCCGAGTATATGGCAAATTCTGTATAGTTCCACACATAGGTTTTCAAACATTTCTAAGTTACTGAAATAAGAAGTTAGTTCTAAAAGCATTTCTCCACAGTGTTCTTTCACGAAGTTGAGTATATGACACTTTCCTTATAGTTCCATGCACACTGTCATGAAACCATTTTCCAACTAACATCTTGTTTCAGTAATTTAGAAGTGTTTGAAATCCTGTGTGGGGAACTATAAGGAAACTGCAATATCCTCAATTCTGTGAAACAATACTGTGTATAAAACTTCATTCAATTATCACATCAAACTAACATCTTCTTCCACATACACCACATAATAACAAACATATAGCCAACTATCTCTAAAATCTACACACTCAACACACACCACACACATACCACTTATACACCACAAACACCACACATAAACCTCACACAGTGCCATTGCAACATATAAATACCAAATATATAACACATACAAAGAATACAACAACGTATCCAAAGAACCACACATATTTACACCTCATTTCTAGAACAGCAATGTGTTTTTTCTTATACTGCTTATAAATCACAGAAAGATACATGCCATATGTACACTATAAGAACAATTTTCATTTATAATACACAAAATACATACTTCACATACACAAAATATAAATCCCACAGACTGAACACCACTTATACACCACAGTACACACATTCCATGTACATGCTGCATATATACCATGCACAGAAATATGCCACACATACTCCTGGGATATACTGCTTATAAAGCATACAAATACACACACTCTGCACATACACTACACACCTAAAAACACAATCTCCAAACACTCTACCTATCAAAGTTCTGAACCACCCACATATACACATATGCAACACAGATACCACAAATACAAAATTCATGTACACACCATACATGTCATGTGTGCATCACATGCAAAACCCACATCACATACATAATTATATAGCATGCCAGCATACACACCACACCTTCACCACACAAGAACTACACAGAAAACACATAAATATCACACATATATTACAGACATACCACATATATACCACATATATTACATATATACATAGAGCACACATGCCAACAAACTGATAACTTCACACATTGACTGGATATATCCTACACAGACACCACACAGAACAAATATACAACACATACTTCACACACATCACAGATAGACCACCCACTCCAAACACACAAACCAACAACCATACACAAAACAATCACACAAACTGAACGAACCTCACACACAACTCTTTTACTAGACACACCCACAGACACCACCCAAACTATTCACAAACCACACATATCACACACACATCAAAAACTAATCAAACATACATATATCAAACAAAAACACACACAAACTTTACACACACACCCAACACACCACACTTACAGCACACACATATCACAAATACAATACACATATAAAACAGAATGACACCACACATACCCTATAGATATAGGGTACAGTCGCCAAATATACACCTTGGACACACAATATATATCACACGTTCGTTGTACACACACCACACACACCCTATATACAATGTACTTAAAAAATATATAATTCACAAACACACCATGCACACAAAACAAGCAAATAATATATGCACCATACACACTGCACAGATAACAGTGTCATCAACTAACATTACACATGTGCTGCAAAAACACACACTACACATTCACCACAGATATAACACACACATCACACACACCACACATACCATTCATATATACCACACCAACAAACACAACACACATTGATTGCATCTGCTCCCCACACTTCGAACATTTATTACAGACATAGAACACATCTACCACCCACTCACTAAGCATATAATACATATAATATATGTATGTATCCCCATACAATCCCCATAGTGTACACACTCACCAGAAACATACACACACATACACAATATTAAGTATACATAGAAGGGGTGATCAAGGAGGAGGAGTAGGAAGACCCGCTGCTCTCCGGTGTCTTTTAATCTAAGAAGGACTGAAACCGAGGAACACTCCATCCCAGAGATCTGCAAGAAGAGGAGTTGGAGGCTACAGGGAAGAGAACACGAAATTCAGAAAATCCTGGGAGACTGAGGAGAAATAGGAAATAAACCAATACACACCTAGCCAAAATGACCAAACAGAAGAACTTCCCTTAAAAAACTGTACAGGAAATAGTGACAGCACAAGAAATGATGAAAGCAGACATAAGCAACTTAACAGAACAAGAATACAGAATGATAAACATAAAAATACTCGCAGGGCTTGAAAAAAGCATAGAAGAAAGAGGGGGACCCCAGAGGCAGAGATCAAGGTCCTAAAAAACGGTCTAGAGGAATTAAAAAATGCTTTAATGAGGGGCAAAACAAATTGGAGGCAGCCACAGCGTGGATTAAAGAGGCAGAAGAGAGAATAGGGGAATTAGAAGATAAATTTATGGAAAAGGAGGAGGCAGAGAAAAAAAAGAAAGTGATTCAGGAAGAGGAAAGGAGAATTCGAGAGCTGAGCGATGCAATCAAAAGGAATAATACCTGTATTATATTAATTCCAGAGGAAGAAGAGAGAGAGAAAGGAGTCGAAGGGGTACTCGAACAAATCATCACTGAGAACTTCCCCAACATGAAGAAGGAAATGGGCATTGAAGTCCAAGAGGCACAGAGAACTCCCCTCAGACGTACCGAATAGACCCTCAGCACGACACATCATAGTGAAGCTGGGAAAATACAAAGACAAAGAGAGAATCCTGAAAGCAGCTAGGGATAAACGGGCCTTGACTTACAAAGGCAGACACATTAGGGTAGTAGCGGACTTACCTACAGAAACATGGCAAGCCAGAAAGGAATGGCAGGAAATCTTCAATGTGATGAACAAGAAGGATATGCAGCCAAGAATCCTTTACCCCGGCCAGCCTGTCATTCAAAATGGATGGAGAGAGGCAAAGAGGCAACATGGCGGAGGAGTAGGGGGCTCCAGTATTTCGCTTGCCGTTTAAGGGGAACGACTGAAACCATTGTCTCTCTCTCAACTCCAAAAATCGGGGGGAAAAGGTGCTAGAGCTGACAAGAAACTAAGGCGAACACAGACACGGCCCAACTGAACTGTGAGTTTAATCTGGGTCGGATAAAACAAACTCGAACTCGGGAAGTTGAGCTGAGGGGAGGGTGAGCGTCTTCGGATATAGCTGGGAAAGTGCCGATCGAACAACATCTGAACGAGAGGGCCAGAGCGGGTGAGACCGCTACCATCCAGGCCCTAAATGCAGGGCTTCTGAAGAGAAGTTCAGTGGCAAGAAGCAGCACTACCCACGCTGCTGGGACCGCACCAACCCCGTCCTGAACCACTGCGACGCGCGCGGGAGGGACTGGCAGCGGGGACGCAGGCGGCGCCGCCTGCGGAGCACCTCTAACCCCAGCACAATTATAACGAAATCGGGGGTGGCAGACGGCCGCACCACCGCGCCACCCTCGCCCAGCGCCTCCGGGCACGCACGCCGCAGGGACCCAGGCAGCCCCAGGTGGCGGCTCCAGTAAACCACACTAGGCTGGCGTGGGCGGTGGAGAGAGAACAGAAATAAAGGGGCGAATAAAGCCTCCAGGACTGGTGGCGCGGGTCTGGAGAGACGCCATTGTTGTCTCAGAAGCCAGGAAGTCACCCCAGAAGCCATCCCTGCAGCAGTGGAGGCCGGACCCGCCTACACTAAACCACGCCCCTCCCAAACGATCAGCAGGAGAGACTGATCCAAGAGGAGATTGCTGCCTGGAGTAACGCCAGTCATTTCTTCTTTTTAAATTTATCCCTCCCTTTCTCATTCCTACCGATCCCCATCCCTGAGCTGGTCATCCAGGGTACTGACTGGCTTAATCATTTTTTTTGTTTTTTTTTCGTTTTTTGGTTTTTGTTTTTTTTTTTTTGTTTTGTTTTGTTTTGTTTTTTGTTTTTTTTGTTTTTTTTTTGTTTGTTTGAGTTTTTTTTGTTTCGTTTTGTTTTTTTTTGTTTGTTTTTTGTTTTTTGTTTTTTCTTTTTGTTTTTTAACCCACTCTTTGAGGACATGTCTTACAACCTCTTCTTTACTTCACTAGCCCTTTTTCTGGAATAACCAGGCCGTATAAGTTCATCTAGACAACATCGATCTTTATTCCTTTTCCCTCGCACCTGTCCTTATTCTGATTTCTATCAGTCTGGATTAAACCCTTTAGTCGCTCTACCTGGGCAAAGTCCACTTCCTTCTTCTCCCTGCACCAGTCATTATTCTGTCTATATATGCTCTGCCACCAGCACACTACATATCCTGTCCTTAACGTGTAGCTGTTACTTCAGGACATAGCCCTCAGAGAGTCACTTGTTATTTTTTTTTCTGTTGTGAACTGCTTGTCTGGACCATTTGTCGGTACGTTTGAGTATCTCTGTGTTCTGTGTGTCTGTCAGTTTTCCTTTCCAGGGCAACTTCAAGAAACAACCCATAACACATCCAGCCAAAATGACGAGAAGGAAGAATTCTCCTCAAAAGAGTCTACAAGAAGCAGTGACAGCTCAAGAACTAATGAAAACAGATATAAGCAACATAACAGAACTTGAATATAGAATGTTAATCATAAAACTAATTGCTGGCCTTGAAAAAAGCTTAGATGAATGCAAGGGGTCCCACGCGGCAAAGTTCAAAGACCTTAAAAACGGTCAGGAAGAATTAAAGAAGACATTGGAAGAAATACAGGGGAAACTGGAAGCAGCCACAGCACGGATTGAAGAGGTAGAGGAAAGAGTTAGTGCATTAGAAGACAAAATCATTGAAAAAGAGGAAGCAGATAAAAAGAGAGAGAAGCTGATCCAGGAACAGGAAAGGAGAATTCGAGAGCTGAGCGATGCAGTCAAAAGAAACAATATCCGTATCATAGGAGTTCCAGAGGAAGAAGAGAGAGAGAAAGGAGTCGAAGGGGTTCTTGAACAAATCATTGCTGAGAACTTCCTCAACATGAGAAATGAAACGGGCATGGAAATCCAAGAGGCACAGAGAACTCCCCTCAGACGTAACTTGAATAGACCTTCTGCACTGCACATCATAGTGAAGCTGGCAAAATACAAAGATAGGGAGAGAATCCTGAAAGCAGCTAGGGACAAAAGAACCCTAACATACAAAGGGAGACATATAAGGGTAGTAGCAGACTTATCTACGGAAACTTGGCAAGCCAGAAAGGAATGGCAGGATATCTTCAATGTGATGAGCAAGAAGGACATGCAACCAAGAATTCTGTATCCGGCTAGTCTGTCATTCAGAATAGAAGGAGAGATCAAGATTTTTCCCAACAAACAAAAACTGAAAGAATTTATCACAAATAAGCCAGCACTGCAAGATATCCTGAGGGGCATTCTATGAAGACAAGGTGGCAAAGAACACAAACTACCAGAGACAGCCTTAGAAACATGAAACTTACAGATAATACAGTGACTGTAAGCCCATATTTTTCAATATTAACACTGAATGTAAATGGACTCAATGCGCCAATCAAAAGACACAGGATAACAGAATGGATTAAAAAACAAGACCCATCTATTTGCTGTCTTCAAGAAACTCATCTTAAATCTGAAGACACCTTCAGATTGAAAGTGAGGGGATGGAGAACTATCTACCATGCTACTGGAAGTCAGAAGAAAGCCGGAGTAGCCACACTTATATCAGACAAATTAGACTTTAAAATGAACGATGTAATAAGAGATGAAGAAGGACATTATATAATAGTCTCAGGGACCATCCAGCAGGAAGAGCTCACAATTGTAAATATCTACGCACCGAATTCGGGGGCACCCAATTTGTAAAACAACTAATTACAAACATTAGCAACCTCATCGATAAAAATGTCCTAATAGTAGGGGATCTCAACACTCCACTCTCAGCATTGGATAGGTCCACAAAACAGAAAATCTCCGCAGAAACAATAGCCCTGAATGACACATTAGGACAGATGGGCCTCACAGACATCTTTAGGGTCCTTCATCCAGAAGCTAAGGAATTTACGTTCTTCTCATCTGCACATGGTACATTTTCCAAGATAGACCACATTCTGGGGCACAGGGAAACTCTGAATAAATATAAAAGAATTGAGATCATACCGTGTACAGTGTCAGACCACAATGCTTTGAAACTTGAAATCAACCACAGGAGAAAGCCTGGAAAATATCCAAGAACATGGCAGCTAAGAAATAACCTACTAAAAGATGACTGGGTCAACCAAGCCATCAGAGAAGAAATTAAAAAATACATGGAAACAAATGAAAATGAAAATACAACAATCCAAACGCTCTGGGATGCAGCAAAGGCAGTCCTGAGAGGGAAATATATTGCAATCCAGGCCCATCTCAAGAAACAAGAAAAATCAATAACACAAATTCTAACAGCACGCCTAAAGGAACTAGAAGCAGAAAAACGAAAACAACCCAAGCCCAGCAGAAAGAGAGAAATAACAAAGATTAGAGCTCAAATTAACCATATGGAGACAGAAAAGGTAGTGGAACAGATCAATGAAACCAAAAGCTGGTTCTTTGAAAAAATAAACAAAATAGACAAACCTCTAGCCAGGCTTCTCAAAAAGAAAAGAGAGAGATCTCAAATAGATAAAATCGTGAATGAAAAGGGAGAAATAACAACCAATCCCTCAGAGATACAAGCAATCATCAGAGAATACTATAAAAATTATATGCCACCAAACTTGGCAATCTGGAAGAAATGGACAGCTTCCTAAATAGCCACACGCCACCAAAACTCAAACGGGAAGAAATAGAAAATTTGAACAGACCCATAACTAGTGAAGAAATAGAATCCGTTATTAAAAACCTCCCAGCAAATAAAAGCCCTGGACCAGATGGCTTTCCTGCGGAATTTTACCAGACATTTAAAACAGAGTTAATTCCTATCCTCCTCAAGTTGTTCCAAAAAATTGAAACGGAAGGAAAACTCCCGGACTCATTCTATGAAGCCAGCATCACTTTGATTCTCAAACCAGATAGAGACCCAGCAAAGAAAGAGAATTACAGGCCAATATTCCTGATGAATATGGATGCAAAAATTCTCAACAAGATACTAGCAAATCGAATCCAACAGCATATAAAGAGAATTATCCACCATGATCAAGTAGGATTCATCCCTGGGTTGCAGGGCTGGTTCAATATTCGCAAATCATCAACGTGATACATCACATCAACAAAAGAAAAGATAAGAACCATGTGATCCTGTCAATAGATGCAGAAAAAGCATTTGACAAAATACAGCATCCTTTCTTAATAAAAACTCTCGAGAAAGTCGGGATAGAAGGAACATACTTAAACATCATAAAAGCCATCTATGAAAAGCCCACAGCTCATATCATCCTCAATGGGGAAAAATTGAAAGCCTTCCCCCTGAGATCAGGAACACGACAGGGGTGTCCACTCTCGCCACTGCTATTTAACATAGTGCTGGAAGTCTTAGCATCAGCAATCAGACAACAAAACAAAATAAAAGGCATCAAGATTGGCAAGGAGGAAGTCAAACTTTCACTTTTTGCAGATGACATGATACTTTACATGGAAAACCCGATGGAATCCACCAAAAGCCTACTAGAACTGATTCATGATTTCAGCAAAGTTGCAGGATACAAAATCAATGTACAGAAATCGGTGGCATTTCTATACACCAACAATGAAGCAGCAGAAAGAGAAATAAAGAAGCTAATCCCTTTCACAATTTCACCAAAAACCATAAAATACTTAGGAATAAACCTAACCAAAGATGTGAAAGACCTCTACACTGAAAAGTATAAAAAACTTATGAAGGAAATTGAGGAAGACACAAGGAAATGGAAAAACATCCCATGCTCATGGATTGGAAGAATAAATATCGTCAAAATGGCAATACTACCCAAAGCAATCTACACATTCAATGCAATCCCAATCAAAATTGCACCAGCATTCTTCTCAAAGCTAGAGCAAACAATCCTAAAATTTGTATGGAACCACAAAAGACCTCGAAGAGCCAAAATAATACTGAAGAATAAAACCAAGGCGGGAGGCATCACAATCCCAGACTTTAACCTCTACTACAAAGCGTTAGTCATCAAGACTGTATGGTATTGGCACAAAAACAGACGCATAGACCAATGGAATAGAATAGAAAACTCAGAAATGGACCCGCAAGTATATGGCCAACTAATCTTTGACAAAGCGGGAAAATGTATCCAATGGAAAAAAGACAGCCTCTTTAACAAATGGTGCTGGGAGAATTGGACAGCAACATGCAAAAGAATGAAACTAGACCACTTTCTTACACCACTCACAAAAATAAATTCTAAATGGATAAAAGATCTGAATGTGAGACAGGAAACCGTCAAAATCCTAGAGGAGAAAACAGGAAAAAGCCTCTTTGACCTAAGACGCACCAATTTCTTACTCGACACGTCTCCAAAGGCAAGGGAATTAAAAGCAAAGATGAACTATTGGGACCTCATCAAGATAAAAAGCTTCTGCACAGCAAAAGGAACAACCAACAAAACGAATAGGCAACCAACGGAATGGGAAAAGATCATCGCAAATGACATATTGGATAAAGGACTAATATCTAAAATTTATAAAGAACTTACCAAACTCCAAACCCGAAAAACAAACAACCCAGTGAATAAATGGGCGGAAGATATGAATAGACACTTCTCCAAAGGGGACATTCAGATGGCCAACAGACACATGAAACGATGCTCAAAGTCACTCATCATCAGGGAAATACAAATCAAAACCACACTGAGATACCACCTCACACCAGTCAGAGTGGCTAAAATGAACAAATCAGGAAACTATAGATGCTGGCGAGGATGTGGAGAAGTAGGCACCCTCCTACACTGTTGGTGGGAATGCAAACTGGTGCAGCCACTCTGGAAAACGGTGTGGAGGTTCCTCAAAAAAATGAAAATAAAGCTACCCTATGACCCAGCAATACCCCTGCTAGGAATCTACCCAAGAGACACAGGAATGCTGATGCATAGGAGCACGTGTCCCCCAATGTTCATAGCAGCACTTTCGACAATAGCCAAATCATGGAAAGAGACCAAGTGCCCATCAACTGACGAATGGATAAAGAAGATGTGGTACTTATATACAATGGACTACTACGTGGCAATGAGAAAAAATGAAATCTGGCCATGTGTAGCAACATGGATGGAACTGGAGGGTATTATGTTAAGTGAAATAAGTCAGTCCGAAAAAGACAGATACCATATGTTTCCACGAATAGGTGGACTTTGTGAAACTAAGCAAAAACCAGTGGGAGGGGAAGATGGGAAAGGAAAAAAAGACACAGAGAGGGAGGGAGATAAAACATAAGAGACTCTCAAAGACTAAGAAAAAACTGAGGGTGCGGGGGATGAGGGAGGGGGGAGAGGGGGTGATGGGCATTAAAAAAGGGCACATGTTGGGATGAACGCTGGGTGTTATATGTAAACCAATTTGAAAATAAACTATTATAATAAAAAAATAATTAAAAATGAAAAAAAAAATGAATGGAGAGATAAAGGTCTTCCCAAACAAACAAAAACTGAAGGAATACATCACAATAAACCAATATTACAAGAGACCTTGAGGGGGACTCTATGAAGGAAAGTTTGCAAGGAACACAGAGCACCAGAGATATCCTTACAAACATGAAACCTACAGACAACACCTTGACTCTAAACCCACATTTTCCAATATTAACACTGAATGTAAATGGACTAAACGCGCCAACTAAAAGACACAGGGTAACAGAATGGATTAAAAAACAAGACCTATCTATCTGCTGTCTTCAAGAGACCCATTTTAAACCTGAGGATACCTTCAGACTGAAAGTGAGGGGATGGAGAACTATCTATCATGCTACAGGAACTCAGAAGTAAGCTGGAGTAGCCACACTTATATCAGAAAACTGGATTTAATGTAAAAGATGTAATAAGAGATGAAGAAGGGCATTATATAATAATCACAGGGACTATCCAGCAGGAAGACTAACAATTATAAATACCTATGTGCCGAATTCTGGGGCACCCAAATTTGTCAAGCAACTAATTACAAACATAAGCAATCTTATTGATAAAAATGTGCTAGGTGCAGGAGACCTTAATACCCCACTCACAGCGCTGGATAAATCCACTAAACAGAGAATCACCATAGGAAAAATGGACCTGAACGACACGTTGGAACAGATGGGCCTGACAGATATCTTGAGGGCCCTTCATCCAGAAGCAAAGGAATTTACATTCTTCTCAAATGCGCATGGTACATTTTCCAAGATAGACCACATTTTGGGGCACAAGGAAGCGCTGAATAAGTATAAAAAAATTGAGATCATACCATGCACAATTTCAGACCACAATGCTTTGAAACTTGAAATCAACCACAGGAAGCCCCCACAAACATGGAGGCTAAAGAACAACCTACGAAAAGACGAATGGGTCAACCAAGCAATCACAGAAGAAATTAAGAAATATATGTAAACAAATGAAAATGAAAATACGACAATCCAAATGCTTTGGGATGCGGCAAAGGCAGTCCTGAGAGGGAAATATATTGCAGTCCAGGCCCATCTCAAGAAACAAGAAAAATTCCTAACACAAATTCTAACAGCATGCCTAAAGGAACTAGCAGCAGAACAGCTAAGACAGCCCAAACCTAGCAGAAAGAGAGAAATAACAAAGATTAAGGCACAAATTAATCATATGGAAAAGAAAAAAGTAGTGGAACAGATCAATGAAACCAAGAGCTGGTTCTTTGAAAAAATAAACAAAAATTGATAAACCTCTATCCAGGCTCCTCAAAAAGAAAAGAGAAAGAAACCAAATCAATAAAATCACGAACAAAAATGGAGTGATTATAACCAATCCCTCAGAAACACAAGCAATCATCAGAGAATATTATGAAAAACTCTATGCCGTAAAATTGGACAACCTGGAAGAAATAGACAAATTTCTAAACAGCCACATGCTACCAAAACTCAAACGGGAAGAAATAGAAAACGTGAACAGACCCATAACTAGTGAAGAAATTGAATCAGTTATCAAAAATCTCCCAGCAAGTAAAAGTCCAGCGCCAAATGGCTTCCCTGCGGAATTTTACCAGACATTTAAAAAAGAGTTAATGGATGGAACTGGAGGGTATTATGTTAAGTGAAATAAGTCAGTCAGAAAAAGACAGATACCGTATGTTTCCACGAATAGGTGGACTTTGTGAGACTAAGCAAAAACCAGGGGGAGGGGAAGAGGGGAAAGGAAAAAAAGACACAGAGAGGGAGGGAGATAAAACATAAGAGACTCTCAAAGACTAAGAAAAAACTGAGGGTGAGGGGGATGAGGGAGGGGGGAGAGGGGGTGATGGGCATTAAAAAGGGCACATGTTGGGATGAACACTGGGTGTTATATGTAAACCAATTTGAAAATAAACTATTATAAAATTTAAAAAATAAATAAAAAAATAAAAAAATAAGAAAAGAAAAAAAAATAAAATAGAGTTAATACCTATCCTCCTCAAGCTGTTCCAAAAAACTGAGATGGAAAGAAAACTCCCGGACTCATTCTATGAAGTCAGCATCACTTTGATTCCCAAATCAGATAGAGACCTAGCAAAAAAAGAGAACTACAGGCCGATATCCTTGATGAACAAGGATGCAAAAATTCTTAACAAGATATTAGCAAATAGAATCCAACAGCATATAAAAAGAATTATCCACCACGATCAAGTAGGATTTATCCCTGAGTTGCAAGGATGGTTCAACATTCATAAATCAATCAATGTAATACATCACATTAACAAAAGAAAATACAAGAACCATATGATCCTGTCGATTGATGCAGAAAAAGCATTTGACAAAATACAGCATCCCTTCTTAATAAAAACTCTCCAGAAAGTCGGGATAAAAGGAACATACTTATGCATCATAAAAGCCATTTATGAAAAGCCCACAGTTAATGTCATCCTCAATGGGGAAAAATTGAGAGCCTTTCCCCTGAAATCAGGAACACGACAGGGATGTCCACTCCCACCAATGCTATTTAACATAGTGTTGGAGGTCCTAGCATCAGCAATCAGACAAGAAAGCAAAATAAAAGGCATCAGGATACGCAAGGATGAGGTGAAACTTTCACTTTTTGCAGACGACATGATACTTTACATAGAAAACCCAACAGACTCCACCAAAAACCTACTAGAACTGATCCATGAATTTGGCAAAGTTGCAGGATACAAAATCAATGTACAGAAATCGGTTGCATTCCTTTACACCAACAATGAAGTAACAGAAAGAGAAATAAAAAGCGAATCCCATTCACAATTGCACCAATAACCATCCAATACCTAGAAATAAACCTAACCAAAGATGTAAAAGACCTCTACGATGAAAACTATAAAAAAACATATGAAGGAAATTGAGGAAGAGGCAAGGAAATGGAAAAGCATCTCGGGCTCACGGATCGGAAGAATAAATATCGTTAAAATGGCAATACTACCTAAAGCAATCTACACATTCAATGCAATCCCAATCAAAATTGCACCAGCATTCTTCTCAAAGCTAGAGCAAACAATCCTAAAATTTGTATGGAACCACAAAAGACCCTGAATAGCCAAAGTAATACTGAAGAATAAAACCAAGGCAGGAGGCATCACAATTCCAGATTTTAACTTCTACTACAAAGCGGTAGTCATCAAGACAGTATGGTATTGGCACAAGAACAGACACATAGACCAATGGAATAGAATAGAGAACCCAGAGATGGACCCACAAGCATATGGCCAACTAATCTTTGACAAAGCAGGAAAGAGTATCCAATGGAAAAAAGACAGCCTCTTTAACAGATGGTGCTGGGAGAACTGGACAGCAACATGCAGAAGAATGAAACTAGACCACTTCCTTACACCACTCACAAAAATAAACTCTAAATGGTTGAAGGACCTGAATGTGAGACAGGAAACCATCAAAATCCTAGAGGAGAAAGCAGGAAAAAACCTCTTTGACCTGAGTCGCACCAATTTCTTACTCAACACATCTCCAAAGGTAAGGGAATTAAAAGCAAAAATGAACTACTGAGACCTCAACAAGATAAAAAGCTTATGCACAGCAAAGGAAACAACCAACAAAACTAATAGGCACCCATGGAATGGGAAAGGATAATTGCAAATGACATATCGGATAAAGGACTAGTATCTAAAATCTATAAAGAACTTACCAAACTCTACACCTGAAAAACAAAGAATCCAGTGAAGAAATGGGCAGAAGATATGAATAGACATTTCTCCAATGAAGACATCCAAATGGCTAACAGACATATGAAACGATGTTCAATGTCACTCATCATCAGGGAAATACAAATCAAAACCACACTGAGATACCACCTCAAACCAGTAAGAGTGGTTAAAATGAACAAATCAGGAAACTATAGATGCTGACGAGGATGTGAAAAAACAGGCACCCTCTAGTACTGTTGGTGGGAATGCAAACTGACGCAGCCGCTCTGGAGAACTGTGTGGAGGTTCCTCAATAAAATGGAAATAGAACTACCCTATGACCCAGAAATAGCATTTCTAGGAATCTACCCGAGAGATACAGGAGTGCTGATGCAGAGAGGCATGTGTACCCCGATGTTTATAGCAGCACTTTCAACAATAGCCACATCATAGAAAGAGATTAAGTGTCCATCAACTGATGAATGGATAAAGAAGATGTGGTATATATATACGATGGAATCCTATGCAGTAATGAGAAAGAATGAAATCTGGCCATGTGTGGCAACATGGATGGAACTGGAGGGTGTTATGCTGAGTGAAATAAATCAGTCAGAGGAAGACAGATACCTTATGTTTCCATGCATAGGTGGACTATGCGAGATTTAACAGAAAACAAGGAGAGAGTGGAAGAGGGGAAGGAAAAAAGCCACAGAGAGGGAGGGAGACAAAACATAAGAGACTCTTAAATACTAAGAACAAACCTAGAGTTGAGGTGGGTATGGGAGGGGGGAGAGTGGGTGACTTGCACTGAGCAGGGCACTGGTTGGAATGAGCACTGGGTGTCGTATGGAAACCAATTTGACAACAAAAAAAACTTAAAGCAAATTATAAATGCCTAACAACACTTGTCAAAATGAAAAGGGAAGGGAATCAAATAACAAAATTATGAATGAGAGAAGAGAAATAATAAACAATATCACATAAATACAAATAATCATAAGAGATTATGAAAAACTATACGTAACAAATTGGAAAATCTGAAGAAATGGACAAATGCCTAGAAACACATGAACTTTCATAACTGGAACAGGAAGAAATAGAAAACTTGAACAGACTGATAACCTTCAAAAACTTTTTTTGAATATTTGATTTTTTAAGTAATCTATACACCCAATGTGGGGCTCGATCCTACAACCTCGAGGTTAAGCATTGGATGCTCTGCTTCCAAAAACTTTTAATTGGTAATTTAAAAACTCCCAACAGACAAAATTCCAGGACCAGATGACTTCTCAGGTGACTTCTACAAAATATTTAAAGAAGAATAAATACCTATGTTTCTCAATATATACCGAGAAATACAAAAGGAAAGAAAACTTCCAAATTCATTGTGAGACTAACATTATCCTACACCCAAACCAGATAAGGACATCACTCAAAAGGAGAACTACATACAACAAGAGAAACGAAGCCCTTGGCTTACAATGTAAGACCCAAAAGGCTAACTTCAGATCTCTCCACAGAAACTTGGCACACTAGAATGGACTGACAAAATATATTCAACATGCTGAATGGAAAAATCTGCAGCCGAGAATTCTCTATTCAGAACATAAGGAGAAATCAACAGTTTCCCCAGACACACAAAACTAAAGGAGTTTATGATCACTAAATCAGCCCTGCTGATTTAATAAGGAGACTATTTGAGTGGGAAGAAAACACCAAAAGTGAGACAAAGACTAGAAAGGAACAGAGTAAATCTCCAGAAACAATGACAAGTCAAGTAATAAAATTTCACTAAGCTTTTGGAATTAAAATGGGAGGAATAGGGCAACCCTCAAAAAACAGCTAGATAAATATCAAATCATTCTGAACATGTAAGAATTCGATCTGAGGACTGAGGGAACAAACTGCACATCTAGAGTGAGAAAAATGGCCCCATTGTAGTAGGTAGGAGCTGTGGAGAGTAGATTTGGGGGAGAAAAAAATTGCAAATGCTGTGGAGGTGAGGGAGTCCTGATCACAGAGAGATGCATGAGAGAGAAAGAGAGAGAGAGAGTGAAAGCAACATGCAGGGGATTGCACACTAAAAACTCTTTCCCAAAGTCAGTGACTAGGAAAAGGAGAGGAGTTGACTACCACAAGCTTTTATATGCAGCGGAGCTCAAAGTCTGAAGTTTTAGAAGTCTGTGCCATCAATGGGGTCGTGTCTTCCAGGCTTAGCAGTGTTCCTGTGGGGAAGGCGGGAGAGGCCTGGGAGTAAGCATCACAGTCTGAGGATCCCCTGGGTCACACATGGAGAGAGAGTTCCACTTCTTGGAGTGCATTTGGGTGGTGGCATGGCTACTCAAAGGACAAAAGAGCTGGTGTGTGCCACCATGCTACCCTGTTCACTAGCATAGAAACAGAGACACCTGGTGAGGGCAGCAAACCTTGGTGCTGTCTTTTTGCTGTGCTTTAGTCTACACTCTGAATTGCTGCATGACCATGAGACTGCTTTTGGACAAATCAGCACTGGCCACAGCATGGTGAGACTGTCCCCCTCAGAAGATCAGTGCAGACCTGTGCTGTTCCCCTAAAATTTGGGAATTTGAAACCCAGTCATGCACCTGAGATAAAACACAGGAGTACTGTTCCACCTGGCAGGCAGGCAACTCAGAACCAGACAGGGTGAAGGCACAGATCCGACAGAATCCAGAGACACAAGAGGGGAGATTGTTTGGTTCTCTATAAAGGGTTCTTGTAGAGTGGCAGGCATAAACTCCCCACTCTGGGAATGAGAAAGCAGGGTGACGTCATTCCCCCCCACGCACCCATCAGCATTGACCTATTTCAGTGAGCAACACAGTGTTCCCCCAGTGGAGGCTGGAGCCACTTACACCAAGCTCCACCCCGTGTTCCCTGCAGGTCCATCTCCACTAGGGCAAAGTGGCCTGAGAATCAGCACAGCAGGACCCCCCACAGAAGGCCAAAAGACACCCTTGTACGAACCAAGTCTACTGATCATAGACTAATGCAAAGCTTTAGCTCTAAGGGAAATAGGATCTAGCTTCTTTCATCAAACAGACCAAAACACACCTATTTAAAATTTGCCACACAGTGGACAAGGTCCAAACACCTTGACTGCAGGCAAGGAGAAACTCTGCAGAGGACTGACCTGAGAGAGGTGGGTGGGGATGAGCTAAATGATGATGGGTATTTAGGAAGGCACTTGTTATGGTGAGTGCTGGGTGTTATATGTAAGTGATATAACTGATGATTTAACTGAAACCATTATTAACACTATATGTTAACTAACTAGAATTTAAATAAAAATTTGGAAGAAAAAATATAGCCATTACTCTCTGGAGCAGGAATATAATGGGCTTTCCTAACAATCATGTGAAAAAAAGTGACCTAGACAAAATGATAAGACAGAGGAATTTGCCCCAGAAGAAAGAACAAGAAGGAGAAACAGCCAGACATATAATCAAAACAGATACAAGTGATAGGAGCCCCTAAGTAACTCGGTCAGTTAAGCATCCAACACTTGGTTTTTGGCTCAGGTCATCAGGCTGATAGCACGGAGCCTGCTTGGGATTCTCTCTCTCTCTCTCTCTCTCTCTGCCCCTCCCCTGCTCATGCTCTCTCTCAAAATAAATAAATAAACTAAAAAAAAAAGATATAAGAAAGAAGGCTGAACCAGAATTTGAAAGGACAATCATAAGGATATTAGCTGGGCTTGAGAACATCATAGAAGACACTAGAGAATTCCTTACTTCAGTGATAAAAGAACGAAAAATTAGTCAGGCCAAAAAAAATATGTTACAACTGAAATGTAAAACCCACTGGATGCAATGACAAAGGGGATGGATGAAGAAGAGGGACAAATCAGTGTTATAGAAGATAAAATTATGGAAAATGGTAAAATTAGAAAGAAGAGTGAAGGAAAATATTGGATCACAAATGTATATTTAGGAAACTCAGCAATTCCATAAAGCATAATAACATCTGTATCATAGTAATTCCATAAAAAGAAAGGGGTAAATGGTAGAGGGTTTATTTGAGCAAATTATAGCTGAAAACTTCACTAATCTGCAGAAGGAAATAGACATCAAAACCCAAGAGGCACAGAGACCTCTTATCAAATTCAACTAAATCCATCCCACATAAAGACATATTTTAATCAAATTCACAAAATACACAGAAAAAGAAAGAATCTTGAAAGCAGAAAAAGAAAAAAGAAGTCCTTAATCTACAAGAGAAGACAAATCAGGATCACATATCTGTCCACAGAAACATGGCAGGTCAGAAAGGAGTGGCATGATATATTCAACGTGCAGAATGTAAAAAAATGCAGCCAAGAATACTCTACTCAGCAAGACTGTCATTCAGAAGAGAAGGACAGATCAAGAGTTTCTCAGAAAAACAAAAACTAAAGAAGTTTCTGACCATTAAACCAGCCCAGCAAGAAACATTGAAGGGGATTCCTTGATTAGGAAAGAAAGACTAGAATATAAAGAGCAACAAAGAATAGAAGAGAGCAGAGAACATCACTAGAATCACCAAATTTACAGGTAACACAATGGCAACAAATTGATATCTATTAATAATCACCCTGAATGTAAATGGTTAATGCTTCAATCAAAAGACATAGGGTATCTGAATAGATTAAAAAAAAAAAACAACAAGACCCATGTATGTGGTGCCTACAAGACTCATTTTATACCTAAAATACACCTGGAGATTGAAAGTGAAAATATGGAGAACAATCTATCATGCGAATGGATGTCAAAAGAAAGCTGGAGTAGCCATACTTATATCAGATAACTAGATATGAAACCAAAGACTATAACAAGAGAAGAAGAAGGGCACCACATCATAATTAAGATGTCTATCCATCAACAAGATTTAACAATTATAAATATTTATGCCACAAACTTGGAAGCACCCAGATATATAAAACAATTAATAATAAACATAAAGGAACTCATTGATAATCAAACAATAATATAGAGGATTTTAACACTCCACTTAAAGCAACAGACGGATCATCTAAGCAGAAAACCAACAAGGAAACTGGCTTTGAATGACACACGGGACTGAATGGATTTAACAGATATATTCAGAATACTTCATCCTAAAGTATCAGAATCCACTTTCTTTTTGAGCGCACATGGACCATTCTCCAGAATGATCACAAATAAGACTCAACAAGTACAAAAAGATTGAGATCATACCATACATATTTTCAGACCACAGCACTATGAAACAAGAAGTGAACCACAATAAACAATTTGGAAAGACCACAATTACATGTAGGTTAAAGAACCTCCTACTAAAGAATGCAAGGGGTTAACCAAGAAATTGAAGAATAAATAAAAACATACATGGAAACAAATGAAAATGAAAACACAACATTCCGGAAGCTTTGGGATTCATCAAAGGCGGTCCTAAGAAGAAAGTATACTGTAATACAAGCCAACCTCAAAAAGCAAAAACGTTTCAAATACAGAACCTATCCTTACACCTATGGGAGCTAGAAAAGGGACAGAAAAAAAAAGCCTAAAGCCAGCAAGAGAAGGGAAAAGATAAAGATTAGAGCTGTATTAAATGACATAGAAACAACAAAAACAACAAACAGTAGATCAATGACACTAAGAGCTGGGTTTGAAAGAATTAATAAAATTGATAAACCCTTAATCAGACATATTTTTTAAATAATTTATTGTCAAATTGGTTTCTATACAACACCCAGTGCTCAATCCAACGAGTGCCCTCCTCTGTGCCCATCACCCATTCTCCCCCTTCCCACACCCATCTCTCCCCTCAGTTCTTTCTTATTCTTTGAGAGTCTCTCATGTCACAGACATATTTTTAAAAAGAAAAGAGAACAGACGAAAATAAATAAAATCACAAATGAAAGTGGAGAAATTACCACCAACACCACAGAAATACAATCATAAGAGAATATTATGAAAAATTATATGCCAACAAACTTAGTAATGTTCTTTCCGTTTATGAATGAATAAATGAATACATTTCTAGAAACATACAACCTACCAAAATTGAAACAGGCAGAAATAGATCATTTGAACAGGCCCATAACTAGCAAAGAAACTGAATCAGTAATCAAAAACACCCCCAAAACAAAAGTCCAAGGCTAGATAACATCCCAGAGGAATTCTACCACACATTTAAAGAAGACTTAACACCTATTCTTCTCAAACTGCCCCCCGCAAAAATATAAATGGAAGGAAAATTTCCAAACTTATCTACAAGGCTAGCATTACATTGTTTTCAAAACCAGACAAAAACGTCATTAAAAAGGAGACTTATAGGCCAATATCCTTGATAAGCATGGATGAAAATTTTCTCAACAAGATACTACCAAATCTAATTCAACGGTACATTAATAATTCACCATGATCACGTGGGGTTTATTCCTGGGCTGTAGGGTTGGTTCAATATTTGCAAATCAATATCGTGATATGCCACATTAATTTAAGAAAGTATAAGAACCATATGAGCGTGTCGATGGATGCAAAAAAAAAAAAAGCATCTGACAAAGTACAGAATCTATTCTTGATAAAAACCCTCAACTAAGTAGGGATAGATGGAATATACCTCAACATCATAGAGACAGTATACGAAAGACCCACAGCTAATACCATCCTCAATGGAGAAAAACTGAGAATTTTCTTCTAGTGTCAGCCCCGTGACAGGAACGTCCATTCTTACCACTTCTATTCTTAGCCTCAGCAATGAGACAATAAAAAGAAATAAAAGGCATCCAAGTCAGCAAGTAGTAAATTTTCATTACTAACAGACAACATGATACTCTATGTATAAAACTCAGAAGACTCCAACAAAAAATTTCTAGAACTAATACATGAATTCAGCAAAGTCCCAGGACATAAAATCAATGTACAGAAATCTGTTGCATTTCTATACACTAATAATGAGGCAGTAGGAATAGATTCTATTTACATGGAATTGATCCTATTTACAATTGCACCAAAAACTATAAGATACATAGGAATAAACCTAACCACAGAGGTAAAAGATCCGTATTCTGAAAACTATAGAATACTGATGAAAGAAATTGAATAGGACACAAATAAATGGAAAAATATTCCATGTTCATGGATTGAAAGAACATACATTGTTAAAATGTCTATAGTAGCCAAAGCAATCTATACATTTAAGGCAACCCCTATCAAAATACATTTTTCACAGAGCTAGAAAAAAACAATCCTAAAATTTGTATGGAACCACAAGAGATCCTGAATAGCCAAAGCAATCCTGAAAAAGAAAAACAAAACTGGAAGCATCATGATTCTGGATTTCAAGTTATGTTATAAACTGTAGTCATCAAGACAGTATGGTACTGGCACAAAAACAGACACATAGATCAACAGAACAGAATAGAAAACTCAGAAACGGACACACAATTATATGTCCGTTTTATCAAATTAATATTTGATAAAGTAGGAAAGAATATCAAATATTTGATATAATTTTATCAAATTAATATTTGATAAAGTGGGAAAGAATATCAAATATTTGATATAATTTTATCAAATTAATATTTGATAAAGTAGGAAAGAAATGCAATGGGAAGATGACAGTCTCTTCAACAAATGATGTTGGGGAAACTAAACAGCAACATAAGAATGAAACTGGACCACTTTCTTAAACAATACACAAAAATAAATTCAAAATGGATGAAATACCTAAATGTGAGACAGGAAACCATTAAATCCTAGAGGAGAAGACAGGAAGCAACCTCTTTGACCTCAGCCATAGCAACCTCTTACTAGACACATCTCCAGAGGCAAGGGAAGTAAAAGTATAAATGAACCGTTGAGACTTCATTAAGATAAAAACTCCTGCATAGTGAAGGAAACAATCAACAAAACTAAAAGACAGCCTACAGAATGGGAGAGGATATTTGCAAATGACGTATCTGATCAATGGCTAGCATCCCAAATCTATAAAGAACCTATAAAATTCAACATTCGAAAATGAAATAATGCAGTTAAAAATGGGCAGAAGCCTAGGGGCGCCTGGGTAGCTCAGTTGGTTAAGTGTCTGATTCTTGGTTTCAGCTCAGGTCATGATCTCACGGTTTTGTGAGTTCAAGCCCCATGTCAGGCTCCATGCTGGCAGTATGGAGCCTGCTCAGGATTCTCTCTCCTTATCTCTCTTCCCCTCCCGTGCTCATGCTATCTCTGTCTCTCTCAAAAATAAATAAACTTTAAAAAATGGGCAGAAGACATGAACATACAATTCTCCAAAAAAGACATCCAGATGGCCAAGACACATGAAAAGATGCTCAACATCGTTCATCATCTGGGAAATATAAATCAAAACTACAATGAGACATCACCTCACACCTGTCAGAATCGTTAAAATTAACAACAGCAGAAGCAAGGTGTTGGTGGAGATATGGAGAAATGGGAACCCTCTTACACTGTTGGTGGGAATGCAAACTTGGGCAGCCACTTTGGAAAACAGTATGGAGGTTACTCAGTTAAAACAGATCTACCCTATGACACAGTAATCACACTACTGGTATTTACCCAAAGGATAAAAAAAAATACAGATTTGAAGTCGAACATGCACCTCAAAGTTTATAGAAACAATATTTACAATAGCCAAACTATGGAAGCAGCCTACATGTCCACTGATAGATGAATGAGTAAAAAAGATGTGGTATACATATCCAGTGGAATATTATTCAGCCATAAAAATGAATGAAATCTTGTCATTTGCAACACCATGGTTGGAATTAAACAGTATAATGCTAAGCAAAATAAGTTAGAGAAAAATAAATACCATATGATTTAACTCATATATGGAATTTAAGAAACAAAACAAATAAGCAAATGAAAAGAGAGACAAACCAAGTAATAGACTCTTAATTATAGAGAACAAACTGATGGCTACCAGAAGGGAGGTGGGTGGGTGGAGGGATGGTTGAAATGGGTGATGAGTATTAAAGAGTTCAGTTATCATGATGAAAAAATTAAATTAAATTAAACTAAACTTTAAAAATTTGCTCAGTTGCATGAAGAAGCCAGGACACCATTTTGTTTTCCAGTAAAGTACTCCAGCAAAACTTCAAGTGCAGGAACAGTTGCAGAGCCAGTGTCCATAGTTGTGTGACCTGAAGCCTGATCAGGAACTCTGCCTTGACCTCAGGTAGCTAGTTAATGAAGTCTAGTAATTATATGGAAACCTCATCCTCAGGACCATGTTTGAGTCTGGCCTAGCAAATTTGAAAGGATCCTGAAAGATTTCAGAAGTACAGGAATGCCTTTGCCACTTAATTATCAGGACTTAAAGTGATGCTATGACAGTTACATACAAGGGGACAATGTCAGGTTAGGAGCACGCTTTCATGGAGACTTTCAAAAGGCAGCCTGAGGCAAAGGTGGAAAATCAGAATGCTTTTCATGAGGAGCCAAGATTACAGCCAGGACAAAGGTGCCAAGTGTTGAGTCTGAAGACTACTCTGAAATAGGAAAATGAATAACAACTTTAAGTATCCAAGCTGATTAGAGTAGACTAGAATTAGGTTAGTAAAAACATATGAAAAAAAATACAAAATACAAACAGGAGTCATTTCTGGTTATTGAGATTATCATTAATTTCTTCTCTCTGTGTTATCTGATTTTTGTCTAATGAGCATGTATTTTTTGTGTAATAAAAATAATGAAAAAAATTTCACAATGTATATTTATATCAAAACATTACATCGTATACTTTAAAATTTTTAGGTTCTTTATTTTTGATAGAGAGAATCAGAGTGGGATCAGGGGAGGGGCAGCGAGAGAGGGAGACACAGAATGAGGCAGGCTCCAGGCTCTGAGGTGTCAGCGCAGAGCCTGATGCAGGGCTCTAACCCACGAACCATGAGATCATGACCTGAGCTGAAGTTGGGTGCTTAACCAAATGAGCCACCTAGGTGCCCCTCACATTGTATAATTTAAATATATACAATTTTATGTTAATCATATTTCAATAAAGCTGAAAATACACTAATAAAAGTTTTGTTTTTATAACAAAGATAGGAGTGACAACAACAATAGGAAACACTGATAGAACCATTACTATGTGCGAAGCTTGTTCTAAGTGCTTTCAGTTTTGACTCATTTCATCTTCTAATAAACTCTATAGGGTATCTGTACTAATTACTTCATCTCTGGCCGGGGCACACAGGTACTAGGTTGCAGAGAGAGAGGGATTGAATCCAATCAGTCTGGCTCCAGAGTTTATACTTTAATGATCAAGCAACTTTCCATTAAAGATGGAATAATTACCATACATATTTCTCTCTTCTCCCTCACGAGACTCCCATAAATAATAATAAATGAACAAAGAAAATTTAAATCTCTAATAAAAAGAGAATAGTTAGTGGTTTTTAGTGGATGAAAGATTTTGATAAATTTCTTGAAGCAGGACAGCAGCTTGGAGTCAAAACAACATAGTGAAGAAGAAGCCACAACCTAGAACACTCAAACAGACTTAAAGAATTCAATAGACTACGGCAACTTAGACTAGAGCAACAAAGGATGGGTGTATGCTTGAGTAAAAAATTAGAAATCATTATAAAATGAGTTGACTGTGTCCCTACTCAATGTACAGAGTCCTGAGCCGTCAGACATCAACTGTCAGGGCTTTTATCAAAGGAAATTGAGAATTCTGAGAGAAAAGAATTGTTTGACATTTAAGAGTGGTGCCCCAAACAATAGCCCGAAAGTGAAGCTCACCTTCAGACCAAGTTTGTTCAATTATGCATAAATCATATTTATGGTGCCTCACTCTTAAAAATAAATCATTCTGTTGTATACCTGAAACTAATGTAATGTTAAATGTCAATTACACCTCAATTTAAAAAATGGACAAGCCAAATCATCATATTTGGTAAAAATCTCCAATAGTAAGAAGAGAAAACAAGACAAATAGAAAAACAAAAGGTTCAAGAGGAAAAGACATAATGAGAAGAACAGAATAGAATTTTTTATAATAGTTTATTTTCAAATTGGTTTACATATAATACCCAGTGTTCATCCCAACATGTGCCCTCTTGAATGCCCGTCACCCCCTCTCCCCTCTCCTTCACTCCCATCACCCTCAGTTTGTTCTTAGTCTTTGAGAGTCTCTTATGTTTTATCTCCCTCCCCCTCTGTGTCTTTTTTCCCTTTCCCCTCTTCCCCTCTCCCCGGTTTTTGCTTAGTCTCACAAAGTCCACCTATTCGTGGAAACATATGGTATCTGTCTTTTTCTGACTGACTTATTTCACTTAACATAATACCCTCCAGTTCCATACATGTGGCTACACATGGCCAGATTTCATTTTTTCTCATTGCCACGTAGTAGTCCATTGTATATATGTACCACATCTTCTTTATCCATTCGTCCGTTGATGGGCACTTGGTCTCTTCCATGATTTGGCTATTGTCAAAAGTGCTGCTATGAACATTGGGGTACACGTGCCCCTATGCATCAGCATTCCTGTGTCTCTTGGGTAGATTCCTAGCAGTGATATTGCTGGGTCATAGGGGAGCTCTATTTTCATTTTTTTGAGGAACCTCCAAACCGTTTTCCAGAGTGGCTGCACCAGTTTGCATTCCCACCAACAGTGTAGGAGGGTGCCTGCTTCTCCACATCCTCGCCAACATCTATAGTTTCCTGATTTCTTCATTTTAGTACTCGAACCGGTGTAAGGTAGTATCTCAGTGTGGTTTTGATTTGTATTTCCCTAATGATGAGTGACTTTGAGCCTCGTTTCATGTGTCTGTTGGCCATCTGAATGTCCTCTTTGGAGAAGTGTCTATTTAGATCTTCCGCCCATTTCTTCACTGGATTATTTGTCTTTCGGGTGTGGAGTGTGGTAAGTTCTTTATAAATTTTAGATATTAGTCCTTTATCCGATGTGTCATTTGCAATGATCTTTTCCCATTCCGTTGGTTGCCTATCCGTTTTGTTGGTTGTTTATTTTGCCGTGCAGAAGCTTTTTATCTTGATGAAGTCCCAGTAGTTCATCTTTGCTTTTAATTCCCTTGCTTTTGGAGACGTGTCGAGTAAGAAATTGGTGCGTTTTAGGTCAAAGAGGCTTTTTCCTGCTTTCTCCTCTAGGATTTTGATGGTTTCCTTTCTCACATTCAGATCTTTTATCCATTTAGAATTTATTTTTGTGAGTGGTGTAAGGAAGTGGTCTAGTTTCATTCTTTTGCATGTTGCTGTCCAATTCTCCCAGCACCATTTGTTAAAGAGGCTGTCTTTTTTCCATTGGATACATTTTCCCGCTTTGTCAAAGATTAGTTGGCCATATACTTGCGGGTCCATTTCTGAGTTTTCTATTTTATTCCATTGGTCTATGTGTCTGTTTTTGTGCCAATACCATACAGTCTTGATGACTAACGCTTTGTAGTAGAGGTTAAAGTCTGGGATTGTGATGCCTCCCGCCTTGGTTTTATTCTTCAGTATTATTTTGGCTATCCGAGGTCTTTTATGGTTCCATACAAATTTTAGGATTGTTTGCTCTAGCTTTGAGAAGAATGCTGGTGCAATTTTGATTGGGATTGCATTGAATGTGTAGATTGCTTTGGGTAGTATTGCCATTTTAACGATATTTATTCATCCAATCCATGAGCATGGGATTTTTTCCCTTTCCTTGTGTCTTCCTCAATTTCCTTCATAAGGTTTTTATAGTTTTCAGTGTGGAGGTCTTTCAAATCTTTGGTTAGGTTTATTCCTAAGTATTTTATGGTTTTTGGTGCAATTTTGAAAGGGATTAGCTTCTTTATTTCTCTTTCTGCTGCTTCATTGTTGGTGTATAGAAATGCCACCGATTTCTGTACATTGATTTTGTATCCTGCAACTTTGCTGAAATCATGGATCAGGCTTTTGGTGGATTCTGTCGGGTTTTCCATGTAAAGTAACATGTCATCTGCAAAAAGTGAAAGTTTGACTTCCTCCTTGCCAATCTTGTTGCCTTTTATTTTGTTTTGTTGTCTGATTGCTGATGCAAAGACTTCCAACCATATTTTAAATAGGAGTGGTGAGAGTGGACACCCCTATCGTGTTCCTGATCTTAGGGGGAAGGCTCTCAATTTTTCCCCATTGAGGATGATATTAGCTGTGGGCTTTTCATAAATGGCTTTTATGATGTTTAAGTGTGTTCCTTCTATCCCGACTTTCTCGAGAGTTTTTATTAAGAAAGGATGCTGTATTTTGTCAAATGCTTTTTCTGTATCTATTGACAGGATCATATGGTTCTTATCTTTTCTTTTGTTAATGTGATTTATCACATTGATTGATTTGCGAATATTGAACCAGTCCTGCATCCCAGGGATGAATCCTACTTGATCATGGTGGATGATTCTCTTTATATGCTGTTGGATTCGATTTGCTAGTATCTTATTGAAAATTTTTGCATCTGTATTCATTAGGGATATTGGCCTGTAATACTCTTTATTTGCTGGGTCTCTATCTGATTTGGGAATCAAAGTGATGCTGGCTTCATAGAATGAGTCCGGGAGTTTTCCTTCCGTTTCAATTTTTTGGAACAGCTTGAGGAGGATAGGAATTAACTCTGTTTTAAATGTCTGGTAAAATTCCACAGGAAAGCCATCTGGTCCAGGGCTTTTATTTGCTGGGAGGTTTTTGATAACTGATTCTATTTTTTCATTAGTTATGGGTCTGTTCATATTTTCTATTTATTCCCGTTTGAGTTTTGGTAGCATGTGGTTATTTAGGAATTTGTCCATTTCTCCCAGGTTGCCGAGTTTGGTGGCATATAATTTTTCATAGTATTCTCTGATGATTGCTTGTATTTCTGAGGGATTGGTTGTAATTTATCCCTTTTCATTCACGATTTTATCTATTTGAGTTCTCTCTCTTTTCTTTTTGAGAAGCCGACTAGCGGTTTGTCTATTTTGTTTATTTTTTCAAAGAACCAGCTTTTGGTTTCATTGATCTATTCCACTACCTTTTCTGTTTCCATATGATTAATTTGTGCCCTGATCTTTGTTATTTCTCTCTTTCTGCTGGGCTTGGGTTGTTTTTGTTTTTCTGCTTCTAGTTCCTTTAGGCGTGCTGTTAGAATTTGTGTTATTGATTTTTCTTGTTTTGAGGTGGGCCTGGATTGCAAAATATTTCCCTCTCAGGACCGCCTTTGCCGCATCCCAGAGCATTTGGATTGTTGTATTTTCATTTTCATTTGTTTCCATGTATTTTTAAATTTCTTCTCTGATGGCTTGGTTGACCCAGTCATCTTTTAGTAGGTTATTTCTTAGCTGCCATGTTCTTGGATATTTTCCAGGCTTTCTCCTGTGGTTGATTTCAAGTTTCAAAGCATTGTGGTCTGACAGTGTGCATGGTATGATCTCAATTCTTTTATATTTATTCAGAGCTTCCCTGTACCCCAGAATGTGGTCTATCTTAGAAAATGTACCGTGTACTTTTGAGAAGAATGTAAATTCCTTTGCTTCTGGGTGAAGGACCCTGAATATGTCTGTTAGGCCCATCTGTTCTAATGTGTCGTTCAGGGCCATTGTTTCTGCGAAGATTTTCTGTTTTGTGGATCTATCCAATGCTGAGAGTGGAGTGTTAAGGTCCCCTACTATTAGGACATTTTTATTGATGAGGTTGCTAATGTTTGTAATTAGTTGTTTTACAAATTTGGGTGCCCCCGAATTCGGCGCATAGATATTTATAATTGTTAGTTCTTTCTGCTGGATAGTCCCTGAGACTATTATATAATGTCCTTCTTCATCTCTTATTACATCGTTCATTTTAAAGTCTAATTTTTCTGATATAAGTGTGGCTACTCCGGTTTTCTTCTGACTTCCAGTAGCATGGTAGATAGTTCTCCATCCTCTCACTTTCATTCTGAAGGTGTCCTCAGGTTTAAGATGAGTTTCTTGAAGACAGCAAATAGATGGGTCTTGCTTTTTAATCCATTCTGTTACCCTGTGTCTTTTGATTGGGGCATTTAGTCCATTTACATTCAGTGTTAATATTGAAAAATATGGGCTTACAGTCACTGTATTATCTGTAAGTTTCATGTTTGTAAGGCTGACCCTGGCAGTTTGTGTTCTTTGCAACCTTTCCTTCAGAGTGCCCCTCAGGATCTCTTGTCGTGCTGGCTTATTTGTGATAAATTCTTTCAGTTTTTGTTTGTTGGGAAAAACCTTGATCTTCTACTTCTATTCTGAATGAGAGGCTAGCCAGATACAGAATTCTTGGTTGCATATCCTTCTTGCTCATCACATTGAAGATATCCTGCCATTCCTTTCTGGCTTGCCAAGTTTCCGTAGATAAGTCTGCCACTACCCTTATATGTCTGCCTTTGTATGTTGAGGTTCTTTTGTCCCTAGCTGCTTTCAGGATTCTCTCCCTATCTTTGTATTTTGCCAACTTCACTATGATGTGCAGTGCAGAAGGTCTATTCAAGTTACATCTGAGGGGAGTTCTCTGTGCCTCTTGGATTTCCATGCCCGTTTTCTTCCTCATGTTGGGGAAGTTCTCAGCAACGATTTGTTCAAGAACCCCTTTGACTCTTTTCTCTCTCTCTTCTTCCTCTGGAAGTCCTATGATATGGATATTGTTTCTTTTGTGTGCATCGCTCAGCTCTCGAATTCTCCTTTCCTGTTCCTGGATCAGCTTCTCTCTCTTTTTATCTGCTTCCTCTTTTTCAATGATTTTGTCTTCTAATGCACTAACTCTTTCCTCTACTTCTTCAATCCGTGTTGTGGCTGCTTCCAGTTTCCCTTGTATTTCTTCCAAGGTCTTTTTTAATTATTCCTGACCATTTTTAAGATCTTTGAACTCTGCTGGGCGGGAACCCTTGCATTCATCTAAGCTTTTTTCAAGCCCAGCAATTAGTTTTATGATTATCATTCTATATTCATGTTCCGTTATGTTGCTTATATCTGTTTTCATTAATTCTTGAGCTGTCACTGCATCTTGTAGATTCTCTTGAGGAGAATTCTTCCGTTTCGTAATTTTGACTAGATGTGTTTTGGATTGTTTCTGGAAGTTGCCGTTTTAGCTGGGCCATGTCTGTTTTGGCCTTCGTTCCTTGTTTGCTGCAGCACCTTTTCCCCCCGATTCTTGGAGTTGAGAGAGACTATGGTTTCAGTCGTCCCCATTTAAAGGGCAAGCGAAATACTGGAGCCCCCTACTCCTCCGCAATGTTGCCGTCTGAATCCCAGAATAGAATTTTTAAAACTTTAATTAGATTCCTCAGGGAGATTTGAGAAGATATCTTTTTGATAAAATAATCGCAGATTGCTGTAAGAAAGAAAGTAATAAAATTAAAAAATACTCAAAGAAATTTTTAAAATAATTCCTGGAACAAACCATTTTAAAATAAGTGTTGGAAGATAAAGCAGAGAAAATTTAGAAAGGAGGACAAAAGGACAAAGACAAATAAAATGAGAAAAATATATAAGAAAATTAGAGAATCAATCTAAGAAATCTAGCATACAGCTAATGAAATTTCTAGGAATAGACAACAGGAAAATGCAAGTTAAACTGAAAGGAATAACATAAAAACATTTTCTAAAGCTGAAAGATACAAATCTCTGAATTGAAAAGACCCACCAAAGGCCCAGAACAATAAATGAAAGACTCACACTTAAGCACATTATTATGAGATTTCATAACATGAAACATTACAAAAACAAGGAAAAAGATTCCAGAGAAAAAATTTAGGTCATTAACAAAGGATCAGAAACCAAAAAGTCTTTTTTCTTGCAGGATGGTGTCAGAGTTTTCAACACCGGATGTGTTGAGCAATCCCTTCAAATGCTAAGGGAAATTAATTTTGATCTAGAATCTGTATCCAGCCTGACAATCGATCAAGCATGATAGTTGATATGGACTGAATTGTACCCCTACCCCAAATATTCATATGTTGAAGCTTTAACCTCCAATGTGATGGTATTTGGAGATTGGGTGGTATTAGGTCATGAGGGTGGAGTCCTTATGATGAGCTGAGTGCCTTTATAGGGAGAGACACAAGAACTCTCTCAGTCATGTCAGGATACAGAAAGAAGACAGCCATTAGTAAGCCTAGAAGTGAGTCCTTATCAGAAATGGAATCAGCCTGCACCATGACCTTGAATTTTCCAGGTTATAAATTTCTGTTTATGTTACCCAATCTATGTATTTTGTTATACCCAAATTGACTAATACAAAAATAGATAAAAAAAGATATTTTAAGATGGGTTATTTCATAATAATTCATTGCACAGATATACTACAATATATTTAAGCAATTTCCCAATGATGGACAAGGGTTGCTTTTAGACAGTGCTATTATAAGTAAATTATACACCTATTATAATGGAAAACCTTATATAAACATCACTTTATAGTTGCGCAAATCTATCTATAAGATAAATTTGCAGAATTGCTGAGTGAAAGGGTAAATGCCTTGCTTCTCAGTCCTCCCCTCTGAATCCTCAGCTACAACTCTCTAACTTATCAGACTTCCTAGAATTTGTCTTCATTGACTGTTCCCTCATAGTTAGTGTAAGTCATGCCTTTCATCAATCCTTCTACCTTTCCAGTCACTCGTTTATCTATATTCAAACTTAATTGCATTCTGGCACTTGGCTTAATTCCAATTCTGCTCAATTCACACAGAGAACTTCCAATCTAATAAGAAGTCAATAAGCAAACAAACAAACAAAAAACAACCAAATTTGGTCTGGCTCAGGGGTGCGTGGATGGGTCAGTCAATTAAGCATCCAACTCTTGATGTCAGCTCAGGTCATTATCTTGCGGTTTGTGAGTTTGAGCCACACATCGAGCTCTGTGCTGACAGTGTGGAATCTCTTTGGGATTCTCCCTCTCTCGCACGCGCTCTCTCTCTCTTCCTGACTCTCTCTTTCTCAAAAATAAATAATTAAACTTTAAAAATCCACTAGAGAGAATCAATAGCAGATTAGAGGATCAAGAACCTAGAAGACAGGGTAATGGAAATCAAACATACTGAAGAGCAAAAAGTAAAAGATCAATAAAAAAAATAAGTTAAGGGAACTCAGTGACATTATTAAGCACGACTTTTGCATTATAAGGATCCCAGAAAGAGAAAAGAGAAAATGGAGAAAAATTATTTGAAGTAATTATAGCTAAAATCTTTCCTAATCCAAGGAAGAAACCAGACAGCCAGATACAGGAGGAAGGGAAGTCCCCAGCAAAATAAACTCAATAATGTCTACACCAAGGATATAATAACTAAAATGGCAAAAAGTAGTACTAAAGAGGGAATTTTAAAAGCACCAAGAAAAATGAAAATAATTGCATATAATAGAAACCTCGTAAGGCTCTCAGCTGATTTTTCGGCAGAAAATTTTCAAGCAAGAAGGGAGTAGCATGGTATAGGCAAAGTACTGAAATGGAAAAAACCTGCAACCAAGAACACTATGCAGCAAAGCTATCACCTAAAATTGGAGAGATAGTTGTTTCCCATACAAACAAAAGTTAAAGGAATTAATCACCACTGAAATAGACTTTCAAAAATGTTAAATGAAATTCTTTGAGTGAAAACAAAAGGCTATAATCAGGATTAAGAAAAATATTAAAGGAAAAATTTCACAAGTAAATGAAAAAATAATAAAATTAGCAAATTAATCACTTATAAAACCATTGTGGAGGTTAAAGCACAAGATCAGTGCAAAAATTATATCTATAAAAATCAGTCAAGTATTCACTAAACAAAGAATGTATGGTATGACATCATATACATAAAATGTGGGGAGTGTGTGTAAAAATTTAGTGCTTTTAGAATGAGCTCAAACCTAAGTCACCATCAACTTAATATAGACTGCTTATATACATAAGACGTTATTTATGAACCTAGTGGTAGCCTCAAATAAAAAACCTGTAATAAGTGCACAAAAAAATAAAGATAAAGGAATCTAAGCATATCATTAAAGAAAAGTCATCAAACCACGAGCAAGAGAAGAAAGTATCAGAGAACTACAAAAACAATAATAAAACAATTAACAAAACGATAATAAGTACATACTTATCATTAATTACTTTTATTTTTAAAGTTTTTAATTTAAATTCCAGTTGTTAGCATACAGTGTAATAATAGTTTCAGATGTACAATATAGCGATTCAACACTTCCATACAACACCAGGTGCTCATCACAAGTGCACTCCTTAATCCCCATCACCTATTTAACCCATTCTTCCATTCACCTTCCCTCTTGTAACTATCAGTTTCTTCTCTATGGTTAGTAGTCTATTCCTTGATTTACTTCTCTCTTTTTTCCCTTTTGCTAATTTGTTTCTTAAATTCTACATATGAGTGCATTCGTATGCAATTTGTTTTTCTATGACAATCTTCTGACTTACTTCTCTTAGTATAATACTCTCTAGCTCTATCCATGTTGTTGGAAGTGTAAAAATTTCATTCTCTTTTATAGCTGAGTAATATTCCATTGTGCATATTGTATATACACACACACATATATATATAAATCACATCTTCTTTGTCCAATGTCCAATGTAATATAATGAAAGTTCTAGGAATAGACAACAGAGAAAATGCAAGTGAAACATGAAACATGTCCAATGTCCAATGTAATATACATGTCTTTATACTATATATATATATATATATATATATATATATATATATATATATATACATCTTCTTTGTCTCATGTAAATGGAGTAAATGCTGCAATCCTATATCTTTATAGAAGTACTGAATGGATAAGAAAAGCAAGACCCATCTATATGATGCCTACAAGTGACTCAATTCAGACCTAAATACACATGCAGATTGAAAGAAATAGATAGAAAACATTTACCATGGAAGTGGAAGCAAAAAGAAAGTTGGGGTAGCAATACTTACATTGGACAAGACAGACTTTAAAACAAAGACTGTAATTAGAAACATAATGATGAAGGGAATAATCTCACAAGAGTGTATAACAATTCTAAATATTTATGCACCCTACATGGGAGCACCTAAATACATAAAACAACTATTAATAGACATTAAGGAAGAAATTGACCATTATATAATAATAATGGGGATTTTTTAACACTTACATCAATGGATAGATCATCCAGACATAATATATACAAAACAGTGGCTTTGTATGACACATTGGACCAGATGGACCCACAGATATATTCAGAACAGCCCATTCAAAATCAGCAGAATACACATTCTTTTCAAGTGAACATGGAGCATCTCCAGAATATAGTGCATGTTAGGCCACAAAACAAATCTCAAAAAATTCAAGAAGACTAAAATCATATCATGCATCTTTTCCAACCACAATGGTATGAAACTAGAAACCAATCACAATTAAAAATATATAGAGGCTAAATAACATGTTACTAAACAATGAGTGGATAAACAAGAAGTCAGAGAGGACATAAAAAGAAATAATTGGAAACAAATGAAAATGAATATACAGATTTCCAAATCTTTGGGATGCAGCAAAATCTATTCTAGGAGAGAAGATTATAGCAATACATGCTTACTTCAGGAAGCAAGAGATATCTGTAATAAACAACCTAACTTTACACCTAAAGTAACTAGAAAAAATAAATCAAAATAAAGCCATTAGAAGGAATAAAATAATAAAACTTAGAGAAGAAATAAATGAAATACAAACTAAAATACAAAAGGAAAATATCAATGAAAACAGGAGCTTGTTATTGGAAAAGATCAACAAAATGGATAAACCTTTAGACAGATTCATCAGAGACAGAGAGAGAGAGAAAGAGAGAGAGAGAGAGAGAGGGAGAGAGAGAGGGAAGAAAGGCTCATAGATAAAATCAAAAAAGGAGAAAAATAACTGACATCTACAAAGGATTTTAAGAGAATATTATGAAAAATTATATGCCAGATAATTAGACAACCTAGAAGAAATGGATAAATTCCTAGAAACATATAAACTTACAAAACTAAATTAGGAGGAAATATAAAGTTTTAACAGACGGATTATTAGCAATGAATGCAAGTCAATAATCAAAAACTTCCAACGAACTTAAGTCCATGACCAGATGGATTTACAGGCAAATTCCAGCAAATATTTAAAGAAGAGTTAATATCTAGTATCCTCTAACTATTCCAAGGAATAGAAGATGAAGGAAAGTTTATACATTCATTCCATGAGATGAGAATTACCCTGATACCAAAACCAGACAAAAACACTAAAAAACCATGCAGGACAATCCCTATGATGAACATAGGTGATGAAAACCTCTGATTAAATCCTCACCAAAATATTAGAAATGATATGCAACAATACATTAGAAAATCTTTCATGATGGTGAAGCGGAATTTATTCCAGGGATGCAAGCGTGGTTCAACATTCACAAATAAATCAGTGTGATACATCACATTAACAAGGTAAAAAGTAAAAACTGTATGATCATCTCAATAGTTACAGAAAAATAGTCTGACAAATTGCAACATTCATTCATGATAAAAACTCAACAAAGTAGGTCTATAAAAAACATACGTCACCATACTAGAGTTCATGTAAGAAAAACCCACAGCTTGTATCATACTAAATGGTGAAAAACTAAAAGAATTACCTCTAAGATCAGGAGCAAGACAAGGATGCCCACTCTCATCACTTTTATTCAAAATACTACTGGAAGTACTAGCCACAAGCAAACGGACCAGAAAAAGATAAAAGGCATCCTAATTGGTAAGGTAGAAGTGGAACTGTCACTATTTGCAGATGACATGATATTATATATTGAAAACCCTAAAGACTCCCCCAGAAGGTAACTAGAACTGATACATGAATTCCATAATGTTGCAGGACACACAGTTAATATATAGAAATGTGTTGAATTTATATAAGCTAATAATGAAATATTAGAAAGAGAAATTATAAAAACATCCCCTTTACACTTGCACCAAGAATAGTAAAATACCTGGGAATGAGCTTAACCAAGGAGCTGAAGGACCTGTAGTCTGAAAAGTATAAAACACTGATGAAGGGAATTGAATGCAACTCCAAATAAATGGAAAGATACTCCATGCTCCCAGATTGGAAGAGTTAATATTGTTAAAATATCCATACTACTCAAAATAATATGCAGATTTAATGCAATCTTTATCAAAATACCAACATTTTTTTCACAAAACTGGAATAAATTTTTCTAAAATTTGTATGAGAGGGGCGCCTGGGTGGCTCAGTTGGTTAAGCAGCTTACTTCAGCTCAGGTCATGATCTCACGGTCTGTGAGATCGAGCCCCGCGTCGGGCTCTGTGCTGATGGCTCAGAGCCTGGAGCCTGCTTCAGATTCTGTATCTCCCTCTCTCTCTGCCCTTCCCCTGCTCATACTCTGTCTCTATGTCTCTCAAAAATAAATAAACGTTAAAAAAATAAAAAAAATTGTCCCTCCCTCTCTGTGTCTCTTTTTCCTTTCCCCTCTTCCCCTCCCCCTGGTTTTTGCTTAGTCTTATAAAGTCCACCTATTCGTGGAAACATATGGTATCTGTCTTTTTCTGACTGACTTATTTCACTTAACATAATACCCTCCAGTTCCAAACATAAGAGACTCTCAAAGACTAAGAAAAAACTGAGGGTAAGGGGGATGAGGGAGGGGGGATTGGGGGTGATGGGCATTAAAAAGGGCACATGTTGGGATGAACACTGGGTGCTATATGTAAACCAATTTGAAAATAAACTATTATAAAACCTTAAAAAAATAAATAAAAATAAAAAAATAAAAAAATAAAAAAAATTGTATGAGAGACACACGGGTGGCTCAGTTGGTTAAGCGTTTGACTCTTGATTTTGGCTCAGGTCATGATCTCAGAGTGCTGTGTCAGTGCAAAGCCCGCTAGGGATTCTCTCTTTCCCTCTCTGCCACTCCCCTACTCACCCATGCTCGCTCTCTCTCGCTCTCTCTCTCTCTCTCTCAAGCTAAATAAATAAGCTTTAAAGTAATAAAATAAAATAAAATAAAATGTGTATGAAACTGAAAAATACCTCAAATAGACAAAAATTCTTGGAAAATAAGCCAGACAAAACCAGAGGTATCTAAATCCTAGATAACAAAATATATTACACAGCTGTAGTAACCAAAAGAGTATGGTACTGGCATAAATCTAGACACGCAGGTCTATAGAACAGACTAAAGAACTCAGAAAAAAAAACCCATGCTGATACAGTCAATTCATGTATGATAAGGGAAGCAAGAATATACAATAGAGAAATGACAGCATCTTAAACAAACAGTGCTGAGAAAACAGGACAGCTACATGTAAAAGAATGAAACTGGACCATTTTATTATACAATACACCAAAATAAGCTCAAAACGCTTTAAATACTTACAAGTGAAAATTTAAACCATAAAACTCCCAGAAGAAAACATAGGGAGTAATTTCTTTGACATCAGCCATAGAAACATTTTTTTTTTAGATATGTCTCTTAAGGCAAAGGATATAAAGTCAAAATTAAACTACTGGTTCTACACCAAAGTAAAAAGCTTTTCCACAGCAAAGTAAACCATCAACAAAACATAAAAGCCTACTGAATGGGAGAAATAAAATAAGTGGCTAACATCCAAAATATAAAAATATAAAACTTTAGCACAAAAAACAAAAACAAAAACAAATAACCCAATGAAAAAATGGGCAGAGGACCTAAAGAGACATTTTCCAAGGAAGACCTACAGATGGGTGCCAGACAGTTGAAATGCAGATAAAAATCACAATTGGATATCATGTGACATCTCTCAGAATGGCTAGAATCAAAAAGACAAGAAATAATGAGTGTTGGCTAGGATGTGGAGAAAAAGGATCACTTGTGCACCATTGGTGGGAATATAAATTAGTACAGCCACTGTGGAAAACAATATGGAGTTTCTCAAAAAGTTAAAAATAGAATTACCATATGATCCAGTATTTCTACTACTGGGTATTTACCCAAAGAAAACAAAAGCAATAATTAGAAAATATACACACACCCATATGTTTATAGCAGCATTATTTACAATAGTCAAGATATAGAAGCAACCTAAGTATCTATAGTTAATGGATGTAATATATATATGTATACATATATATATATATATTCCACACAATGGAATGATAATGGATGTAATATATATATATATATATATATATTCCACACAATGGAATATTACTCATCCATAAAAAATGAAATCTTGTCATTTTCAACAACATGGATAGATCTAGAGGGTATAATGCTAAGTGAAATAAGTCAGTCAGAGAGAAACAAATACTATATGATTCCAATCATATGTGGAATTTAAGAAACAAAACAAATGAACAAACAAAAAAGGAGACAAACAAAAAATACCATACCTATTAAATATAGAGAAGAAACTGGTGGTTGCCAGAGGGGAGGTGGTTGAAATAGATAAAGGTTATTAAGAGTACACCTGTCTTGTGAGCACTGAGAAATGTATAGAATTGTTGAAACATTATATTGTACGCATAAAACAAACATAACACTGTGTTTTAATTATACTTCAATATAAAAAATAAAATTTGAAAAAGACCCTTCTATTTTGGATTCTTTATTAGATAAATCCATCATCAAATTTCATGCTATTGGGTTCGTTGCTGGAGGATTATTGTGATATTTTGGTGATGTCATATTTCTTTGAATATCTGTATTTCTTGGATTTTTGTATTTCTGTTTTACATGTGAAGAAGCAGTCACCACCTTCCTTTACTTTTACTAGATGCCTTAAGGAGTGAGGCACTTATCATTGTTCCTGATTTATATTCTGAGGCTTTCTCTTGCTTTGTATGGATGCACTGCTCCACACATCTTGTGTGCTCTTGTGAAAGAATTTTTAAGCTTTTTTTGTCTTCTTTCCATCTTGGAATGCACCAGGCTAACTGCTGGAAAGCTTTCTTTTGTTTCCAAGAAGGTGGCATGTAGCTGAAGATTTGTTCTTTATCCCTTGATGGCAAGCCCTGGCCCGTTTTCTGCATGTGCCTCCTGTCTACCCAAACTAACTGTCACTGCAGCCCTCAGTACTGTGCACAATGAGCCAGCCACAGAATTAGTGGAGGTATAGATTTGGCATTGGGGTATTGGGGGCAACAAAGACCAGTTGAGGAGATCTTGAGGTGAAGTCTTCCCAGCATTTCATGGACAGGTTTCCTACTGGAGTCCACAATATAGTCATCAGGAACTGTGCCCCTTTAATGTCCTCTGATATTCATTTTATTTAATGTCCAATCGGTTTCCATACAACACCCAGTACTCATCCCAACACGTGCCCTCTTTAATGTCCGTCACCCCCTCTTCCCCCTCCCTCATCCCCCTCACCCTCAGTTTGTTCTTAGTCTTTGAGAGTCTCTTATGTTTTATCTCCCTCCCTCTCTGTGTATTTTTTTTCCTTTCCCCTCTTCCCCTCCAGCTGGTTTTTGCTTAGTCTCACAAAGTCCACCTATGCGTGGAAACATATGGTATCTGTCTTTTTCTGACTGACTTATTTAACTCAGCATAATACCCTCCAGTTCCATCCATGTTGCCCCACATGGCCAGATTTCACTCTTTCTCATTGCTGCATAGTATTCCATTGTATATACATACCACATCTTCTTTATCAATTCATCAGTTGATGGACACTTAGTCTCTTTCCATGATTTGGCTATTGTTGAAAGTGCTGCTATAAGTAAGAGGTACACGTGCCCCTATGCAACAGCACTCCTGTATCTCTTGGATAGATTCCTAGCAGTGCTACTGCTGGGTCATATGGTAGTTCTATTTTCATTTTTTTGAGGAAGCTCCACACCATTCTCCAGAGCAGCTGTACTAGTATGCATTCCCAGCAACAGTGCAGGAGGGTGCCTGTTTCTCCACATCCTCGTCAGCATCTATAGTTTCCTGACTTGTTCATTTTAACCACGCTGACTGGTGTGAGGTGGTATCTCAGTGTGGTTTTGATTTGTATTTCCCTGATGCTGAGTGACATTGAACATTGTTTCATGTGTATGTTAGCCATCTGGATGTCTTCTTTGGAGAAGTGTCTATTCATATCTTCCGCCCATATCTTAACTGGAATATTTCATTTTCGGGTGTGGAGTCTGGTAAGTTCTTTAGAGATTTTATTTACTAATCCTTTTTCTGATATGTCATTTGCAATTATCTTTTCTCATTTCGTGGGTTGCCTATTAGCTTTTCTGGTTGTTTCCTTTGCAGTGCAGAAGCGTTTTATCTTGATGAAGTCTCAATCGTTCATTTTTGCTTTTAATTCCCTTGCCTTTGTAGATGTGTTAAGAAATTGGTGCGTCTTAGGTCAAAGAGGCTTTTTCCAGCTTTCTCCTCCAGGATTTTGATGGTTTCCTGTCTCACATTCAAGTCCTTCAACCATTTAGAATTTATTTTTGTGAGTGGTGTAAGAGAGTGGTCTAGTTTCATTCTTTTGCATGTTGCTGTCCAGTTCTACCAACACCATTTATTAAAGAGGCTGTCTTTTTTCCATTGGATACTCTTTCCCGCTTTGTCAAATATTAGTTGGCCATATACTTGCTGGTCCATTTCTGAGTTTTCTATTCCATTCCATTGGTCTTTGTGTCTGTTTTTCTGCCAATACCATATTGTCTTGATGATTACCGCTTTGCAGTGGAGGTTAAAGTCTGGAATTGTGATGTATCACACCTTGGTTTTATTCTTCAGTATTACTTTGACAATTCGGGGTCTTTTGTGGTTCCATACAAATTTTAGGATTGTTTGCTCTAGCTTTGAGAAGAATGTTGGTGCAATTTTGATTGGGATTGCATTGAATGTTTAGATTGCTTTGGGTATTATCGACATTTTAAGAATATTTATTCTTCCGATTCATGAGCATGAGATGTTTTTCCGTTTCCTTGTGTCTTCCTCAATTTCCTTCATAAGATTTTTATAGTTTTCAGCATAGAGATCTTTTACGTCCTTGGTTAGATTATTCCTAGGTATTTTATGGTTTTTGATGCAATTTTGAATGGTATTATCTTTTTATTTCCCTTTCTGTTGCTTTATTGTTGGTGTATAGGAATGCCACCAATTTCTGTATCCTGCAACTTTGCTGAATTCATGGATCAGTTCTAGGAAGCTTTTGGTGGATTCTGTCGGATTTTCCATGTTAAGTATCATGTCATCTGCAAAAAGTGAAAGTTTGACTTCCTCCTTGCCAATCTTGGTGCCTTTTATTTTGTTTTGCTGTCTGATTGCTGATGCTAGGACCTCCAACACTATGTTAAATAGCAGTGCCGAGAGTGGACACCCCTGTCATGTTCCTGATCTCCAGGGGAAGGCTCTCAGTTTTTCACCATTGAGGATGATATTAGCTGTTGGCTTCGCATAAATGGGTTTTATGATGTTTAAGTATGTTCCTTACATCCCGACTTTCTTGAGAGTTTTATTAGGAAAGGATTCTGTACTTTTTCAAATGCTTTTTATGCATCTATTGACAGGATCATATGGTTCTTATCTTTTCTTTTGTTAATGTGATGTATCACATTGAATGATTTGCAAATATTGAATCAGCCCTGCAACCCAGGGATGAATCCTACCTGATCATGGTGAATAATTCTTTTTATATGCTGTTAGATTCGATTTGCTAGGATCTTGTTGAGAATTTTTGCATCCATATTCATCAGGGATATTGGCCTGTAGTTCTCGTTTTGATGGGTCTATATCTGGTTTGGGAAGCAAAGTGATGCTGGCTTCATAGAAGCCATAAGTCTGGGAGTTTTCCTCACTTCTCAATTTTTTGGCACAGCTTGAGGAAGATAGGTAGTAACTCTTTTTTAAATGTCTGGTATAATCACCCAGGGAAGCCATCTGGTCCAGGGGTTTAATTCGTTTTGAGATTTTTGATAACTGATTCAATTTCTTCACTAGTTATGGGTCTGTTCAAATTTTCTATTTCTTCCCGTTTGAGTTTTGGTAGCATGTGGCTATTTAGGAATTTGTCTATTTCTTTCAGGCTGTCTAGTTTGGTGGCATATTTTTTTAATAGTATTCTCTGATATTGCTTGTATTTCTGAGGAATTGGTTGTTATCACTCCCTTTTCATTCATCATTTTATCTATTTAGGTTCTCTTTCATTTTGAGAAGGCTGGCTAGAGGTTTATCAATTTTGTTTATTTTTTCAAAGAACCAACTCTTAGTTACATTGATCTCTTCCACTACTTTTTCGGTTTCCATGTTATTAATTTCTGCCTTGATTTTTGTTATTTATCTCTTTCCATTGGGTTTGCGGTGTCTTAGCTCTTCTGATTCTTGTTCCTTTAGGTGTTCTATTAGGATTTGTGTTAGTGATTTTTCTTGTTTCTTGAGATGGACCTGGATTGCAATATATTTCCTTCTCAGGGCTGCCTTTGCTGCATCCCAAAGTGTTTGGATTATTATTGTATTTTCATTTTCCTTTGTTTCCATGTATTTATTAATTTCTTCTCTGATTACTTGGTTAACCCATTCATTTTTTATTGTTGTTATTTAGCCTCAATGTTTTTCTTGATTTTCCAGTCTTATTCCTGTGGTTGATTTCAAGTTTCAAGGCATTGTGGTCTGAAAGTGTGTATGGTATGATCTTAAATCTTTTATATTTATTGTGATTTTTCCTTATGCCACAGAATGTGGTCTATCTTGTAAAATGTACCGTGTTCAATTGAGAAGAATGTAAATTACTTTGCTTCTTGATTTAGGACCCTGAAAATGACAGTTAGGCATATCAGTTCCAATGTGTCATTCAGGGCCATTGTTTCTTTGGTGATTTTATGTTTTTGGATTTATCCAATGCTGAGAGTGGAGTGTTAAGGTCCCCTACAATTAGGAATTTTTTTCCAATAAGGTTGCTTATGTTTGTAATTAATTTTTTTTTTACAAATTTGTGCGCCCATGAATTCGGTGCATAGATATTTATAATTGTTAGCTCTTCCTGCTGGATGGTCCCTGTGATTATTATATCATGCCTTTCTTCATCTCTTATTACATCTTTAACTTTAAAGTCTAGTTTATCTGATATAAGTTTGGCTACTCCGGCTTTCTTGTGACTTCCAGTAGCATGGCAGACAGCAATTAGATGGGTCCTGTTTTATTTTTTTTTTTACCCATTGTTACTCTGTGTCTTTTGATTGGAGCACTGAGTCCATTTATATTCAGTGTTAATATTGAAAAATATGGATTTAGAGTCACTGTGTTATCTGTAGATTTCATGCTTGTAAGGATGTCTCTGGTAGTTTGTGTTCTTTGCAACCTTTCTTCATAGAGTGCCCCTCAGGATTTCTTGTAATGCAGGTTTATTTGTGATGAATTCCTTCAATTTTTGTTTATTTGGCAAAACATTTATCTCTCCTCCCTTTCTGAATGACGGGCTGGCCAGATACAGGATTCTTGGCTGCATATCCTTCCTATTCATTGCATTGAAGATATTCTGCCATTCCTTTTTGACTTGCCAAGTTTCTGTAGATAAGTCTGCTACAACTCTCATGTGTCTACCTTTGTATGTGAAGGACCGGTTTTCCCTAACTGCTTTCAGAACTCTCTCTCTATCCTTGTATTTTGCTGGTTTCAATATGATGTGTCATGCAGAAGGTCTATTCAAGTTTCGTCTGAAGGGAGTTCTCTGTGCCTCTTGGATTTCCATGCCTGTTTCCTTCCTCATGTTGGGGAAGTTCTCAGCAATGATTTGTTCAAGTACCCCTTCGACTCCTTTCTATCTCTCTTCTTCCTCTGGAATTCCTATGATACAGATATTGTTCCATTTGAGTGCATCACTCAGCTCTTGACTTCTTTCCTGTTCCTGAATCAACTTCTTTCTCTTTTTATATGCTTTCCCTTTTCCCATAATTTTATCTTCTAATTCACCTATTCTCTCTTCTGCCTCTTCAATCCATGGTGTGACCATCTCCAATTTGTTTTGCACCTCATTTAAAGCATTTTTTAATTCCACCTGACCGTTTTCAAGGTCCTTGATCTCTGCAGTGAGTGGCCCGCTTCTTTCTTCAATGCTTTTTCAAGCCCAGAGATTAGTTTTATGTTTATCATTCTATATTCATGTTCTGTCATGTTGCTTATATATGTTTTCATCAATTCTTGTGCTGTCACTACTTTCTGTAATTTCTTTTGCTGAAAACTCTTCTGTTTTGTCATTTTGGCTAGGTATGTTTTGATTTTTTTCCTGAGTTCACCATGGAAAGGAAAACAGACCAACAGACAAACAGAAAACAGAGACACTCAAATGTACCAAAAAATGATACAGATAAGCGGGTCGCCACAGAAAAAAAGAATGACAAAGAACCCTCTGAGGGCATGCCAACTGATGTACCAGCTACACGTTAAGGAGAGGGTGTGCGCAGTACTGATGACAGAGCATTTACAGAGTGAGTAATGACAGGTGTGGGGGGGAGGAAGAAAATGATCTTTGACCAGGTCGAGAGACTGAAAGGTTTAATCCAGAATGAGAGAAATCAGAATAAGGAAGGATGTGAGCAAAAAGAAATGGAGATAGCTGTTACACAGATGAACTTTGTGGCATGGTTATTCCAGAGAGAGAGATAGGAAATTACAGAAGGAGGTGTAGAACATGCATTGAGAGAGTGGGTTAAAAGCCTGCTTAAGCCAGTCAGTACCCCAGGTGGCCAGTTCAGGGGTGGGGATTGGTAAGAAGGAGAAAGAGGAGCATATATTTAAAAAAGAAGAATTGATCTGGAGTTACTCCAGGCAACAGTCTGATCTCTGTGTCTATCACTCTTGCAGAAAGGCGTCTCTCCTATAAGGAGGGGCGTGGTTTGGTGTAGGTGGGTCCCGCCTCTACTGCTGTGTGGATGGATTCCTGGGATTTTTGTGGGTTTTCAAGACAACAGTGGTGTCCCCCCAGTCCCTTCTTCCGGTCCTGGAGTCTCAAATCGCCCCTTTGTTTCCTTCCTCGCACTGCCTGGGACACATGTGTAGTGCCATTTGTTGGCTGTTTGCACACCCCCACACTTAACCATTTTTGACTCTCTTCGCCTCCTACATCCGGTTTTGCTGTAAATTGTGTCCCTGATTTAGAAGCGATCCAGAGGCTGTTCTGTGCCTCTGTGTGACACGGGTTGACTGGGCCGCTGCTGCAGGCCCCGGAGCAATGAGAATTCAGCTGAGAGTTCTGCTGTTAGCAGCAAAACTTCTCTTCAAAAGTCCTGTGGTTAGGGACTGGATGGTGGTCTCTCTCTGTCTCGTTTTTCTCTTGTTTGGATGTGGCACGCTCTCTACTTTCCCAGATTTCTCCTCCCTTTGTTTTTCTGCAGAATGGTCTCCCTCTCTTCCCCTCTGTATCCCCGCGGTTCGTTTTATCTCCCCCAGATTATAGTCACGTTTCCCAGGGGCGCTTTCTGGGTTTCACTTTCTGTTTCTTGTAGACTCCAACACCTTTCCTCCAGACTCTTGGGATTGAGATTCCTTTGGTTTTGGTCCTTCTTAGTTTGAAAAACACGGCAAGTGCCAGGTTCCCCTACTCCTCTGCCTTGATGGACCAATCAGCTCTGACATTCTTATCTACCTCTTTCCCAACCTCCTCTCAGCTAACCGTCATGGAGTTGCCACTTTAATACTCTCAGTGCTGTGTGAGAGGAATATCTTTTAGTTAGTTAGTTTTTGTTGGTTTGTTTTTATTTTAGTGGGGTCATCCACCACTGGGAAAGTAGGGTACTCACTAACCTTTCTACCTTTTCTCCATGGAAGAGATAGTCAACTTCAGTCTCTAAGTTGTGTCACCTTGTGGGTAGGACTAATGCTTAATGAAGTTCCTTTTACCATCTCTAATAAATCCAAATTCCTTTTCGTTTTTTTCTATTTTATTTTGTTGCTCTAGTGGAGAGCTGAAACTTTTCCTCTGGAAACTTGGACTTATATAAAGGATCTCTCATCTGTGGGTATCTGTCCAAGTTTGTGTTCTCCAGGTGCTCTCAAACCATGGTTGACACTGGTCTAAGTGAGTTTACTAGCTCCTGACAAACTCCAAGCCCATACCAAGTTCTGTCTGCCTATTATTTGATGCACAGTTGGATGAGACATCACCTGGTTCCTTTGGTGTATGGTCCTATCCCACAACTTCAACAAAGGCACTTTTATTCATAGATGGATGCCAAAATTTTTTTGTTAACAGTGGGAGACAAGAGAAAAGTACAACTTATGCTTCCATAATGGTAATGTTAATCTTCTCAGACCACATTTTAAATACCAAGACTCAGAAATGTATCCTACCTAGATGTACATTAAATATAATTGGGAAGGTTTAAAAAAACTGATATGTGAACCCCAAACTTTAAAACTCTGATTCAATGGGTGTAGCCTGGAGCATGAGCATGAGTATCAGCATATATTTTTTAAGTTCCCTAGGTGTTTACAATACATAGCCATGGTTGGGAATGATTGTTCTTTCATCTTTCTCTACAGAAACATCGCCCAATAGAACTTTTCTGATGATGAAATTATTCTGTCTTCTGAACTGTCCAATAGAGTAGCCACTCATGAGATTATGGAACACTAGAAATGTAGCTATCCAGGCTTATCAAAAAGAAAAGAAGGAGCCAAAATAGCTAAGATCACGAATGAAGGAGAGATCACAACCAACATCCCAGAAATATGAACAATTATAAAAGAATAGAATGAGAGAAGGGGCCAACATGGTGGAGGAGTAGGGGGACCCAGTATTTCTCATGTCTTTCAAACAAAGAAAGACTGAAACCAAAAGACTCTCAACCCCAAGAGTCTGGGAGGAAAGGAGTTGGAGACTACAAGGAAGAGAACGCAAAATCCAGAAAGCACCTAAAGGAGTGCATGAGTACAATCTGGGGGAGATAAAATGAACTGCGGGGTTACATAAGGGAGGGAGATCATTCTGGGGAAAGACAAAGGAAAGATAAAAAGCAGCTGGGAAAGTCAGGAGTTGTTAGTATCCGAATGAGAGAAAAACCTCCATCGGGGACAGAGAGGGAGCCTTTCATCCAGTCCCTAACTGCAGGGCTTTTGAAGAAAAGTTCCGTTGCTAATGGCAGAACTCTCATCACACTGGGGCTGGCAGCGGTGGCCCAGCAGCCCAGCCAGCCTGCGTCACAGAGAGGTGTGGGGCCACCTCTGGATCCATGCTACCCCAGGGACACAATTTATATAAACAAAACCGGGTATAGTGGTCAGAGCGAGATAAAAAACTCAGATAAGAATGGGGCACCCGACCGCCCAACAAATCATACTATGCCTGCATCCCAGAAAGATCTAGGACATAAACAAAGGGAAGATTTGAGACTCCAGGTCCAGGAAGAAGGGACTAGGGGGATGCCATTTTTGTCTTGCATACCCACAAAAACTGGACCTTAGGATTCCATCCACCGGCGCCAGTGGGGGTGGGATCCTTCTAAACAAAACTACACCCCTGCCATAGGAGAGACGCCTTTCTGGGGGAAAGACGTCTGAGACCTAAGCTGCTGCTAGTGTAATGCCAGGTCAATTCTTTTTTTTATATATATATTCTGCCTTTTCTCCTTCTTATCTCTCCCCACCCTTGAGCCAGTTACTAGGGGTAGTGGCTTGCTAAAACAAACATTTAATCCACTCGCTCAACACACGTTCTACACCTCTTTCTTTACTTTCCTATCTCACACTCTGGAATAACCAGGCCACATAGTTCAACTGAGTAACATCTATTTTCAATTCTCTTTCCTTGGCTCCTTCCTTATTCTGATTTTTCTTTTTCTGGATTAAGCCTTTCAGTCTCTCTACCTGGTGAAAGTTCATTTTCTTCTCCCCCCCCCGCACCTGTCATTACTCTCGCTGTATATGTTCTGCCATCAGCACACTGCACACCCTGTCCTTAACGTGTAACTGGTACTTCAGGTCATATGCCTTCAGAGTATCATTCGTTATTCTTTGTTCTGTTCTGATCTCCTTACCTGTATTATTTGTCGGTACATTTGAGTGTTTCTGTTTTCTGTTTGTCGATCTGTTTTCCTTTCCAGGGTGAACTAAGGAAACAACGAAAACACATCAAGCCAAAATGAAGAAACGGAAGGATCCTCCTCAAAAGAAATTACAGGAAGTATTGACAGTCAAAAATTGATGAAAACAGATATAAGCAACATGACAGAACATGAATATAGAATGATAAACACAAACTAACCGCTGGGCTTCAAAAAAGCTTTGAAGAAAGCAGGGGTCCCTCACTGCAGAGATCAAGGACCTTGAAAATGGTCAGGAAGAATTAAAAAATGCTTTAAATGAGGTGCAAAATAAATTGGAGGCAGCCACAGTGCGGAATGAAGAGGCAGAAGAGAGAACGGGTGAATTAGAAGATAAAATTATGAGAAAAGAGAAAGCAGATAAAAAGAGAAAGAAGCTGATTCAGGAACAGGAAAGGAGAATTCGAGAGCCAAGTGATGCACTCAAATAGAACAATATCTGTATCATAGGAATTCCAGAGGAATAAGAGAGAAAGGAGTCGAAGGGGTACTTGAACAAATCATTGCTGAGAACTTCCCCAACATGAGGAAGGAAACAGGCATGGAAATGCAAGAGGCACAGAGAACTCCCCTCAGACGGAACTTGAATAGACCTTTTGCACTATACATCATAGTGAAACTGGCAAAATATAAAGACAGGGAGAGAATCCTGAAAGCAGCTAGGGACAAAAGGACCTTAACATACAAAGGCAGACACATAGGGGTTGTAGCAGACTTATCTACAGACTCTTGGCAAGCCAGAAAGGAATGGCAGGATATCTTCAATGTGATGAGCAAAAGGGATAAGCAACCAACAATCCTGTATCCGGCTAGCCTGTCATTCAGAATAGAAGGAGAGGTCAAGGTTTTCCCCAACAAACAAAACCTGAAAGAATTCATCACAAATAAGCCAGCATTACAAGAGCTGCTGAGGGGCACTCTATGAAGAAACGGTTGCAAAGAACACAAACTACCAGAGACAGACTTACAAGCACGAAACCTACAGATAACACAGTGACTATAAGCCCATATTTTTCAGTATTAACACTGAATGTAAATGGACTAAATACACCAATCAAAAGACACAGGGTAACAGAATGGATTAAAAAACAAGACCCATCTATTTGCTGTCTTCAGGAGACTCATCATAAACCTGAGGACACCTTCAGATTGAAAGTGAGGGGATGGAAAACTATCTACCATGCTACTGGAAGTCAGAAGAAAGCCAGAGTAGCCACACTTATATAAGACAAACTAGACTTTAAAATGAACGATGTAATAAGAGATGAAGAAGGACATTATATAATAGTCACAAGGACCATCTAGCAAGAAGAGCTAACAACTGTAAATATCTATGTGCCAATTCGGGGGCACGCAAATTTTTAAAACAACTAATTACAAACATAAGCAACCTTATCGATAAAAATATCCTAACAGTAGGGGACCTTAACACTCCACTCTCAGCACTGGATAGATCCACAAATCAGAAAATCACCACAGAAATAATGGCCCTGAATGACACATTAGAACAGATGGGCCTAACAGACATCTGCAGGGTCCTCCATCCAGAAGCAAAGGAATTTATATTCTTCTCAACTGCACACGGTACATTCTCCAAGATAGACCACATTCTGGGGCACAGGGAAGCTCTGAATAAATATAAAAGAATTGAGATCATACCGTGTACAGTGTCAGACCACAATGCTTTGAAACTTGAAATCAACCACAGGAAAAAGCATGGAAAATATCCCAAAACATGGAGGCTAAGGAACAACTTACTAAAAGATGAGTGGGTCAACCAAGCAATCAGAGAAGAAATTAAAAATAACGTGGAAACAAATGAAAATGAAAACACAACAATCCAAACGCTCTGGGATGGGGCTAAGGCAGTCTTGAGAGGGAAATATATTGCAATCCAGGCCCACGTCAAGAAACAAGAAAAATCAATAACACAAATTCTAACGCCACGCCTAAAAGAACTAGAAGGAGAACAACTAAGACAACCGAAGCCCAGGAGAAAGAGAGAAATAACAAAGATCAGGGCACAAATTAATCATATGGAAACAGAAAAAGTAGTGGAACAGATCAATGAAACCAAAAGCTGGTTTTCTAAAAAAATAAATAAAATAGACAAACCTCTAGCCAGGCTTCTCAAAAGGAAAAGATAGAGAACTCAAATAGCTAAAATCATGAATGAAAAGGGAGTAATTACAACCAACCCCTCAGAAATGAAAGCAATTTTCAGAGAATACTATGAAAAATTATATGCCACCAAACTCGGCAACCTGGGAGAAATGGACAAATTCCTAAATAACCACGTGCTACCAAAACTCAAATGGGAAGAAACAGAAAATTTGAACAGACCCATAGCTAGTGAATAAATTGAATTAGTTATTAGAAATCTCCCATCAAATAAAAGCCCAGGACCAGATGGCTTCCCTGCGGAAAGCCAGCAATAGCACTGTTAGGAGTCTACCCCAGGGATCCAGGACTGCTGATGCATAGGGGCACGTGTACCCCGATGTTCATAGCAGCACTTTCAACAATAGCCAAATCATGGAAAGAGACTATGTGTCCATCAACAGATGAATGGATAAAGAAGAAGTGGTATATATATACAATGGAATACTACACAGCAATGAGAAAGAAGGAAATCCGGCCATGTGTGGCAACATGGATGGAACTGGAGGATATTATGCTGAGTGAATAAGTCAGGCAGAGAAAGACAGATGCCATATGTTCCCACGCATAGGTAGGCTTTCGGAGGCCTAGTAGAAAACCAAGGGGGAGGGGAAGAGGAGAAGGAAGGAAAAAAAAGCCACATAGAGGAAGGAATACATGACATAAGAGACTCTGAAAGACTAAGAACAAACTGAGGGGCGAGGGGGTGTGGGAGGGGGGAGAGTGGGTGATGGGCACAGAGGAGGGCACTTGTTGGCTACAACACTGGGTGTTGATTGGAAACCAATTTGGCAACAAATTATTTAAAAAAATAAAAAAAAGAAAAAAAAAAGAAATGGAGGCACAGAATCTGAAACAGGCTCCAGGCTCCGAACCGTCAGCACAGAGCCAGATGCGGGTCTTGAAGTCACGAACCATGAGATCGTGACCTGAGCCAAAGTCGGGCGCTTAACCAACTGAGCCACCCAGGCCCCCCAAGAAAGGTCCAATTTCTAACTGCAGGGCTTTCTCTGAACTGGGGCTGGCGCCCTAGGCTGTTCCATACCCAGTAAAGAGGGGAGTCAGTCAGTCCCAGGCTCGGTAACAAACTCAGAGGTGCAATCTGCAGTGAGAGAAAGCAATCCTCTCCCTTGAGTGCTGTGGGAAGAAAGTATATAGCTATTCAAAGGACAAAGAACCTTTCCTGTGCCCCCCAGCCAGAGGCCCTTTGTTGGCAGAGCAGAGCAACACCTTGAAACTGGGACATGTGGAGCAGGATCCTTTAAGACATTGGGGTTTGAACCCCACATGAGTGCCAGGGAGGCACCGGAGACTGTGGAGCAAAACAAAACAAAAACAAAAACAAAAACAAAAACAACCCCAAAAATGACCTGCTCACGCCAGCATGGCACTGTGAGGAGGCCTGAACAGAGTGGTTAGGGATACCTGGTCAGGGGAGGAGAGATTGGGGTGTCACCACTTTTCTCCCCATCACCAACAAAATGGGGTTTCAGGGAACAGGCAGCAGGCCCACAGTGGAGGTTGGACCCGCCTACACCAAGCCATTCCCCTCTGCTCCTGGTAACTGTGTATTTGCTGGAGCGAGATTGATGCTGACAAACCAGACAGACCCTCTTCCAGACCAGCACTGCCAGCGTTTCCAAGGCACCCAGTAGTATTGAATTTTCTAATATAATTCTTGGACAATTCTTAATATAGAATTAATAATATATTTCCTTTCCTTTTCTCCTTATTTCTTCCCTTCTTTAGTCTGGTTATTCTGGTTGTTGGTTTGTTTAAGAAGACATATTTAATTTATTCTCTTCACACCTGTTTTATATCCCCTTCTTTAATTTCCTATTTCTCCCTGGATTACCATATAGTTTCTCTGCCTGGTCTATTTTATTTTATTTTATTTTATTTTATTTATCCTTACTCCTGTCATTTCTCTCTTTGCATGAGATAAGGCTTTTTCCACCAAAACTGTCCATCTTTTTTTTTTTTTTCTAATTTTTTCCAGGGTTACTTCAACTAACAAATTAAGGCACGCCTGGTGGAGGGTAAAAAACATCACTACAAGTAAGGAGATAAAGCAACCAGATTCACAACAACAGAGAGCATGTAACATGCTCCACAAAAACACCTCCTGAAGGGCCAGGCCCCGTACAGTGCATGACCCCTTTTTAATATAGTAGTGCTTGCAGTTGCAGGAAACATAACAAGCTTTTAAAACACATAAGGAACAGAAAACTAGGTAAAATGATGAAACGGTAGAATTTTCAAAAGAAATTCCAGAAATAAGTGCTAGCTAAAAAATTGTTCAAAAGAGATATAAACAATATATATGATCAAGAAATTAGAATGATGGCCAAAAGATTAATAGCTAGACTGGAAAAAAAAGCATAGAATACAGAAAAGAATCTATTGCTGCAGAGATCATGGAACTAAAAAAATAGTCATGATGAATTAAGAAATGCCAAATATGAGGTGCAAAATAAACTAGATGCGGTGACAGCAAGGATGGAAAAGGAAGAGGGGAGAATTAAAAAAAATAGAAGATAAAATTATGGAAAAAGATGAAGCTGAGAAAGAGAAAGATAAAAAAAATTCTAGACCACGAGGAAAGAATTAGAGAACTAAGTGATTCAATGAAACAGAATAATACCTGTGTCTTAAAAGTTCCAGAAAAAGAAGAGAGAGAGAAAGGGGCAGAAGGTTTACTTGAACGAATCATAGCTCAGAACTTCCCCAATGTGGGGAAGGAAGCAGACACTGAAATTCGGGAGGCACAAAGAACCCCCTTCAGACATAACTTGAATTGATCTTCTGCATGACATATCGGAGTGAAACTAGTAAAATACAAAGATAAAGAGAGAATTCTGAAAGCAGATAGAGACAAAGGGGCCTTAAACTACAAGGGTAGACACATAAGGGTAGTAGCAGACCTGTCCACTGACACTTGACAGGCCAGAAGGGAGTAGCAGGAAATATTCAATGTGCTGAATAGGAACACTATGCAGCCAAGAATCCTTTATCTAGCAAGGCTTTCATTCAGAATAGAAGGAGAGATAAAGGTTTTCCCAGACAAACAAAAACTGAATGAGTTCATCACCACTAAACTACCCTACAAGATATCCTCAGGATGACTCTGTGAGTAAAATGTTGCAAAGACCAAAAAGGACCTGAGACGTCGCTACAAGCATGAAGCCTAAAGATAATACAATGGCTCTAAATACATATCTTTAATTAATAACACTGAATTTAAATGGACTAAATGCCTCTATCAAAAGACATAGGGTATCAGAATGGATAAAAAAAAAGACTCATCTATTTTCTGTCTACAATAGACCCATTTTAGAACTGAGGACATCTTTAGATGAAAGTGAGGGGACGGAGAACCATCTATCATGCTACTGGAAGTCAAAAGAAAGCTGGAGTAGCCATTCTTATATCAGAAAAAATAAATTTTAAACTAAAGGCTGTAACAAGAGACGAAGAAGGGCATTATCTCATATTTATGAAGTCTATCCATCAAGAAGAGTTAATAATTACAAATGTTTATGTGCCAAATTAGGAAGAACCCCAAAATATAAAACAATCACAAACAGGAGCAATCTTATTGGTAACATGTGGTAATTGCAGGGGACTTTAATACTATCCTAACAGCAATGGACAGATCATCTAGAAATAAAAGTAAACAATGACCCTCAATGATATACTGGACTCAGGTATATTCAGAGCTTTTCACGTTAAAGCAACAGAACACATTCTTCAGGAGTGCACATGGAACATTCTCTCAAGATAGATCACATACTGGGTCCTCAATAAATATAAAGGAATTGAGATCATACCATGCATACTTTCAGATCACAATGCTTTGAAACTTGAAATCAACCTCAGAAAAAAGTTTGGAAAACCTCCAAATGCGTGGAGGTTGAGCAATATCCTACTAAAGAATGAATGGGTCAACAAGGCAATTAAAGAAGAGATTAAAAAAAATGAAAATGAAAACACAACAGTCCAAAACCTTTGGGATGCAGCAAAGGCAGTCCTAAAAGGAAAATACCTGGTGATCCAAGCCTATCTCAAGAAACAAGAAAAATCCCAAATACAAATCTAACAGCACACCTAAAGGAACTAGAAGCAGAACAGCAAAGAAACTCCAAGACCATCATAAGAAGATAAATAATAAGATCACAGCAGAAATAAAAAATATAGAATCCAAATAAAAAAACAGTAGAACAGATTAATGAAACTAAGAGCTACTTTTTTGAAACAATAAACACGATTGATAACCTCTTAGCCAGACTTCTCAAAAAGAAATGAGAGAGGACCCAAAGAGATAAAATCAAGAATGAAAATGGACTTATCACAACTAATCTCCCAGAAATACAGCAATTATCAGAGAATGCTATGAAAAATTATATGCCAACAAACTGAACAACCTGGAAGAAATGGACAAATTCCTGGGCACTACTCACACACTACCAAAATTCAAATGGGAAGAAAGAGAAAATTTGAACAGACTCATAACTAGCGAAGACGTTGAATCAGTTATCAAAAATCTCCCAACAAATAAGAGTCCTGTGCCAGATGGCTTCCCAGAGGAATTCTACCAGACATTTAAAGCAGAGTTAACCTATCCTTCTCAAGTTGTTCCAAAAAAGAGAAATGGAAGGAAAATTTCTGGACTCATTCTATGAAGCCAGCATTATCTTGATTCCCAAACCAAACATAGACCCCACAAAAAAGAAGAATTACACGCCAATATCCCTGATGAACATAGTTGCAAAAATTCTCAATGAGATACTAGCAAATCGAATTCAACAGCATATAAAAAGAATTATTCACCATGATCAAGTGAGATTCAAAACTGGGCTGCAGGGATGGTTCAGTTTTTCACAAATCAATCAATGTGATACATCACGTTAACAAAAGAAAGGATAAGAACCATATGATGCTGTCAATAGATGCAGAGAAAGCATTTGACAAAATCCAACATCCTTTCTTAATAAAAACCCATACCTCCACATCATACAAATTCATATATGAAAAGCCCACAGCGAATATCATCCTCAATGGGGAAAAACTGAGAGCTTTACCCCTGAGACCAGGAACACGATAGGGGTGTCCACTCTCACTACTGTTGTTCAACATAGTGTTGGAAGTCCTAGCATCAACAATCAGATGACAAAATGAAATAAAAGGCATCCGAATTATCAAAAAATAAGCCAAACTATCAATTTTTGTAGATGACAGGATACTATACATGGAAAATCCAAAAGACTCCATGAAAAAGCTGCTAGAACTGATACATGAATTCAATAGAGTTGCAGGATACAAAAGTAAATGTACAGAAATTGGTTGCATTTATATAAACCAATAACGAAGTAATGGAAAGAGAAATCAAGAAGCTGATCCCATTTAAAATTGCACCAAGAACCATAAAATGCCTAGGAATAAATCTAATCAAAGATGTAAAGGATCTGTATGCTGAAAACTATAGAAAACTTATGAAGGAAATTGAGGAAGACACAAAGAATAGAAAAACATTCCATGTTCATCGATTGAAGGAATAAATATGTTAAAATGTCAATAATACCCAAATCAATCTACATGTTCAATGCAATTCCCATCAAAATTGCCCAGTATTATTTTCAAAGGTATAACAAAGAATCCTAAAATTTGTATGAAACCACAAAAGTCCCAGAGTAGGCAAAGTAATGTTGAAAAAGAAGACCAAAGCGGTAGGCATCACAATCCCAGACTTTAGCCTCTACTACAAAATTGTAATCATCAAGACAGTATGGTATTGGCACAAAAACAGACACATAGACTACAGGAATAGAATAGAGAACCCAGAATTGAACCCACAACGTATGGTCAAGTAATCTTTGACAAAGCAGGAAATAGTATCCAATGGAAAAAAGACAGCCTCTTTAACAAATGGTGCTAGGAGAACTGGACAGCAGCATGCAGAAGGATGAAACTAGACCACTTTTCTACATCATACAGAAAAATAAACTCAAAATGGATGAAAGACCTGAACGTGAGACAGGAAACTAACAAAACCTTAGAGGAGAAAACAGACAACAACATCTTTGACCTCAACTGCAGCAATTTCTTGCTCAACACGTCTCCAAAGGCAAGGGAACTAAAAACAAAAATAAACTATTGGGATCCCATCAAGATAAAAAGCTTCTGTACAGCCAAAAATCAACAAAACTAAAGGCAACCAATGGAATAGGAAAAGATATTTGCAAATGACATATTGGATAAAGGGTTATATCCAAAATCTATATAGCAGTCACCAAACTCAACACCGAAAAACAAATAATCCAGTAAAGAAATGGGCAGAGGACAGGAATAGACACTTTTGCGAATGAAACATCCAGATGGCCAAGAGATACATGAAAAGATGTTCAATGTCACTCAACATCAGGGAAGTACAAATCAAAACCATACTGAGATACCACCTCACACCAGACAGAGTGGCTAAAATGAACATTTCAGGAAACAACAGATGTTGGTGAGGATGTGGATAAAGGGACACCCTCTTGCACTGTTGTCAGGAATGCAAATTGGCACATCCACTCTGGAAAACAGTGTGGAGGTTTTTTAGAAAAATTAAAAATATAACTACCCAACCACTCAAAAATAGTACTAGTAAGAATTTATCAAACGTATACAGGAGTGCTGACTCATAGGGGCACATGTACCCACATGTACCTACAACGTTTATAGCAGCTCTTTCAACAATAGCCAAATTATGGAAAGAACCTAAATGTCCATCAACTGATGAGTGGATAAAGAAGGTGTGGTTTATATATACAATGGAATACTACTTGGCAATGATAAATGATTAAGTGCTGTCATTTGCAGCAACGTGGATGGAACTAGAGGGTATTGTGCAATGTGAAAGAAGTCAGTTACAGAAAGATAGGTATCATATGTTTTCACTCATATGTGGAACTTGGGAAACTTAACAGAAGAACATGGGGGAAGGGAAGGGAAAAAATAGTTACAAATAGAGAGGGAGGGAGGCAAACCTTAAGAGACTCTTACATACAGAGAAAAAACTGAGGGTCGACGGGGGGGAAGGGGAGAGGGAAAAGTGAGTGATGGGCACTGAGGAGGGCACTTCTTGGGATGAACACTGGGTGTTATATGTAAGCGATGAATTACAGGAATCTACCCCCAAAACCAAGAGCACACTATATACACTGTATGTTAACCAACTGGAAAATAAATTATATTAAAATAAATAAATAACATAAATTTAAAAGATAGGATCATAATGGCAAGTCATAAGAAGTTTGTGAGGATTTAAAGAATTAATGTATTATGTTCTAAGGTGCCTGGGTGGCTCAGTTGGTTAATCATTGACTCTTGATATCCACTCATGTCATGATCTCATGGTTGGTGAGGTCTGGCCTGATATTGGGTTTTGCCCTTATTCTCTCTCTCCTTCCTTCTCTAAACAAACAAACAAACAAATAAATAAATAGACTTACTTTTTAAAAAGGATTAATGTGATAAGTTATTTCTTAATGGCTGCTAAAATATTCGTCTGAAGACTGCAAATTTTTGAGTTTTCTGTCTCTCCTGTAAAGGGAAGACCTCTGGAGACAAGAACACTTCCTAGAAGAAATGTCATTTTACTTAGACATTAACTAAAAGGGCAGAAGGACTAGTCCAAGCAAAGTCATGAATACATGAACACACAGCCTATGTGTTCAGGACAGAGAGTAGTTCCAAGGACTAAGGCAGAAGTGGACTGGGGAAGTTCAAAAATAGATTGTAAAGAACTAACTATGTCCTGATCAAACATTTCAAACGACTATAGTTGTTTAAAATCCATTGTTGCACGAAGGTTCTTCTTTCTCCACATCCTCACCAACATCTGTTCTTTCCTGAATTGTTCATTTTAGTCATTCTGACTGGTGTGAGGTAGTATCTCATTGTGGTTTCAATTTGTATTTCCTTGATGGTGAGTGAAGTTGAGCATCTTTTCATGTGTCTGTTAGCCATCTGGTTGTCTTCTTTGGAAAAGTGTCTATTCATGTCTTCCGCCCATTTCTTCATTGGATTATTTGTTTTTTTGGGTGTTGAGTGTAGTAAGTTTCTTATAGATTCTCAATAACAACCCTTTATCTGATATGTCATTTGCAAATATCTTCTCTCATACTGTTGGTTGCCTTTTATTTTTGTTGATTCATTCCTTTGCTGTATGGAAGCTTTTTATCTTGATGAGGTCCCAGTAGTTCATTTTCACTTTTATTTCCCTTGCCTCTAGGAGATATATCTACGAAGAAGTTACTGCAGCTGAGGTCAAAGAGGTTCTTGCCTGTTTTCTCCTCTAGGATTTTGATGGTTTCCTGACTGATGTTTAGGTCCTTCATCCAGTTTGAACTTATTTTTGTGAATGGTGTAAGAAAGTGGTCCAGTGTCATTCTGTCCAGGTCTCTCAGCACCAATAGCTAAAGGGACTGTCTTTTTCCCATTGTATAATCTTTCCTGCTTCTTTGAAGATTCGTTGGCCGTACATTTGTGGGTTCACTTCTGGGTTCTGGTGCAGCCATTCTGGAAAACAGCGTGGAAGTCTCTCAAAAAATTAAAAATAGAATTACCCTACAACCCAGCAATAGCACTACTAGGAATGTATCCAAAGGTATAGGAATGTTGATTTTTAGGGGTACATGTACCTCAATGTTTATAGCGACACTATCAACAATAGCCAAATTATTGGAAAGAGCCCAAATGTCTGTCAACTGATGACATGGTACATGTATACAATGGAATACTACTCGGTGATGAAAAAGAATGAAATCTTACCATTTGCACCAACATGGATGGAACTGGAGGGTATCATGCTAAGTGAAATAAGTCAGTCAGAAAAAGACAGATATCATATGTTTTCACTCATATGTGGAATTTGAGAAACTTAAGAGAGACCATAGGGGAAGAGAAGGAAAAATAAGTTACAACCAGAGAGGGAGGCAAACCAGAAACTCTTAAATTCGGGGAAAAAAAACTGAGGATTCGTGGGGGTTGGGGGGTAGGGGAGCAGGGAAAATGGGTGATGGGCATTGAGGAGGGCACTTGTTGTCATGAGCACTGGGTGTTGTATGTAATTGGTGAACCATGGGAACTTATCCCAAAGCCAAGACTACACTGTATACACTGTATGTTAGCTAGCTTGACAATACATTATTAAAAAAAATAATAAAATAAAATCCACTGCTGCTTTAAAAAACATTAGGTAGTTAACATACTGTGCAATATTGGTTTCAGGAGTAGAATTCGGTGATTCATCACTTACATACAACACCCAGTGCTCATCGTGACAAGTTCTCTCCTTAATACCCCTCTGCCAATCTATCCCATCTCCCATCCTCCTCCCTCCATCAATCCTCAGTTTATTCTTTATCATTAAGAGTCTCTTGTGGTTTGATTCCCTCTCTTCTCTATCCTCCTTCCCATATGTTCATCTGTTTTGTTTCTTAAATTCCAAAGCAATCTACACATTTATTGCAATCCCTATCAAAATACCATTTTTACTTTTAGTATAAAAATGTTGGTTCAAGACTTCTTTCACTTCATCACCCAGGACTGATTAATGATTTTACTTCCTTCTTTCTAAGAGATTAATTGATCATATTCCATTTCTGTCTTGGCTATCAAGGAATTCAGACCAAGGGTAAAACTCAACTGGACCTATTATCTTCATTTTATATTTTTCTTTTCCTTGATTATAATTTTATGTTTATATTCCATTGTTTTATGTGTTATGACTTTATTTACTATAGTATTATATGAGATATTTTAAGTTGCTTCCATTCATTTGTGGAAAAAATAGAATGTAAAAACTGATAATTTTTTATTTTATTTTTTAGTCTATTTATTTATTTTGAGAATGAGAGAGAGCATGAATCAGGTAGGGACATAGAGAGAGAAGGAGAGAGAGAGAATACAAATCAGGTCTGCACTGAACCTGATGCAGGGCTCAATCGCATGACCCTGAGATCATGACCTGAGCAGAAATCAAAAGTCGGGCACTTAACCAACTGAGCCACCCAGGTGTCCCAAAAACTGAAAGTTTTTGAGCTTTCTCCTTTTAAAATTTAGTAACTAAGGAAGGTTTAAAAGCTTAGTGGCATGTTTCGTCTACATTTTAGAAACACAATTTTACTGCATTATAACAGATGGATTAGATAAGGAGTTAGGTTTGGAAGTTGAAAGACAGTCAGTAGATTGTTTCAATTGTGCAGGTGGGAGAAGGTGAAAGCCTGATACCAGGCAGATGGAGGAGAGGATAGAGACAGGAGAAACTGGAGACAAGATAAAATTAACATGACTGCATGTGAAGAGAGACTGAGAGAAAGGAGACAACTGGGTAAGATGGTGGTTAAAGTTGGCAGATTGTAAGAAGGTACCTATAAATTTTGCCTCTTGGTTGTGTTACATTTTATAGCAAAGGGAATTTTGCAGTTATAATTAAGGTTACTAATCAGTTGACCTTAAGAAATGAAGACTATTTAAGTGGACATACTCTAATTACATAGCTCTGTCAAAGCAGAGAGTTTTTTCTAACAGGAAGCAAAAGAGAAAATCAGAGATGTACTTATTTATTTATTTTTTATTAAACAATTCTTTTAATGTTTATTTATTTTTGAGAGAGAGTGAGACAGAGCATGAGCAGGGGAGGGGCAGAGAGAGAGGGAGACACAGAATACAAAGCAGGCTCCAGGCTCTGAACTGTCAGCACAGAGCCTGATGCGGGGCTGGAACTCACGAGCCATGAGATCATGACTTGAGCCGAAGTTGGATGCTTAACCAACCAAGCCACCCAGGCACCCTACAAATCAGAGAGATTTAAAGTGAATGGATACGAAATGAGGGTGATTCTCCATTTCCGAAATGGAGAAGGCCATGTGGAAGTACCTGAAAGTGACCATTAAGAGCTAAGAATGATGTCCAGCTGACAGCCAGCAATGAAACAGGGACTTCAGCCCTATTAACCATAAGTAATTGAATTCTCCCAGCAATATGAATATGCTTTGAAGTGGATTCTTCTTCAGAGCCTCCAGATAAGAACTCGGTCTAGCCAACATTTGATTTCAGCCTTGTGAGACCCGAAGCAGTGGACCCAGACTTCTGACATACCGAACTGTGAGCTAATAAATGAGTTTTATTTTAAACTGTTTGTGGTAATTTGTTACACATCAATCTAAACTAATACAGTGATTTAGCAAAAACCTTTGGAACCCATGTCATATTCCCTGGGCCACTTCTGATTTTTAGCTACAGCCATAGTGGACAGTTCTGACTCACCTCTAGCTGCTAGTGTCCTACCTACCACCTTTTTTGGTGCTGTGGACTGTTCTTAAAACTAACCCAGAAGTCCAGGGAAAGTTAATGACCCAATGGGCAACTCTCAATCTGTGGAAAAAGGGAAATGGAATTAGATATATCTTTCAGCCATTGAAAGACACTTAGGTAGACAATTCTAGGAGACATTCTATATACTTCTCAGAGGCCTTGGTGGCATCAAGCTTCTACATTAGTGCCCTCAAAAATGCATCTTTACATTACATTTCCTCCTTCAATCTCTATCTCTCTCTCTGCGTCCTCACTCATGCTTCCTGAGAATACCTTATGCATATAAATTACTCTTCCTACATACTTGTCTCAAACGCTGTTTTTAAGAAAATCTAAATAAGCCAGTGATGCTATAAATCAATGTGCAGAATACTAGAAGAGAGAGCAGGTATGATGGTGGAAAAAAATAAGTTCAGTTTCAGTTTGGGTATATAATGAACCTAAGTGTTCTGTATGATATTAGTGTATTGATTCATTCAACAAACATTTATTGATCTATTATGTGATATTGGAGAAATGAAGCAGTAAACAAAGCAAACTGATTCTAGCTCCTTTGACGCTAACAAACTGATAGGGAAGGAAAGCAATAAAAAGTTCTCCGAATATCTGAAGGACAAGTCCAGAGTGCTTAGGAGCATATACTGGGTGGATCTATCTGTATTCTTGGGGACTTCCTAGAGAAAACAACTTTTCAGGTAAGATCTGAAAGATGAGAAAACATTACTGGGAGACAGTATGGGAACAGAAGTGTGATAGGAAGAAAAGGATGGGGTCCAGGAAGAGGGAAAAATACGTGTGCATAGGCCCACAAGGTGAGAAAGACCTTGATACATTTGGTTATGGCTGTAGTGTAGAGGGAAGAAGTATAGCACAAAGTGAAGTTAAAGAGTTTGGGCAGTACCTGACCTTGCAAGGCTTTGTAGGTTATGGTGGTTTCTTTTCTTTTCTTTTTAATCTTTATCCTAAGGGCAAGTGGAAGCCACAGGAAGTGTTTTAATCAATACAGTGCCATCAGATTTTCATTTAAAAGGCATCATTCTTGCTCTTTTGTGGAGATGAGCTGGGGAAGTAGGTAGCCTGAAGGAAGGAAAAATGGTATAGGTAAAAGATGAAAGTGGCTTGGATTAGTGTAACACCAGTGGCAATGGAGAGAAAGTGGACAAACTTGAGAGGTATTTTGAAAGTATAACTAATAGGATTCGGTGATTGACTATGTATCGAGGATGTTTACAGAAAGAGATGTTAAAGATGATTGCCAAGTGTCTGCCTTAATTATCTGAGGAAATGGTGGTGCCATTTCTGCAGAGAAGAAATAACTAAATCATATATATGTGGATGCAACCACTTCTGTCTCTCACTCCCTTCTCATTGCCATGACATCAGGTCAAACTGTTTTTCCTGGATCTCACTCCCTTAGAAATTTTGCTTAGCAGTTTCTATTGCTAAATCATATTAATTATGTGCTAATGTTATAAGCTAAGTCATATTAATTAAGGCTAATGGGTTAATATGCCATCTCTTCTAGTACTAAGGCTGGCATTTTTCCAGGGGTTTTTGGAAGAGGATGCCTTTATTAAAAGAGGCACTGTGGGAAATCAAAGACACTGGAGACATTTGTAGACAGTAAGGGTTTCTTGTGAGAGGGTATATTCTACATACTTTTGGTGAGTAACAGTAGGGCTACTTCCAAAATGCCTCAAGATAATGCCCTTAACCTCCTTTTCAGCATGCCTGTAATTTTTCCCAAGAATCAAAACACGTTAACATTTAACGTTTCCACGTGAATATCTAATCAGCATCAAAAACTTAACATGGCCAAAATTGAACTCCTCATCTACAACCCCTGCACTCTCCTCACTACAAACTTTCTTCTGCTGTCTTGTCCATTTCATCAAATGGTAAATCCTTCCCTTTGCATAGGTCCAAAACATTGTTACTATCATTGAATATTCTCTTTCTTTCACATCCCACATCCAATCCATCATTAAATTTTGTTTGCTTTACAGAATATGACCATTTATTCCCATCTTCCCTGCTACCACCTTATACTGTGCCACCGCTATCTCTTACTTGAATCATTGCAGTAGCCTCCTGACTCCACTCCTTGCTTCTTCCTTTGCCCCTCTGCAATCTATTCTGAACACAGGAGTCAGAGTAATCTCATTAAAACACAAGTCAGATCATATAACTTGTCTGCTGAAAATTCTCCAAAAGCTCTCCGACTAATTTGGCATAAAGGCTAAATTCTTGGGGCACCCGAGTGGCTCAGTCAGTTAAGTGTTTGGCTCTTGACTTTGGCTCAGATCATGATCTCATGGTTCATAGGTTTGAGCCTCACCTCGGGCTCTAGCACTGGCTGTACTAGAATCCCTGCTTGGGATTCTCTCTCTATCCTTCTCTCTTTGCAACTCCCCTGCTTGTGTGCTGTATCTAAAAATAAATAAACTTAAAAAAAAGTTAAATTCCTTTAACACCTTATACGATCTAATCTTATAAAATCACATAATCTTTCAATCTCATCTTCTACTACTCCCCTCTTCTCCTTTCTCACTCCACTCCAGCTATCAGTCCAGTTTGAAATGTACCAACTCTGCTTTCGCATCATAGCTTTTGCCTTTGCAGGTAATACTCTTCACCCTAATAGTCACATGACTTTTTCCCTTACCCCCTTGAGGTCTTTTCTTTTTTTTTTTTTTTTTTTTTTAATTTTATAATAGTTTATTTTCAAATTGGTTTACATATAACACCCAGTGTTCATCCCAACATGTGCCCTTTTTAATGCCCATCACCCCCTCTCCCCCCTCCCTCATCCCCCTTACCCTCAGTTTTTTCTTAGTCTTTGAGAGTCTCTTATGTTTTATCTCCCTCCCTCTCTGTGTCTTTTTTTTCTTTCCCCTCTTCCCCTCCCCCTGGTTTTTGCTTAGTCTCACAAAGTCCACCTATTCGTGGAAACATATGGTATCTGTCTTTTTCTGACTGACTTATTTCACTTAACATAATACCCTCCAGTTCCATCCATCTTGCTACACATGGCCAGATTTCATTTTTTCTCATTGCCACGTAGTAGTCCATTGTATATAAGTACCATAACTTCTTTATCCATTCGTCAGTTGATGGGCACTTGGTCTCTTTCCATGATTTGGCTATTGTCGAAAGTGCTGCTATGAACATTGGGGTACACGTGCTCCTATGCATCAGCATTCCTGTGTCTCTTGGGTAGATTCCTAGCAGGGCTATTGCTGGGTCATAGGGTAGCTCTATTTTCATTTTTTTGAGGAACCTCCACACCGTTTTCCAGAGTGGCTGCACCAGTTTGCATTCCCACCAACAGTGTAGGAGGGTGCCTACTTCTCCACATCCTCGCCAGCATCTATAGTTTCCTGATTTGTTCATTTTAGCCACTCTGACTGGTGTGAGGTGGTATCTCAGTGTAGTTTTGATTTGTATTTCCCTGATGCTGAGTGACATTGAGCATCGTTTCATGTGTCTGTTGGCCATCTGAATGTCCCCTTTGGAGAAGTGTCTATTCACATCTTCCGCCCATTTCTTCACTGGGTTGTTTGTTTTTCGGGTTTGGAGTTTGGTAAGTTCTTTATAAATTTTAGATATTAGTCCTTTATCCGATATGTCATTTGCGATGATCTTTTCCCATTCCGTTGGTTGCCTATTCGTTTTGTTGGTTGTTTCTTTTGCCGTGCAGAAGCTTTTTATCTTGATGAGGTCCCAATAGTTCATCTTTGCTTTTAATTCTCTTGCCTTTGGAGACGTGTCGAGTAAGAAATTGGTGCGTCTTAGGTCAAAGAGGCTTTTTCCTGTTTTCTCCTCTAGGATTTTGACGGTTTCCTGCCTCACATTCAGATCTTTTATCCATTTAGAATTTATTTTTGTGAGTGGTGTAAGAAAGTGGTCTAGTTTCATTCTTTTGCATGTTGCTGTCCAATTCTCCCAGCACCATTTGTTAAAAAGGCTGTCTTTTTTCCATTGGATACATTTTCCCGCTTTGTCAAAGATTAGTTGGCCATATACTTGCGGGTCCATTTCTGAGTTTTCTATTCTATTCCATTGGTCTATGCGTCTGTTTTTGTGCCAATACCATACAGTCTTGATGACCACCGCTTTGTAGTAGAGGTTAAAGTCTGGGATTGTGATACCTCCCGCCTTGGTTTTATTCTTCAGTATTATTTTGGCTCTTCGAGGTCTTTTGTGGTTCCATACAAATTTTAGGATTGTTTGCTCTAGCTTTGAGAAGAATGCTGGTGCAATTTTGATTGCGATTGCATTGAATGTGTAGATTGCTTTGGGTAGTATTGCCATTTTGACGATATTTATTCTTCCAATCCATGAGCATGGGATGTTTTTCCATTTCCTTGTGTCTTCCTCAATTTCCTTCATAAGTTTTTTATACTTTTCAGTGTAGAGGTCTTTCACATCTTTGGTTAGGTTTATTCCTAAGTATTTTATGGTTTTTGGTGCAATTGTGAAAGGGATTAGCTTCTTTATTTCTCTTTCTGCTGCTTCATTGTTGGTGTATAGAAATGCCACCGATTTCTGTACATTGATTTTGTATCCTGCAACTTTGCTGAAATCATGAATCAGTTCTAGTAGGCTTTTGGTGGATTCTGTCGGGTTTTCCATGTAAAGTATCATGTCATCTGCAAAAAGTGAAAGTTTGACTTCCTCCTTGCCAATCTTGATGCCTTTTATTTTGTTTTGTTGTCTGATTGCTGATGCTAAGACTTCCAGCACTATGTTAAATAGCAGTGGCGAGAGTGGACACCCCTGTCGTGTTCCTGATCTCAGGGGGAAGGCTTTCAATTTTTCCCCATTGAGGATGATATTAGCTGTGGGTTTTTCATATATGGCTTTTATGATGTTTAAGTATGTTCCTTCTATCCCGACTTTCTCGAGAGTTTTTATTAAGAAAGGATGCTGTATTTTGTCAAATGCTTTTTCTGCATCTATTGACAGGATCATATGGTTCTTATCTTTTCTTTTGTTGATGTGATGTATCACGTTGATTGATTTGCGAATATTGAACCAGCCCTGCAACCCAGGGATGAATCCTACTTGATCATGGTGGATAATTCTCTTTATATGCTGTTGGATTCGATTTGCTAGTATCTTGTTGAGAATTTTTGCATCCATATTCATCAGGGATATTGGCCTGTAATTTTCTTTCTTTGCTGGGTCTCTATCTGGTTTGGGAATCAAAGTGATGCTGGCTTCATAGAATGAGTCCGGGAGTTTTCCTTCCGTTTCAATTTTTTGGAACAGCTTGAGGAGGATAGGAATTAACTCTGTTTTAAATGTCTGGTAAAATTCCGCAGGAAAGCCATCTGGTCCAGGGCTTTTATTTGCTGGGAGGTTTTTAATAACGGATTCTATTTCTTCACTAGTTATGGGTCTGTTCAAATTTTCTATTTCTTCCCGTTTGAGTTTTGGTAGCGTGTGGCTATTTAGGAAGCTGTCCATTTCTTCCAGATTGCCAAGTTTGGTGGCATATAATTTTTCATAGTATTCTCTGATGATTGCTTGTATCTCTGAGGGATTGGTTGTAATTTCTCCCTTTTCATTCACGATTTTATTTATTTGAGTTCTCTCTCTTTTCTTTTTGAGAAGCCTGGCTAGAGGTTTGTCTATTTTGCTTATTTTTTCAAAGAACCAGCTTTTGGTTTCATTGATCTGTTCCACTACCTTTTCTGTCTCCATATGGTTAATTTGAGCTCTGATCTTTGTTATTTCTCTCTTTCTGCTGGGCTTGGGTTGTTTTAGTTGATCTGCTTCTAGTTCCTTTAGGCGTGCTCTTAGAATTTGTGTTATTGATTTTTCTTGTTTCTTGAGATGGGCCTGGATTGCAATATATTTCCCTCTCAGGACTGCCTTTGCTGCATCCCAGAGCGTTTGGATTGTTGTATTTTCATTTTCATTTGTTTCCATGTATTTTTTAATTTCTTCTCTGATGGCTTGGTTGACCCAGTCATCTTTTAGTAGGTTATTTCTTAGCCGCCATGTTCTTGGATATTTTCCAGGCTTTCTCCTGTGGTTGATTTCAAGTTTCAAAGCATTGTGGTCTGACACTGTACGCGGTATGATCTCAATTCTTTTATATTTATTCAGAGCTTCCCTGTGCCCCAGAATGTGGTCTATCTTGGAAAATGTACCGTGTGCAGATGAGAAGAATGTAAATTCCTTTGCTTCTGGATGAAGGACCCTAAAGATGTCTGTGAGGCCCATCTGTCCTAATGTGTCATTCAGGGCTATTGTTTCTGCGGAGATTTTCTGTTTTGTTGATCTATCCAATGCTGAGAGTGGAGTGTTGAGATCCCCTACTATTAGGACATTTTTATCGATGAGGTTGCTAATGTTTGTAATTAGTTGTTTTACAAATTTGGGTGCCCCTGAATTCGGTGCGTAGATATTTACAATTGTTAGCTCTTCCTGCTGGATGGTCCCTGAGACTATTATATAATGTCCTTCCTCATCTCTTATTACATCGTTCATTTTAAAGTCTAATTTGTCTGATATAAGTGTGGCTACTCCGGCTTTCTTCTGATTTCCAGTAGCATGGTAGATAGTTCTCCATCCCCTCACTTTCAATCTGAAGGTGTCTTCAGGTTTAAGATGAGTTTCTTGAAGACAGCAAATAGATGGGTCTTGTTTTTTAATCCATTCTGTTATCCTGTGTCTTTTGATTGGCGCATTTAGTCCATTTACATTCAGTGTTAATATTGAAAAATATGGGCTTACAGTCACTGTATTATCTGTAAGTTTCATGTTTGTAAGGCTGTGTCTGGTAGTTTGTATTCTTTGCCTCCTTGTTTTCATAGAATGCCCCTCAGGATCTCTTGCAGTGCTGGCTTATTTGTGATAAATTCTTTCAGTTTTTGTTTGTTGGGAAAAACCTTGATCTCTCCTTCTATTCTGAATGACAGGCTAGCCGGATACAGAATTCTTGGTTGCATGTCCTTCTTGCTCATCACATTGAAGATGTCCTGCCATTCCTTTCTGGCTTGCCAAGTTTCCGTAGATAAGTCTGCTACTACCCTTATAGGTCTCCCTTTGTATGTTAGGGTTCTTTTGTCCCTAGCTGCTTTCAGGATTCTCTCCCTATCTTTGTATTTTGCCAGCTTCACTATGATGTGCCGTGCAGAAGGTCTATTCAAGTTACGTCTGAGGGGAGTTCTCTGTGCCTCTTGGATTTCCATGCCCGTTTCCTTTCTCATGTTGAGGAAGTTCTCAGCAATGATTTGTTCCAGAACCCCTTCGACTCCTTTCTCTCTCTCTTCTTCCTCTGGAACTCCTATGATACGGATATTGTTTCTTTTGACTGCATCGCTCAGCTCTCGAATTCTCCTTTCCTGTTCCTGGATCAGCTTCTCTCTCTTTTTATCTGCTTCCTCTTTTTCAATGATTTTGTCTTCTAATGCACTAACTCTTTCCTCTACCTCTTCAATCCGTGCTGTGGCTGCTTCCAGTTTCCCCTGTATTTCTTCCAATGTCTTCTTTAATTCTTCCTGACCGTTTTTAAGGTCTTTGAACTTTGCCTCGTAGGACCCCTTGCATTCATCTAAGCTTTTTTCAAGGCCAGCAATTAGTTTTATGATTAACATTCTATATTCAAGTTCTGTTATGTTGCTTATATCTCTTTTCATTAATTCTTGAGCTGTCACTGCTTCTTGTAGACTCTTTTGAGGAGAATTCTTCCGTCTCGTCATTTTGTCTGGATGTGTTATGGGTTGTTTCTTGAAGTTGCCCTGGAAAGGAAAACTGACAGACACACAGAACACAGAAATACTCAAACGTACCGACAAATGGTCCAGACAAGCAGTTCACAACAGAAAAAAATAACAAGTGACTCTCTGAGGGCAATGTCCTGAAGTAACAGCTACACGTTAAGGACAGGGTATGTAGTGTGCTGGTGGCAGAGCATATATAGACAGAATAATGACTGGTGCAGGGAGAAGAAGGAAATGGACTTTGCCCAGGTAGAGCGACTAAAGGGTTTAATCCAGACTGATAGAAATCAGAATAAGGACAGGTGCGAGGGAAAAGGAATAAAGATGAACTTCTTCTAGAACTTCGTCTAGATGAACTTATACGGCCTGGTTATTCCAGAAAAAGGGAGTTCAGTTGGGCCGTGTCTGTGTTCGCCTTAGTTTCTTGTCAGGTCTAGCACCTTTTCCCCCCGATTTTTGGAGTTGAGAGAGAGACAATGGTTTCAGTCGTCCCCCTTTAAAGGGCAAGCGAAATACTGGAGCCCCCTACTCCTCCGCCATGTTGCCTCCTTTCCCGAGGTCTTTTCTTTAATGTTGCCTGCGGGTAGGTTATATGCTACGATCTAAATGTTTGTGTCCCCCCGAAATTATGTTTAAATCCTAATTCCCAAAGGTGATGATATTAGTAGGTGGGTATCCATTTATCTATTATCTATTATCTTTCTATCTATCATCATCATCATCATTTATCATCTATCATCTATTTATTGAAGTTTATGTATTTTTTCTCTTAGAATTTTATTTAAATTCTAGATAGTTAACATACAGTGTAATATTAGATTCAGGTGTAGAATTTAGTAATTCAACATTTACATACAATGACAGGCATTCATCACAAGTGCCCTCCTTACTTCGATCATCTATTTATTTATTCTTCTCATCCCTCTCTGTCCACCTTCTCTCTAGTAACCACCAGTTTGTTCTTCATAGTTAAGAGTGTGTTTCTTGGTTTGTCTCTCTCCCCCCCCATATTCATTTGTTTTCTTTCATAAATTCCACATGTGAAATCATATGGTAGTTGCCTTTATCTGAGCCAGTTAATTTGCTTAGCCTGATATACTCTAGTTTTATCTGCGTCATTGCAAATGGCAAGATTTCATTCTTTTTGATGACTGAGTAATATTCCAGTGTGTGTGTGTGTGTGTGTGTGTGTGTGTGTGTGTGTGTATACAAGTGCCATCCTTAATGCCCACCACCCATTTAGCCCACTCCTTCCCACCTTCCACCATCAACTTTCAGTTTTTCTCTATCATTAAGAGTCTCTTATTCTTTGCTTCCCTCTCTTTCTTTTTCTTTCTTCTATGTTCGTCTGTTTTGTTTCTTAAATTCCAAATATGAGTAAAATCATATGGTATTTTCTTTCTCTGACTGACTTATTTTGCTTAGTATAATACTCTCCCTTCCATGTCGTTGCACATGGCAAGATTTCATTTTTTTTGATGGCTGAGTAATATTCAATTGTATATATATATACCATTGAATCATCTTTTTTTAAAAGTTTATTAATCTGTCTTGAGAGAGAGAGAGAGCATGCATGCAAGTAGGGGAGGGACAGAGAGAGAGGGAGAAAGAAAGACTCCCAAACAGGCTTTATTCTGTCAGTACAGAGTGCTGGGGTCACCCTGAGAGGAGGCCAGCTCCTACTTCAGGGCTTCCGGCTGGTCCAGGGTTTCACCTGCGTGATGGTTGGTCTAGGCGCGAGAGAAGCGCGAAGTCAGTCTCTCGGAGTCAGCCTCATGTCAGGACTGATCCGGGGCTCCCTAAGTAAGGGCTGAAATGTAAAGACAAGACAAGACAAAGACACACAAAGATGTGGAGACAGCCTCTTTTGGAGACTGCTCAAAGTTTATTTTTCTCTCTGGGTTTTTATGTAGTTTTAGAAGCAGTACAGGCATATATTTTGTAATGATTAAAAAATGATTTCAGCCCTCATGATTGTTCCCGTGATTTACAATGGAAGTGTTCAGAAACAGTTTCGGTTCCACAGTTCACACGTAAGCAAGATATGACAAATGGGTACATTCAATAGAAATGTTCAAAAATAATTTCAGTCAAAAGATCAAGAACAATTTACATGCAAGCAAGGTACAACGAATAGGCACACTCTAGTAAGTGGTATAGGTTGAAAGAGCAAGCACAAAGGCTTTTGGTTACAGTTGAAAGATTATGTGAAAAACATTCTTATTTTTCTGTAACATACACTAACTTCTATTTCCTAGTAATTATGTCCCAAGACTCACAGCAATAATTCCCGAGAGTCTGGCATCACCCTAAAATAGATCAATGATACATTCTAAACTCTACTGATTTCTTAAAGATTTTATTTCCATGATTCTCAATATGATTTTATTATTAGTAAAGTATAGCAGCATATGTTGGCTTAATAGGGGAGGAAGCTGTGGAGCACTCCTGTTTTTCTATGGCCCATCTTCTTCAGGAGATATTAGGATGAATCGCAAATCAGCACAAAGGCCCAGTGACCCTATAGCCAGGTGTCCTGGTGACTCTTTCAGTGACCGTGCCTGTCTTAGGTAGCCCCCCTGCTGTGAGGAGTCTTACCCATCATTGGCTAACCGGCCCTCCCTCAGAGTCAGACCAGCAATTATGTTCTTGTCGTATTACAACCTGGCATTTGCTTCAAGGCACCCCCATCCACCGATGAGGGCCCCGGTCTAGGGCACTGTCTTATGGGCCTGAGTCTTCTCCTTAGGCAATGTCACCAGGGCCAGAGTCTTCTGGTCTCCAACAACAGAGCCCAACACTGGGCTTGATCTCATGAACCATGGAATTATGACCCAAGCCTAAATCAAGAGTCAGGTGCTTTACTGACTGAGCACTCAGGCACCCCAACATATCTTATTTATATATTCATCAATTGATGTACATTTGGGCTCTTTCCATAATTTGGCTATTGTAGATAGTGCAGCTATAAACATCCGGGTACATGTGCCACTTTGAATCAGAATTTTTGTATCCTTTAGGTAAATACATAGCAATGCAATTGATGGGTCACAGGGAAATTCTACTTTTAACTTTCTGAGGACCTTCACACTGTTTTCCATAGTGGCTGCAGAAGTCTGTATTCCCACCAATAGTGTAAGAGGGTTCCCCTTTCTCCACATCTTTGCCAACATCTATTGTTGCTTGTGTTGTTAATTTTAGCCATTCTGGCAGGCGTGAGGTGGAATCTCATCGTGGTTTTGATTTGTATTTTCTTGATTATGAGTGATGTTGAGCATCTTTTCATGAGCATCTATATAAATTCTTTGGGAAAACATCTATTCATGTCCAGAAGCTGTTTATTTTGAAGTCTCAGTAACTTATTGCTTTTGTTTTCCTTGCCTCAGAAGACATATCTAGTAAGAAGTTGCTATAGTATATGTCAGAGGTTATTGCCTATGTTCTCCTCTAAGATTTTGATTATTTCTTCTCTCACATTTAGGTCTTTCATACACTTTGAATTTATTTTTGAGTATGGTGTAATAAAGTGATCCAGTTTCATTGTTTTGCATGTTGCAGTACTGTTTTCCCAACATCATTTGTTGAAGAGACTATTTTTTCTATTGAATATTCCTTCTTCCTGTGTCAAGGATTAAGTGACCATATACTTGTGGGTCACTTCTGGAATTTCTATTACCTTTTATTGATATGTGCCTATTTTTTGTGCCAGTATCATACAGTCTTGAATACTACAGCTTTGTAATATAACTTGAAGTCTGGAATTGTGATACTTCCAGCTTTGCTTTTATTTCCAAGATTGTTTTAGTTATTCGTTGTCTTTTATTTATTAAATTAAATTCAAGTTAGTAAACATACAGTGTAGTAATGGTTTCAGGAGTATAAACCAACCAGTGATTCGTCACTTCAATATAACACCCAGTGCTCATCCCAACACGTGACCTTCTTAATGCCCATCAACCATTTAACCCATCCCCGCATATGCCTCGCTTCCTGCAACCCTCAGTCTGTACTCTGTCCATAAGAGTCTCTTATGGTTTGACTCTTTCTCTGTTTTAATCTTATTTTTCCTTCCCTTCCCCCATGGCCATGCGTTTTGTTACTTAAATTCCATATATGAGTGAAATCATATGATATTTCTCTTTCTCTGACTGATTTATTTCATTTAGCATAATACACTCTAGTTCCATCCATGTTGTTACAAATGGCATTAGTCAATACAGTTCTAATCCAAATATTAGGATTTTTTTCAAGCTTTGTAAAAAAATTCGTTGATATTTTAATAGGAATTGCATTGAACGTTCCTTGAGTAGGACAGACAGATAGCATTTGCTCTTCCAGTCCAGGAGCATGGAATATTTTTCCTTTTATTTATTTATTTATTTATTTATTTATTTATTTATTTATTTATTTTTTAAAATTTTTTAACGTTTTATTTATTTTTGAGAGACAGAGGAGTATGAGCAGGGGAAGGGCAGAGAGAGAGAGGGAGACACAGAATCCGAAGCAGGTTCCAGGCTCTGAGCTGTCAGCACAGAGCCCGATGCGGGGCTCGAACTCACAGACTGAGATCATGACCCTACCCGATGTCGGCCGCCTAACCGACTGAGCCACCCAGGTGCCCCTTTTTCCTTTTATTTATGTCCTCTTCAATTTCTTTCATAAGTGTTCTTTAGTTTTAGTTCTTTGGTTAGGTTATTTTCCTAGATATCTGATGGGTTTTGATGCAATTGTAGATGGGATCGATTCTTTGATTTTCTGCCACTTTGTTATTTTTGTGTAGAAATGCAAAATATTTCTGTATTTGATTTTGTTTCTTGCAACTTTATTGAATTTTTATATCAGTTTATCTGTGTTTTGGTGGAGTCTTTGGGTTTTGCATGTAGAGTATCATGTTCTACAAATGAAAGTTTGACTTCTTCCTTGCTGATTTTGAATCTTTTTATTTCTTTTTGTTGTCTGATTGCTGGGGCTAGGACTTCCAGTACTATGTTAATAACAATGGTGATAATGGACTTCCCTGCCTTGTTCCTGACTGTAGAGGAAAAGCTCACAGTTTTCACTTTTGAAGATGACATTAGGGTTTTTCATATATGGCCTTTATTATGTTGAGGTATGTTCCCTCTAACCCTACTTTATTGAGAGTTTTTATCATGGGTGGATGCTGTACATGTTAAATGCTTTTTCTGCATGTATTGAGAGGATCATATGGCTGTTATCTTTTCTTTAATTAATGTGTTATATCACATGATTGATTTGTAAATATTGATCCATCCTTACAGCCCAGGCATAAATCCCACTTAATTGTGGCGAATGATTTTTTTAATTTATTTATTTTTAAATTTACATCCAAGTTAGTTAGAATATAGTGCAACAATGATTTCAGGAGTAGATTCCTTAATGTCTCTTACCCACTTAGCCCACCCCCCTCCCACAACCTTTCCAGCAACCCGCTGTTTGTTTTCCATATTTCAGAGTCTGTTATGTTTTGTCCCCCTCCCAGTTTTTATATAATTTTTGCTTCCCTTCCCTTATGTTCATCTGTTTTGTATCTTAAAGTCCTCAATATGATTCTTTTAATGTACTGCTGGATTTTATTTTTTGAGAATTTTAATATTCACGTTCATCAGGGATATTGCCCTTTAGTTTTCTTTTGTAGTGAACTTTTTGTCTGGTTTTAGTATCAGGCTAATGCTGGCCTCTCCTCATAGAATAAATTTGGAAGTTTTCCTTCCATTCCTATTAGTTGCCATAATTTGAGAAGAATAGGCATTAACTCTCATTTCAGTATTATGTACAATTACCCTGTGGAGTCATCTGGCCATGGAATTTTGTTTATTGGGAAATTTTTAAATAATGATTCATTTTTATGGCCAGTTATCTGTTCAACTTTTCCATTTCTTCTTGTTTCGGGTTTTTAGTTTATATGTTTCTAGGAATTTACCCATTTCTTCCAGGTTGTCCAATTTTTTGGCATATAATTTTTAATAAGATTCCATTATAATTGTGTAGTTCTGTGGTGCTGGTTGTTATTTCTCCTCTCTTGTGATTTAATTTATTTGGGTCCTTTCTCTTTTCTTTTTGATAAGTTTGGCTAAGAGTTTATCAGTTTTATTTATTTTTTTTCAAAACCAGCTCCTGGTTTCATTGATCTGTTCTATTGGGTGTGTGTGTGTGTGTGTGTGTGTGTGTGTGTGTGTGTGTGTGTGGTTTCTATAGCATTTATTTCTGCTCTAATCTTTATTATTTCTCTTCATATGCTGGTTTTAGGTTTCATTTGTTGTTATTTTTCTAGCTCCTTTAGATGAAAGGTTCGGTTGCTTATTTGAGATATTTCATGCTTCTTGAGGTAAGCCTGTATTGGTATATACTTTCTATTATGACTGTGTTTGCTGCATCCCAAAGGTTTTGGATCATCGTGTTTTCATTGTCATTGTTTCTATGTATTTAAAATTTTTTTCCCTACGGTTTCTTGGTTAACCCACTCATTACTTAGTAGCATGTTGTTTAACTTCCATATCTTGGTACTCTTTCCAATTATTTTCTTCTGGTTAACTCAGGTTTCATAGCGTTGTGGTCAGAAAATATGCATGGTACAATCAGAATATTTTTGTACTTGTTGAAGCCTGATTTGTGACCCAGTATGTGATCTATTCTGGAGAATGTCCCATTTGCCTTGAAAAGAATGTATATTTTGCTTCTTTAGATTAGAGCGTTCTGGATATATCTGTTAAGTGAATCTGGTCCAGTGTGTCATTTAAAGACATTGTTCCCTTGTCGATTTTCTGTTTAGATGTCTATTTATTGATGGAATTGGGGTGTTAAAGTCCCCTGATATTATTTTATTATTATCAAAGATTCATTTATGTTCTTTTTTATTTTTTTGATGGCAGACTTACTTATATTCATTCATGTTAAATCTTAATTTTTCGCATGCAACATATTAAAGATATAAGTAATCACACCCATACAAAGTATTACACATGTACTATGTTAAAGATATAACATACACTTACACACACATAAAGTATTAACCAAGAAAGACTATATGACAGAAAAAAAATATTGCTCAAGAATAAATACTACTTTCAGCTCCAAGTTAAATGTAACTATATGAATACATAATTAAACAGACTCAACCTTCATTTATATGTTCAAAGAAAAAGCTCCCCAGGACAATGAAATTCATGTGTCTTCAGCCATACTCACATTTTTAATATCCCTAATGTATTCAGTAGTTCCCTGGATTGAAATTTGGAAATGAACAAAAGATTTCAGTGGACATTGCCTAAGAATCCCTCTCATAATAATCTTATTCTATATGAGAGTGCACATTATTTTTATTGTTTGTTTATTAATTTAACATTATAATTTAATTTATTTTTTCAATAATTTTATTTAAATCCAAGTTAGTTAACATATACAAGTTAGTTAACATAATAATGGTTTCAGGAGTAGAATTTAGCGATTCATAACTTCCATATAACACCCAGCATTCATCCCAACGAATGCCATCCTAAATACACTTCACCCATTTAGCCCATACCCCCACCCAACTCCCCTCCAGCAACCCTCAGTTTGTTCTCTACCTTTAAGAATCTCTTATGATTTGCCTCCCTCTTTGTTTTTTAATTTTTTAATGTTTATTTATTTTTGAGAGAGAGAGAGACAGAGACAGAGCACGAGTGGGGGAGGGGAAGGGAGAGAGGGAAACACAGAATTTGAAGCAGGCTCCAGGTTCTGAGCTGTCAGCACAGAGCCCTGCACAGGGCTTGAACTCACCAACTGTGAGATCATGAGCTGAGCTGAAGTCCGACACTTAACTGAGTGAGCCACGCAGGTGTCCCTCCCTCTTTGTTTTTTGCCCTATATTTATTTATTTATTTATTTATTTATTTAGGAGAGAGAAAGCATGAGAGGAGGAGAGGGGGAAAGGGCATCAAGAGAGGGAGAAAGAGAATCCCAAGCAGGCTCTGCACTGTCAGCACATAGCCTGTCACAGGACTGAAACTCACAAACTGTGAGATCATGATCTGAGCTGAAACCAAGAGACAGAATCTTAACTCACTGAGCTACCCAGGTGCCTAGCCCTCTATGTTTTTATCTAATTTTTCATCCCTTCTCCTCTTTTCATTGGTTTTGTTTCTTAAATTTCACATAAGAATGAAATTATATGATATTTGTCTTTTGCTGACTGACTTATTTTGCTTAGCATAATATATTCTAATATCATCCAGGTTGTTGAAAATAACAAAATTGCATTCTTTGTGATCACAAAGTAATACTCAATTATATATATATACTTAATTATATATATATTGATTATATATACTCAATTATATATATATATATACTCAATTATACATATATAATGGAATGTTTATATCCCATCTTCTTTATCCATTTATCAGTCGATGGACATTTGGGTTCTTTCCATAATTTGGTTATTCTCGATAGCACTGCTATAAACATTGGGGTGCATGTGCCCCTTCAAATCAGCATATTTGCATCATTTGAATAAATATCTTTTAGTGCAATTGCTGGGTAATAAGGTCGTTCTTTTTTTAATTTTTTGAGGAATCTCCATACTATTTTCCAGAGTGGCTACAGCAGTTTGCATTGCCACCAGCAGTGCAAAAAAGGTTCCTCTTTATCCACCTCCTTGCCACACCTGTTGTTTTTTTGTGTTGTAATTTTAGCCATTCTGACAGGTGTGAAGTGGTATCTCATTGTGGTTTTGATTTGCATTTTCCTGATGATGAGTGATGTTTAGCATCTTTTCACATGTCTGTTAGCCATCAGGATGTCTTTTTTGTAAAAGTGTCTGTTCATGTCTTCTGCCCATTTCTTCAGTGGATTATTTGTTTTCTGGGTGTTGAGTTTGATCTTTATAGATTTTGGACACTAACCCTACATGTGATATGTCATTTGCAAATATCTTCTTACATTTCGTCAGTTTCCTTTTAGTCTTGTTGGTTATTTCTTTCACTGTGCAGCAGCTTTTTGTCTTGATGAAGTCCATTAGTTCATTTTTTCTTTTCTTTCTCTTACCTGTGGAGACAACTCTATTAAGAATTTGCTGCAGCTGAGGTCAGAGAGGTTTTTGCCTGTTGTTTCCTCTAGGATTTTGATGGTTTCCTGTCTTACATTTAGGTGTTTCATTCACTTTGAATTCATTTTCGCGTATGGTGTAAGAAAGTGGTCCAGGTTCATTCTTCTGCATGTCACTGTCCAGTTTTCCCAACAGCATTTGCTGAAGAAGCTGTATTTTTTCCATTGGATACCCTTTCTTGCTTTGTCATGTATTAGTTGGCCATACATTTGTGGGTCCACTTCTGGGCTCTCTTTTCTGTTCCATTGATTTTTGTGTCTGTTTTTTTGTGTCAGTATCATACTGTATTAATGATTACAACTTTGTAATAAAGCTTAAAGTCCGGAATTGTGATGCCTCCAGCTTTGGTGATCTTTTTCAAGAAGAACTTCAACTACTCACATTCTTTTCTGGTTCCATACAAATTTTAGAATTGTTTGTTCTAGCTCTGTGAAGAATGATGGTGTTATTTTGATAGGGATTTTACTGAATGTGTAGATTGCTTTGGGTAGTATAGACATTTAACAATATTTTTCTTCCAATCCATGAGCATCCAATGCTTTTTCTACCTCCTGGGAGTATTCTTCAATTTACTTTATAAGCTTTCTATAGTTTTCAGTTTACAAACCGATTTCCTGATCTGTTAGGATTTTTCCTAGGTGTGTTACTGTTTTGGTGCAATATTAAATGGAATCAATTCCTTGATTTCTCTTTTGCTGCTTCATTGGTGTATAGATATGCAACCAATTCCTGTACATTGATTTCATATCCTGTGACTTTGCTAAATTCATGTATCAGTTCTGGCAGCTTATATGGGGGAGTCTTTCGGCTGTTCCACGTAGAATATCATGTCATTTGTGAAGAGTGAAAGTGACTTCTGCGTTGCCAATTTGGATGCCTCTTATACCTTTTTGCCGTCTGATTGCCAAAGCTAGGATTTTTAACACTATGTCAAATAACAATAGTGAGAGTGGACATCCCTATCTCGTTCCTGACCATAGTGGAAAAGCTCTGTTTTTCCCCATTGAGGATGATAGTAGCTGTGAGTCTTTCATATATGGCCCTTATGATGTTGAGGTATGTTCCTTGTATCCCTACTATCCTGAGTTTTTTTTTTTTTTCAATCAAGAATGGATGCTGTATTTTGTCAAATACATTTTCTGCATCAAATCAGAGGATCATATGTTTCTTATCTTTTCTTTTATTAATGTGGTGTATCATGTTGGTTGATTTGCAAATATTGACCTATTCCTCTAGCCTAGAAATAAATCCCACTCGATCATGGTAAATAATTATTGTAATGTACTATTGGATTCAATTTGCTTGTATCCTATTGAGAATTTTTACACCCATGTTCATCAGGAATATTGGTCTGTAATTCTCCTTTCTAGTGGAGTATTCTCTGGTATGCAATCAAGTTAATGCTAGCCTCATAGAATGAGTTCAGAAGTTTTCCTTCCATTTGTATTTTGTGGTGGAACATCTTCAAAAATATAGGTATTAACTCTGCTTTAAATGTTTGGTAGAGTTCCCATGGGAACCATGCAGCTCTGGACTCTTTTTTGCTGGGAGATTTTTGCATACTGATTCAATTTCTATACTAGTCATGGATCTGTTCAAATTTTTCATTTCTTTCTGTTTCAGTTTTGGTAGTTTATATGTTTCTATGAATTAATCCATTTCTTCCAGATTGCCCCATCTGTTGGCATGTAATTATTCACAATATTCTATTATTGTTTGTACTTCTGTGGCATTGGCTGTGATCTCTCCTCTTTCATTCATGATTTTATTCATTTGGGTCCTTCACTTTTTATTTTTTATTATATGGCTAGGGATTTATCAATTTTTTTTTTTAATTCTGAAAGAAGCAGCTCCTAGTTACCTTGCTCTGTTCTACTCTAATTTTGATTTCAATATCATTGATTTCTGTTCTAATCTGTATTATTTCACTTCTTCTGCTGTTTTTGAGCTTTATTTGCTATTCATTTTCCAGCTCTTTTAGGTGTAAGTTTAGTTTTTTTTTTATTTAATATGTTCCTTCCTTCTTTAGGAAGGTTTGGATTGCTATACACTTCCCTCTTATGACAGCCTGTGCTGTATCTCAAATATCTTGCCCAGTCATATTTTCCTTTTCTTTGGCTTCCATATATTTTTGTTTTCTCTTTAATTTATTGGTTAACCCATTCATTCCTTAGTAAGATATAGCTTAATCTACATGTATTTGTGGTCTTTCCAATTCTCTTCTTGTGGTTGATTTCAAGTTTCATAGTGTTGTGATCTTAAAATATGCATGGTATGATATCCATCCTTTTGTAATTGTTGAGGGCTGTTTTGTGATCTAGTATGTGATCTACTCTGGGGAATTTTCCATGTTCATTCAAGAAGAATGTGTATTCTGCTGATTTGGGATGAAATGTTCTGAATATATCTCTTAAGTCCATCTGGTCCAGTGTGTCAATCAAAGTCATTGTTTCTTTGTTGATTTTCTGCTTAGATATGTCCATTGTCACAAGTGGGCTGTTAAAGTACCATACTATTATGGTATTATTTTAATGAGTTTCTTTATGTTTGTGATTGATTTATATATTTGGGTGCTATCAAGTTGTGTGCATAATTATTTACAGTTGTAAGGTCTTCTTGATTGTAGATTCCTTAATTATGATATAATGACTCTCTTCATCTCCGGTTTCAAAAATTGTTTGTCTGATATAAGTATGGCTACTCCAGCCTTCTTTCAACATCAATTTCTATGATTAATACTTCTCCATTGTCCACTTTCAATCTGCAGGTATCTTTAGTCTAAAATGAGTCTCTTGGAGACAACATATAGATGGGTCTTTTTTTTTTTTATCCATTTGACATCCTATGTCTTTTGAATGGAACATTTAGTCCATTTACATTCAGACTATTGATAAATATGTATTTAGTGCAATTTTATTACTTGTTTTGTCATTGTTTCTGGAGATTTTCTCTGTTCCTTTGTTGTCTTTGTTACTTTTGGTCTTTACTTTCCACTCAAAGAATTCCCTTTAATATTTTTTCCAGGGCTGGTTTAGTGGTCATGAACTCCTTTAGTTTTTGTCTGTGAAATTCTTTATCATTCATATTCTTTCTTTCTTAATGTTTTCTTTCTTTCTTTCTTTCTTTCTTCCTTCCTTCCTTCCTTCCTTCCTTCCTTCCTTCCTTTTTCTTTCTTTCTTTCTTTCTTTCTTTCTTTCTTTCTTTCTTTCTTTCTTTCTTTCTTTCTTTATAGAAAGAGAGAGAGAGCATCTGAGAGTGAGAACGAGCGGAGGTAGGGCAGAGAACGAGAGAGAGAACTCTTAGAACGAGAGTTCTAAGCTGTCAGCATGGAACTCCACTCAGGACTTGATCTGACAAACTGTGAGATCTCACAAACTGTGGTTTCATGAGGTGAGACCATGACTTGAGCCAAAATCAAGAGATGGACTCTTAACTTAATGAGCCACTCAAGCACCCCTATCTCGCCTATACTGAATGATATCCTTGTTGGATAGAGTATTCTTGGCTGAAGATTTTTCCCATTCAGTATTTTGAATATATTATGCCAGTCTTTTCTGGTTTCCCAAGTGTCTCTGGAGAGATCTGAAGCTAGCCTTATGGGTCTTCCCCTGTAAGTTAGGGACTTCTTCTGTCTTGGTTTTAGGATTTTTTTCTTTATTGCTATATTTTGCAAATTTAATTAAAGTATGTCTCCGTGTTAGCCTGCTTTTGTTGATTCTGACAGGAATTCTCAACCTGCTTTTGTTGGTTTTGACAGGAGTTCTTTCTGCCTCCTGGATCTGGATGGATGAACGTTTCCTTCTCCAGATTAGGGAAGTTTATCAGTTATTATTTCCACAAATAATTTTTCTGTCCCCCTTTCTCTCTCTTCTTTTATGAATCCCATAATATGAATGATCTTGAGTGTGATGGAGTCAATGATTTCCCTAAGTCTATTCTCATGTTGCATAATTCTTCTTTCTCTCTTTTGGTCAGCAGCATCATTTTCAATTATTTTGTCTTCTATATCACTTATTTGTTCTTCTACTTCTTGTATCCTTGTGTTCCTTGCATCCAATCTGTTTTGAATCTCAGTTATTATATTTTATTGCATTTTTTCATTTTATAAAATTTTTTAATGTTTATTTACTTTTGAGAGAGAGAGACAGAATGAGATGGGAAGGGGCAGAGAGAGATGGAGACACAGAATCCAAAGTAGGGTCCAGTCTCTGAGCTGTCAGCACAGAGTGCAACGTGTGGCTTGAACTCTTGAACTGTGAAATCATGACCTGAGCCAAAGTGGGATGCTCAACTGACTGAGACACCCAGGCACCTCTGTATTTTTTATTTTTGACTGATTGTGTTTTTAACTCTTTTGTCTCTGTGACAAGCACCTCTCTGAAGTCTTCCATTCTTTTCTCAAGCCCAGTACGAATCCTTATTATCATTGCTTTAAAATATCCATCAGGAATATTACTTAAATCTGTTTCATTTGGATCTTTGGCTGTGACCTTATCTTGTTCTGTCATTTGGGATGAAGTCTTCCATCTTGGCATTTTATCTAAGTCTCTGTCTTATTCTCTGTATTAGGAAAGACTGTTGTGTTTCCTGCTCATAAAAGTCATGGTTTTTATGAAGAGGAGTCATATAGTGTCCAGGGCCTGGTTCTTCATGGAGTATCTCTGGTGTGTGCTGAATGCACTCTGCTGCTAGGTTTCAGCTGCTCTAGCATTTAGGCCAATTGTCTCCAGAGGCTTTCCTTATCTCTGTGGGCAATGTTTGGACCTTGGCCAGAGCGTAGTGAGTTTTAACTAGTTGTGCTCTGGTCTTGTTAAATGAGACCTGATGCTACTTCCACTATAAGTGAAGTCTTGCAGAGCTCTCTGGTTGGGAGATGAGTGAGTATGGGTTTCTGCTGGTTTTCTAAGTAAGGGGTCCACTGCACTGAGGCTGAGGCAAACTTATCCATGAAAAGCAGTACTGGGAGAGTGTAGGGGTGTGGGACCTGTTGTAAGTAAGTTTGGCAACCAGTTTGGTTGCTGTTGTATCTAAGGTGGTTCATGTTGAGGGGCAAGGGAGGGAAATGGTTCTGCCAAGCTCCTTTGTCCCTGGAGGGGGTTCTCTAAGCTTATTGCTCTCAGGGAAGCACTTTGAGAGGAGCAAATAGTCTCACCTCAGTGTGTCCTAGTGTGTCCAGTGTGTCCTCAGTGTGACTGCTGTTTTCACACTGTGTCTCTCTGGGTTGTTTGCCTGCCTTTTCTCCAGGAGCAGCAGCACAGTGCCCTCCAGGCTCTATTCCAGTCATGCCTCCTGACTTTTAAAATTCTAGCCTTTAGGGACTTGGTATGGGTGGGCCTACTTTGGTCTTCTGGAGGAGGGTCTTGCTGCACTGGGACTGATGGTCATCTGACTGAGAAGGTCAGTCATGCCAGAGTTCAGGGTCATGAGATTTGGAGAAAGTAGGCTATGCAGCCAGTGTTGGGGCCAAGCTTCCCTGGGTAGGGGCCTCTGCATATATGCTGAAGGAAATAGTGCCTGCTGGTCCCTGTGTCCCCAGAGAAGCTTCTCTATGAAAGCTACTTCTCCGGGACACACTCAAAGAAGGGTAAATAATCTCCCCACAGTGTGCCCCAGAAGCTGTTCAGATTGTGCAGTCTGTACCAGGATTGTTTGTCTGCCTTTTCTCCACAAGTAGGTGGGTTCTATCCCAGCCAAGCCCACTGACTTTTAAAACTCCAATCTTTAAGCTCCACTGATTGCAGGAACTTGGAGAAATCAGCCCCTCTTGTTTTCTCAGTCAATAGTTTGATGAATTGTTTTCCTTGTTTGTTCCCCTGTGTGCTCCTCTTGCTTTTCTCCATGACCACCACTCCCTCCCTGCTGCAGCACCTGCAATCCATTTCTCCCCCAAGCCACATCTCTGTATTTCCTATCTTCCTCAGTGTGGCCTCTTCTATCCCTCTAGTTGTGGGGATTGTTCTGTCATTCTGAAGAATGATTTGATGGTTAGGTAGTTCTATTTGAGGAAGGAGAGGAGTATAGGGTCCTCTTACTATGCTGCCATCATAGATCCTCCCTCCCAGTAGGTGGGCCTTTAGGAGGTGATTGAGTCATGAGGGTGGAGCAGTCACTAATAGAATTGGTGCTCTTATAAAAAAGATCCCACAGAACTACCTACGACCCTCCACCATGTGAGAACACAAGAAGATGCAGGGTACGAACCAGGGAAAGGGTCCTCACCAAAACACAAACATGCTGCTGCCTTGGTTTTGGATTTTCTAGAGTCCAGAACTAAAAGAAATACATTTATGTTGTTTATAAGCTACTTAGTCTGTGTTATTTTTTTTATAGCAGTCCTGTTTGGGCATCACTCCTTAACTTACTCCTTACTTAAAATTACAAAACTCCCTACTTTGCTCCAGCATTTCCTGGCTTCCTGTCTGCTTTCTTTATTATTATTTTTCTTTCTTGGCACTTATTATCATGTGATGCACCATATATTTTACTTAATTTTGTGTATTATCTGTCTCTCAGACTAGAATAAAAACTCCGTGAAAGCATAGGTTTTTCTATATTTTGTTAACTGTTGTGTCGTCTGTGCCTAGAACAGTGCCTGAAACATAGTTGGCACTAAGTAAATATTCGAATGAATAAATGAATATACCCTCTAATTCCCTTTTGCATTGTATTATAATTTACTTGTTCACAGTAATTACATAGTAGGCACTCAATAAACATTTGATCAATGAATAAAATACAAAAGCCTTTTGTACACTCTAAAGAACTCAGTGCTATATTATTATTAAATGGCCACCTTGTTCCCCTCTAGGCCACAAGAATGAGGCTGCTTGCTGCTGTTCCTAAGAACTGCCTCTACTCTTTCCACAAGAAGCAGAACTTTATTCTTACTCCATCCCTACCCCTGGCCATTTCAAATTCAGTGAAATTCTCTGCTATAACTGGTACTTTAAACCCAAAGTTTTCAGATTATGCTGTTAACCACATAGGAGCTCAGCTTATACCTCCACTTCCAAGTACAGGCTTCTCCTGCTATCTGAAAGTAGAGCATTCCTATGAAACCTTTTATAAGTCAAAATAGCACAAAGTAAAGAAGCAATTACCATTAATTTACACAGAAAAAGTTCTGAGCATTCCCAGGCCCAAAAAGTAATCTCTCTTACTTACACTTTTCTAACAACTCAGGACACGTCTTTCTAATGGATGCACAAAATAAATAGAGATGAAGCACAGACACAGTTCAAAGCTATGGAAGCTTGATGTTGAGATGCTGAATGTAGTTTCCAGGGAAAGAGCTTGGCGGTGCCACTCTTGCTATACAGGGTGCATGATTTCTCTGTAATGGGTTGCTGCAAAACAAATACTGAACGCTACTTTTGTTTTTCATCATTTTTTGGTAAAAGTGAAAATCATCTTCGGATTTTCTTTGTTTAGCAAAAATGGATAGTAACATAGGTCTTTCATAAAAGTGAATGACATAACACGAAATTTTGAGCAGGGGTTACCTGTACCTGCCTGAAGACAGAGGACTCTAAATTCCCACACCCATTCCTATGGCTGAACTGATAGCTAAAGTATTTTATCCTTTCCAAATCAATTGTGCTCATTTTTTCATTTGATCTCCACATCAACCCTGCAAATATCAACATCTCCATTTTCTAGGTGAAGAACCAGAGGCCCATAGAGGTAAGTGATTAGCCCAGGTTCATATGCCTAATAAATGATAGCTCAGGACTGGAATTTAGGTTCTCAGAATTTAAGGACTTTTAACTCATTGTAAATGCCTTTATAAACAATCTAACAATAAAATAAATGAATATCTGAATAAATAAATATAATGCATGTATAACTATTAATCGGCAGAGAATATGCACATTCCATTTAATAATGAGGAAGGATAGCACCCAAATGGACTTTTTCCACTCAATTCCTATACCATTAATTGTGTTTACTGTTCATTTGGCATGGAGCTACCTTATGCAAGGAACATAATAATTACATAAAGCCTCAAAGCCAAAGCTAAAGTTTCCCCAGAGTGAACTGTTTCACTGCCTAGAGGCAAGGGAATTAGTGACTGGTACTGAGGAATAGAGAAAAGGAGGGCAAGGAGGAATCATCAACCACCTCCCCTCATTCTCTACTCATTTAAACTATAGGCAACTAAGGAAGGGGCTTGGTTAGAAAATCATTTCTTTATCCATTCAATTGTTATGTCTGCTATTTATTTAAACATTCAGCAAGTTGTATAGTCACTGAGAACTTCTTAGTGCAAAAGCCTGCTAATGGGCTTAAGTTTCCTTTTCAATGGTACATCTGGATACTTTATCCTGTCCTCTAATGAAGGATTGCCTGGGCCCCTTTAACTGAAAATGCCATATTTCCTCAGTGGACTTATTTCCTGAACATGTCTCTTTTCTTCAGAGATCCAGGCTGCAAAGAATGATGTAGAAGGTTCAATTATCTTAAGAATTCACCTATAAATCATGCCACATTGAGGCTCTGTCCAAGATTAAGGCTCTAGTGAAACCATTTTCATATTTAGTTTTTACCTTGGTTTATTGCCTTGTCACTATTTGATAGCAGTCAGTATGAAAAAGTACCAGGGGGGTTAGTTAACTAGAAGTTCAATGTGAGTCAGCAGTATGATGTGGCTGCCAAATAGTTAAGGCAATTTCATTAGAAAGAGAGGGCCCAGAAGAAGGGTGATGACTTTTCCTCTGCTTTTCTGTTCTACCCTGGGAGGCAGCATCTGCTGCCTCACTGCCATGCTTAAGGATGCTGTAGATGGAGAGGGAAAGGGCCATTGTCCTGAGAGGCTGCAATCACATTGGTCTCCGGATAGGTCCTCAGCAGACCAGGCACACTCCTTCCTTAGGGCTTTTAAATAACTCTTCTCTCTACCTGAAACACTGCCCCCAGTTCTTGACATGGCTCACTCCTTCACTTCATTAGGCCTCTACACGGATATCTTCTCTCCATAGAAGGTGTCTCTGACCTCCTTGCTTAAAAGAGTTTCTCCCATCATTCTCTATCTCCCTTTATACTTCTTTGTCTTTGTAAAATTTATCATTTCCTGACACATATATCCATTTTTCTCACTAGAATGTAAGCTAGTGAGCATAAGTTTTTTGTGTATTTTGTTTAATGGTGTATCTAAAATAGTGCCTGACCATAGTGGGAACTCAATACATATTTGAATAAATACAATTTTTCATAGCATTTGCTTCATGGTACTATAATTTATCTTTTTACTTATCTTGTCCCCACTAAAATCTTATCTAAGAAACCTCTTTCTTTTCTTTTTTCTTTTCTTTTTTTTTTTTTTTTTACATTTAGTTACCTAGCCAATTCCTGGTATGGAGTGTGTTGGATTAATGGATGGATGTACTGTGAGGGATGTTTCAGAGGGCTTTCAAACATTGGAGAGGGTTGGCCTAAATCCACACTGCCAAATTCGGTAGCAACTTGATACATGTGACTATGGGGCACTTCAAATGAAGCTTTTCTGAATTGAGATGTGTTGCAAATATGAAATACACACCAGATTTTGAAGCCTTGGCATAAAAACATATAAAATATCAGTGGTATTTTAATTGATTACATGTTTAAATAATATTTTAGATATACTGGGTTTAATAAAATATATAAAATTAAGTTCACCTGTCTTACTTCTTCCTTAATGTGGCTACCAGAAAATTTTAAATTACATATGTGATTAGCATTATATTTGTATTGAATAGCACTGCTCTAGAGATTTTGACAACTTCCATGTTTAAACCCTGACCTTTACAAGCTTGTGAGGGTATGTGTTGGGGGTGTTTTAGAGGTGGGTCCTTATAATTAACACAGAAGAGGATTATCCATAATCACTGCTCCTGGGCAACTTGGTGACAGTAGGATCAAATAAGTACCAGGGTCAAATAAGCACTATAATTTATTATACAACCTCATTTTTCTCATTCCTGCCTTCTCTCATCCCATATTCTCCAGAGCTGCTAGCAACAAGCCAGATTGAGTGGTTAGGATATTTCACCTCTTTTCTTAGCTCTTTCCCACCCATGCTTACCCTGACAGTGAGAACAATGAACAGATAAATGGCCCAAAGGTAAGCTACAAATAAAAGAGGAAAATCTAGTCACAAGCACCCTGGATCATCCATACCCAGTAGAATCTCCACTGTCCAAAGTCTGTCCCTTCCTGCTAAGTAATTTTAGCCATGTAACCAACTTCTCTGTCAGAGCCCCGTGCTGGGATATCTCAGGAAGCAAATAGAGAAGTAGAAGACAAACCATCTTCCTTTTAAGATTATAATGAAGGTGGAAAACAAAACCAATGTGTGTGTGAAAAGTTAAACAAGAACACAAAACAGTCATCTAAGAAATGTTAGGCAGAGTATGATTAAGGGCCAAACAAATCACACAGTGAGTTAATGTTTTAGGAATTCAAAGCGGGGTCAACCCCAAGGGTCCAGGCAGGTAGAAAAAGCTTCCTAAAGGAGGTAGTACTTGAGCTGGGCCTTGAAGGATCTTTGTGATATTACAAAATCCAAAATTTTCAGAACTTAAATGATCCTCAGAGACATAGTGTGCTCTTCATTATATAGATAAGGAAGCTGAGACCCAGAGAGAGAGAAAGATATCATAGTAAGTAAGGAAAAAGTTAGGATTAGAACTCAAAATTCCTAGTTCCCAGTCGAATACTCTTTTTTTTTCTCAGGTGCTGAGAAAAGAAGGATGGTGTTCTAGGTGTATGGAAGGCCCAGAAGCCCTAACGCCTGAACACTTACTCCCAATCTTCCCCCTTCCCAACACCCCCCCAACACACACACATACATCTCCAAACCTGATATGGGATCTCCCTTTCTTTTTCTTCAAGACCAGCTTAACTTAGTAGGTAATACAGATAACACTGAATTCAAATTCCATGTCAACATCGACTCCTTTTTATTTTAGTTAGAAATGGGCCATGTGTTGATGAATGGCCTCTCTGATGTAACCTGCCATCTCAAAAGCCTTAAGATTGAGAGGCCCTCCTTCTGTTCCTTTTTGTCCCATCACCACAAGGTATACAGACTCGATCTGAACTACAGTGACTGCCTGGCTGCCCCGACTCTGGCCTTTGGTGCGGAGGTCCATGGTGTTGTTTCCCTCAGTATAAAGGTTGTCCCGAATCAATAAGCATTTGGTCCCTGCAAGAGTGATTCCTTGAAGAAACAATTTCTCTCTCCCCTCTCTTGCCAGCAAGATCTGAATTTCTTCCTGGGTCAACTGGAACAAGTTGCCTTCGGGATAAGAAGCTAACAACCAGGGTGGGGAATTGGTGATAATCGCTGCATCACAGCACATGCCAGTCTGTAGGAAGAGTGTGATGCAGTCTTGCCAGACCTCTTCGCTGATATTCCCTATGCACTGCATGATTCAAGTAAGCTGTCTCTAAAAGATGAATAAAGTGCTTTCTAATAATTTTGTCTGCAAAAGAAGTTTGTTAGCAGTTGGCTTAAGATGACCGATAAGCTGAGACTGAAATAACCTAAAAATACAGTCTGTTTCTGATGGCCTCTCCCCAGCAGCAAAGTGGAGGAGGTCTTGGTGACACTTGTATGAAGTTATGGCCCCTCTGCCCTCTGCTGTAACTTATCATGCTATCTCTTGAGCATGAGTGAGGTCACAAAGGCTCTGTGACTTTTTAAATAGTCATCAAAGACCACATCTTGGGTGACCTTTGGCAGCAGTTTTACTGTAGGCTGTAACTCTAGCTAGTGAGATAGACAATGGGGCAAAGTACACTTACTTCCCTGGGATACCATGGGAAGAACACCAACCCCAAATAGTGGTAAATCACTCAAAGTAGAACATAAGTGGACAATAATAGAATTGGAGCCTTGGTTATAAAGTAGGATGGGTAAGATTTGCTGCAGCGACTAGCATTTCAAATGTTGGTTGATCTCACTGAGGCCTGAGCTTTAGGTACAAGTTAAAAAAATCCCACATATTCACCAGTTCACAGCTCCATTTGGGAAAACCACAATAGCCTCTTCATGGTTTCCCTGCCTCCAGATTCTTTTTCTCTAGTTTATCTTCCAGCCAGTACCAGCTGTGAGTCTAGAGTTATTCATTCCTATCTTGCCATTCGGCAAGTATTTACCAAGCATTCACTATGTGCCAAGTACTTTTCTAAGCACTGGGATACAGTAGTGAACAGAGAAAAACCTCATGGAAAATATCATAATGGGGGAGACAAACAAATAAGAGATGATAATAGTATCCTTTCACTGAAAATATTTTGAGTCTAATACTTTCTTTTCCCATATTTTCCCTCTTACCCCAGGCTGTCTCTACTCTAGCGGGGGTCCAATTTGAATTTTAACTTTTTCACAACCTTTGGGAAGTTACTGTCTGTGCCTTAATTTCCTCTGAAATGACATCAATTAGCCATAAGGAGGAAATTTTAGGGGGAATGGCTAAAGTTAATGGTAGATAAAGTCTGGGATGACTTTGAAAATTTATTTATGTAACAAATATTAACTACCTACCCTATGCCAGGTCTTGTCTTGACTATGGAGATCTAGCAGTGAGCAAAAGTTCCTGCCTCATGAAACTGACATCCTAAATGGGGAGACAAATAATAAATGACATTTATAATATATTAGGTTTTCCAACTCCCAGACTGTTCTTTTTTCCATTACAAGTCTGATTCAGAGAATACCACTGAATGACTGCACCTGTCAGCACCTCATCTGAGAGGTGGCCTAGTGGGCCTTTGGTCCTTTTCCCACATCTGTGCTAACAAAAGTTATGAGGCTACTGCAATAGTGCAGGACTTAAGTAGGTTAATGATAGTAGATTAGTAAAAGAGGGGAGTGAGCGGAGGTATAAACTTATATATCATTTCAAAAAGTATTCTATGGTGACTTGTCTAAGGTTTCACAGCTAGGAAGCGTTTCAGAAACCCAGTTGCTAGCATGGGAATGTCCATGCTATCTCTGCAGGGTGCCATCACTGTTAACATTAGAGAGTAGTAGAATTATATCGGTGCCTGTAATCATTATAGCATTAAGGGGTGTGAGAATGGTGACAGTACTCAAATATGGGACTTAATTCCTGGGCCAAACCTGTAGCCTGAACAAGAAAAAAGTCAGTTCCCTAAACAAGGGCGTTTGCCAGGAAGCAAAATGGCGAGGGAGGCCAGAGACTAGGTGTCGCGATAGGATGATCACGTGACTGGGAGGACGCGCGGAGGACCCCGGGTGGGGCTAGGAGTGGTGGCGGCAGCGGGAGCCTTGGGGACTTCAGGTGGTGGTGATATGGACCATATCACGGTGCCTGAGGTAAGGAGAAGATTTACAAGTGGTTGGGGGCCGCGAGCTCAGTTTAAGTTTCCATCCTAGAGCCCTCTCAAACCTTTTCTGGGTGTTCTTTGATGCCCTCTTCCCGCGCTGGGACCTGCGTTCTCCTTCTCGGTTCACACCCCCTTTCAACCAAATTGAACTCTTCTCAGGGCCGGCCTTTGGTCGGCCGCGCGGAGAGGTGGTTTGCACCAACTGTCTCCTCACGCGACGCGGGGTGCGTGTCTGCCTCAGTTCCTCCCGGCACCCCGGCAGTCACTTCACACACACTCCTACTCCAGCATCTTAACACACTCGCCACGCTTGTAACTGCCTTTCTTAAAAAACCCACATGCCATTGCCTTCCGGAGAGTTACTTCCTTTATCCAGCATTTTCCTACCTTCCTCCTGACTTCTGCCCTTAACCTGTCCGTACAGCTGTGCAGACCACCACTGCTGCTCCGATCCATCTCCCCGGTGTGCGTGTGTGGGTTTTGGGAGCTATGGTATCTCTCCAACTCAAGCTGGGACATAGGTAAAGGAAGGTGTAGCAGAGTAGACCTGACCCTGCTCAGCCTGGAGGAAAAACCCATGAGGTGGCATCGCCAGACCAGTTGGCGCCTGCTTACAGCCAGTTAGAGCCGCTTCTACTTTTTTTTTTTTTTTCTAGATCCTACTTCTTTCCTCCCCAATGCTAGCCTCTTTCTATCCCAAATCCATCTCCTTCCTGTCAGTTTTCTTTCTGCTATGTGAGATTGAGGGTCAGGGAAGAGTTCACAATTATTTTCTGTTTATTTTTTTCTATCGATCATAACAGACTTTGTCCAGGCTAACTGAAGTTCACATAAAAAGTCGACTATGTTTTCTAAAAGGCATGGTTTTTGAACCCAGAGCACTTGAATTAGAATGCTCGTCCTCCAGCTACCAGCTGATGACTTTGGACAAATTATTTAACTTCTCTGAGCCTTTCTTTCCTCCTGTACCCATGGGGATAGTGACATTTTTCTCTGGTCACTTCACGGAGTGGTTGTGAGGACTAAATAAAAAGATGTGTGTGAAAGCTTTTTGTAACTAGAGAATGTTAATTTAAGATTATGATGTCTGATGGGCAAAACAGGAAGTATAACTTTCAAACCTCTCCTTTCCTGACTCCTTCTTTAGGTCCCTTCTCTGTTCAAGATAATCACATCCCTTGTAGTATTCAGCTTTACCTTTTTCTGGGTCCCTTCCTCTACAGGTCATGTCATCTGCACCAGCTTCTCTGGCATGATATAGGATGGTGGCATCATCAAAGCAAGGGGGCTTCTGCTATCCAAACTCCCTCTTTTCCCAACCCACTTAACGCTCGGCCACCCTACCTGCCTAGTTGAAAATTACTCTCTTTTTTATGATTCTACCTGAGAGAGAGCAGGGAGGCAGAACTGCCCTTGTGCTTGAGTGTTAAAATATTAAAATCTTCATGTTGAGAGATTAAAACTATTAACTGGGCTAGCTGTATGGTAAGGGAGAAGATGCCATTATCCCACATGTATTAAAATAATAATAGCAGGTAATATATTGAATATTTAACTATGTGGCAGGTGCTTTGTTAAATGCTTTACATGAAATAGGTCTTTAGTCCTTACATCAACCTATATGGGAGGTACTATTACTATTCCGTGTTACAGATGAGGAAACAGACCCATAGAGATTAAGTGAGTTGCCTAGTAAAGATACGAGGCTCAGTTTCAGACTGTTGTGGAGATGGGGTTAATGCTCAAGAAAACTTTAGTTGGAATCATGGTCAGACTCTATTTGTCCTGAAGATGGTATTGTGACTTTTGGAATACAAATAAAAACTCCAAATGAAGACTTAGTTCTTTAAATAAACTTGACATTTCATTTGGTATCCGGCAGAGCTGAGTTCCCACAAGTGGTATGCTGCCACAAATCTATGTTTTTTCTTTTATTATTATTATGAGTTTCTGGGAAGGATTAGAGTTGCACTAATGGCTAGGGATTAAGATGGCCTCTCTTGTTAACTCCTTATATCCACAAAAGGGAGAGACATTTGTCTATTTCAGGACAAAGAGATAACCATGAGCTTGTTCAGTCATTAGTTCTATATGTCAAGTGCAAAAGTGACTTTTACTTTTGGCTCTTGTCTTTTTCTTCTCTTGGAAAGACTTTTTCAAAAACTACTGAAATGTAACATACATACAAAAAAGTTTATAGATTATAAATTTATACTCCATGAATGTTCACAAACTGCACACACTCATGTAACCAGCACCCAGATCAAGAAACAGAACATTACTAGGAATCCCCTCATTCCTCTTCTAATCAATACTCCTTCCAACGGTAACCATGATCCTGGCTTCTAACAGGATAGATTAGTTTTGCCCTTTTTAAATACATAATATAAATGGGTTCATATAGTACATACTCTTGTGTCTGGCTTCTTTTGGTCGACATTATGTTTGAAAGATTGATGCATATTATTCCTTGTAGTTATAGATCATTCTCATTGCTATATAGTATTTCATTTTGTTCACATGCCACATGTGATTTATCCATTTTTCTGTTGATGGGGAATTTCTAATTTTGGCTATTACAAGTAATAACACTCTTTTGGCAGATACTTACATGAAATTTTGTTGGAATATACACAGGAATGGAATTTCTGGATCATAAGATATGCAGATATTCACCAGGAGTATATACTACCAATTTTGCACTCTTAACCACCTATGTATGAGAGAGGAACTATTTTTAAGTTATAACTTCAGGGTTTAACAATGGCTTTTGTAACACCTTGGAGCCTATCCAAAATTTCAGTGACTCTCCTTCTGAATCAGAATTTGTCGTATTTACTTCTGTGTCAGTTAGCACCTAGAATTCTTAATTACCTTTCCTTCCCAGAATGGAACCTTATTAATTAGGATATTTTCAGTTAACATTTATTGAGTTTCATTTATTTATTGAGCTTGGAAATGTACTGTAATGGTTAAGAGTGTATGTTTTAGAGCCAGACTGTGAATGCAAATGTCAATTCTGCTACTTACCTTTGCAATCTTGGCTAGTGAGTACCTTCTCTGTGCCTCAGTTTCTATATCTGTAAAATGGTGGTACTAATAATGATACCTATCTCATAGGGTTGTTATAGGGATTAAATGAGTTAATATTTATAAAAATGCTTAGAATAGTGCCTGGCTCATGGTAATTAGCTACTTAATTTAGCTACCAATGACTCCCATCATCATCATTATGGTTATTATTTACAAAATGTAACATTGGGAGTTGTTAAGGATACATAACTATCTTAGATACAGCAATTGACTGCCTTCTAAGATCTCTTAATCAAGTGAGATATTAAGTATAAGATCCGCAAATGAAAGTGAGAGCTTTCATGAGAGGGACAAATGAAATGCTATTGGAATTTAAAGGCAAATAAGGTCTAGTTCCAGATGAGTGTGGAGTATGAAATGAAGAAAGTTTTATGCAAGAGTGGCATTTAGACTGAGTCTGAATAATAAATAGGATATCTAAATAAAGCTAGCAGGGTCTATCCACAAGGCTCAAATTCCAAGGGGCTTTGTAACTACTGAATTGCCAAGTTCTAGTTTTGTACGGCAAAACTAAAATAAAATGTGTATTTAAAAAAAATTATCATTAAAAGGAATGGGACAAATGTATTGATGAGACTTTTCCATACAAGACAGAAAGTCATCAAAGGACTTAGGCAATTTATCTCTTCAGAGACTGTAGAGGTGATAGGGACTCCCTACCAAGGGATCTGCAGGACCATAAACTCAGAGGGAGGTAACTCATTAGGGCAAGGGAAGCGAGTGAGGAACAGAGAGATAGGTGTTGTAGACCATAGAGGCTTGAATGTTATACTGAGGAACTTGAACCTGCAGTTCAAGAACAGTTGACCCTTGAACAACATAGGTTTGAATTGCGTGGGTCCATTTACACACAGATTTTTTTTCCCGATAAATACAGTACAATATTATAAATGTATTTTTTCTTCCATATGATTTTCTTAATAGCATTTTATTTTCTTTAGCTTACGTTATTATAACAGTGCAGTATATAATACATGTAGCATACAAAATATGTGTTAACTGACTGTTTATATTATTGGTAAGGCTTCCAGTAGTAAAGTTTTGGGGGAGTCAAAAATTGTACGTGGAATTTCAACTGTGTGGGGTTTGTGCCCCTAACCCCCAGTGTTGTTCAAGAATCAACTTTATGGGTAGCAAAGAGCTGCTAAAGCTTTGTAGGTCTAGAAACACAGAATATAAAAGTTAGAAAGGAACTTTTAAAATAATCTTAATGAGGAATGGGGATGCAGTTTCTTTTTGGCATGATGTAAATGTTCTAAAATTACATACTGTGGTGATGGTTATACAACTCTAAACTTACTAAAAAAATCAGTAAATTTTACACTAACACAAGTAAATTTTATGGTAAGTTCAGTAAAACTACTAACAAATACATAAATGAAGAGGGAAATAAATAAGATCATCTGGTGATATTCCAAACCTCTCATGTCACAAATGTGGAGGCTGAGGCCGAGATTGCTGAAGTTTCTCATTTGAGGTCAATCATCTAACTAGTGGCAGAGCCAGAATTGTCTTTTTGTTGTTTAATATGCATCACAGGTTCAGACTATGATAAATTATGTGAAATTATCTTTGAAACTATAGCCAAAATAATTGGAAGTACCAGACAATGCTATTCTAGAAATGATAATAATAATAGTAATAATAATAATAATAATTCTTTATAGTACTTTACTGGTTACAAAGTGCTTTTCAAGCTACCCTACCTGCTCTCAAGATCATAATTCACATGAAACTTTTCCAAAATCAGATAATTTTTGCCTTGACTGCCAAGAAACTGATAACCAGATTTAGCGTTCTGTCATATTAACTACATTAGCACTTGTACTTGGTGTAATTACTTCCTCCTCCTCTTTATGACTTTGATTTTCTGTTCTAATAACCTAATTTTAGATCTGTTTTTTACTATATACTACTTCAAATTCATTTAAGAAAGAGGCAGGTCAAAATAAATCAAGATAAAACTGGGCAAAGTGTTTTTCATTATCAAGTAAATGTGATTTCTAGAGGCAAGGATTGTACTCCCCTTACATTTCTCAGAAGTCCAACTCTAGTTGTCTTCATTTTGATCCTTTCCATTTAGGAAATAGTGTAATTAGTGGAAAAATAGGAACACACAGAGCTGGGTTTGATTTCTAGGTGTATTATTTCTTAGCTCTGAGTTCTTGGGCAGATTACTCAAATGTTCTGAGTCTCAGTTTTCTCATTTCTAAAATGGGGAAAATATCTACTTCTTGGGACTATGATGAAGATTAAGATAAAGTGTGATAGGGGCCTGGCAAATATTCCAAGTGCTTCATAACTGCATGTTCCCTTCTCTTTTCATCAGAGCCAAACAATGGTAGAGGCTTTAGTATATATTAGGCCTGGGAGGTCTCAGAGATCAGCCTGGCTCAAAGAGGGATATGTTCCTGGGCATCCAGAAAGGATCCTGGTACTACCATGCAAAGAGAGAGGCTACCCAGGAATGGCAGTGGTCTTGCATTTTGGCCACTATTTTATAGGCATTGGAATAGTTTTCCTCAGAAACTAAACCTTCTCCTTTGACCTCACTTTATACTTGGGAAACCCCAACTAAGCTATTACTTCTAGAAACCTGTGGGATTTTTATGGAGGATTTTTATCTTTCTAGATATCATTTTGTGGTTTTGTGGTGCAATACTTATATGCTTTAGAAAGATTTTTTTGATAAACTTCAAAGACATTTTTATTATTTGAGGAACCCATGATGGATAGGGAATCAAGAGACGTGGGTTCTGGTCCCAGCTGTGATATGCTCACATGCTATGTGATATGGTCACATGCTGTGTGACCTTAGGCTTCATTATCCTAGTGGGTAAAATAATAACATTTAACCTTTTATTGAGCAATTACTATGTGCCAGACACTAAGTGTTTTACATAAATATTACATATTTGTATATTCATTTAACACCCACAACAATACTACTATCCTCATTTTAAAGATAAAGAAATCAAGACCCAGGAAGCTTAAGTAACTTTCTGAGAGCCAGAAAATGAAGCAGATGGTCTGTGACCTAAAAGTCTGTGCTCTTAACCCCTGCACTGTAAAATGAACAGATTGAATTATACCGGCAGGTCCTGAACCTTGTTCCTGCTAACTACTGGACCACAAGATAAATTGTGTAGAAAAATAAAAAGAGTTCTAGGGTAGAAATATGTTGATACTACAAACACTGTGGAGATTCATAGTGAATTTTTACCTGTTAAGGACTCTAAGAAACCTTCCAATAAAGAAATTTGCTTATATTTGTTTAACCCAGTATTTCCCTAACCTGACCACAGAACTCCGTGTGTGTGTGTATGTGTGTGTGTGCGTGTGTACACCTATTATTAACATCCTGTGGACTAGGGTTTATGAACATATTTCGAGAAGTCCTGGTGTCAATCTGGAAGGTTCATTCTAACTTTTAAGTGCTTCCAGCACTTAATAATGATAGACAAGCAGACTGAAATACAGCATTCCTTTCTGAGTCTCAGATTTGCTTTAATTGGAGAGGTGCTGAAAAATAGGGTGTGAGGAAGTGTAATTCAAGGCTAGTCTGGGTTGCATTTTATTTTAATATTTTTTAATGTTTATTTATTTTTGAGAGAGAGAATCAGAGTGTGAATGGGGGGGGGCAGAGGGAGACACACAGGATTCGAAGCAGGCTCCAAGCTGTCATCACAGAGCCTGATGTGGGGCTCAAACTCACGAACAAAGAGATTATGACCTGAGCTAAAGTCAGACACTTGACTGAGCCATCCAGGTGCCCCCTCAGTTGCATTTTAAAGACCTTATGAGTGTTGACACAAAAGACTTAATTTTCCCTTCACTTTTTCCTTTTCTCTCTCTTGACCCATTATATTTTTTCTTACTTATTACTTAAAGAAGAGATTTAAATCAGAGATGCTTGTTATAAAAATAGGAGAAAGCCTTTTTGATATATGCAGGGCACAACAGTTGTTTTAATGTTGAATGCTCTCTGCTGTCAGAGGTAATGCCACATGGGGCAGAGCTTATGTGGGACATGTGTACAATTGATAGATATTATCACATTGTTGGTCCTCCTGGAACCAGATGTCTCATCTTTTATTTATTTATTTTTGCAGCGTATCCAAGTTATTACCAATAGTTGTGGAAACTAGGAAAGTAAATGGATTCAGAGCCCTCTAAAGTGTACCTGATTTCCTCCCTTCCTAGAAGAGAAGTGAAAACAAAACAAAACAGTATGGTTTGCTCTTCTCCAAGAGCAAAGATCTTATAAATGTCAGAGTGTTCTGTCTATAGCAAGAAGTGCAAAACTAACAAAGCAATTGGGTGGCCTGTCTGGGAAATAGAGTCTATGTAGTACTTAGTGATGGTTAGTGTCTTTTCTACCCCTTTCTCTCTGTATCTCCCCCTCATCTCTCACCTTCTCTTTACTCTCCCTCTCTCGTTTTCCTTTTTTCTCTTTCTCTCTCCTCCTTCCTTTTTCTCTCCCATCTCTTCTTTCCTCTCCCTTTTCCTCCTTTTTTCTCTTTCCCCTATCTCTCTTCTTCCCTCTTTCCCCCATGCACACACACACATACATGCACACACACACATACACATGCTATGGGACCTAGGTTTCTATGGTATAAAAGCATGCTAGGCAGAGGAGCCCTCTTACCATGTTGTCTCAGAACCAGAGGGGACACTGGTGCCAATGAGTAAAGAAAGGGGGAAGGTCTGAATAACTGCAGGTCTTCTAGAAGGTTCTACATGTTAATAGACACAGATTCCCTGCAGCATGGAGCCCTATAGTAAGTCCCTATCAACAGTTTCCCTCTCCTCCAAGGCTTCCTCAGGAACTACCCTCTAAGAGGCATATAGTATCTTTCATACATGGCATTGTAACTTTTCATTAAGTAGTGACTTGGGCCTTAGCAGAAACTTCTTAAGTGGCTTTTTCTGTTGTTGAGATCTTCTGCAATTTAAGCTAAAGATGTTTTATGGTTTCAACTTCTACTCCTCACCTTTTGCCCATTCAGTGTGAAAGAATGCACCCCTATTACAACTGGTACTGATTTCTTCCACTGACCTAATCATAAGTATGTTCCTCTGGCAATAGGAAGCCTACTTTGCTTTTAACGTTCAGTTGGCTGAAGTCATCACATGCTTTTAACAAACTATTCTCATCAAGTTTAAATAGCCTCCTGTGATTATCAAGTGCTTACCTCAGACTTCCCCTCAGGAAAGGAAATGGTATGCACTCATATTTCTCTTGCATCATTACTTTGCAGTTTTTTTCCATAAACATTTTCTACCCCTCTATTCTACCCTTCTTGTTTTGTGTCTGAATATTACTGTGTCTCTTTGTTTTTCTTTTTAGTCCTTTTGGGCTGCTATAATATGAAACCAGGACTGGATGGCTTATAAACAAGAGTTTATTTCTCATAGTGCTGGAGGCTGGAAGTCTAAGATTAGGTTGCTGGTATAGCTGGGTTCTGGAAAAGTTCTTCTTCTGGGTTGCAGACTGCCCACTTACCCCTTCACATGAGAGAAGGGGCCAAGGAATCTCTCTGGAGCCTCTGTTCATAAGGGCACTAATTCCACTAATCCTATTTATGAGGACTCTGCCCTCATGACCTAAATCACCTCCCAAAGGCCCCACCTGCAAATACCGTCACATTGGGCATTAATTTCAAGTATGAATTCTGAGGGGGGAAACAAGCATTCAGACCATAACAGCTTCTCCACTTGGGCTTTTGGCCTTAAAATGTGTCCTGAGTTTTAAGAATTCTTTTTCTTTTATCTTACACTGGGCCTTCGAAATCTGGCTTTTCACTTATTCCTTCTCTAACCTTGTCTTTCCTCCCTCTTTCCCTTTTGTAGTTGGATATTTCTTGCTGTCTTTCCCTTCTTCCTTTTTCTCCAGTCACCCCTTAGCCAACTTCTATATTTGTACCTCTAGCAAGAGTGACTCTGCTAGAAATAAATGCTTTCCTAGGTATACAGGAAAGTAATAAGAATAGGTTTTCTTGGGATTGGAAAAGAGATTGTGTGTATGTGTGTGTGTATGTTAAAAAAATAACTTTAAATCTATCATTTTAACAGTGTTTAAGTATACAGTTTGGTAGTGTTAAATATATTCACATTATTGTGCCACAGATCTCTAGAACTTTTTTTATCTCTCAACATTGAAACTGTATATTTACTAAACACAATAGCAATTATTTGGTGGAGTCTTTTCAGTGTTCTATCATGTCATCTGCAGATAGCAAAAATTTGACTTCTTCCTTGACAATTTGGTAGCTTTTACAGTAAAACCTTGGATTGCGAGTAAGTTGTTCTGCAAGTGTTCTGCAAGGCCAGCAAACATTTTTTAATAATTTTTAACTTGATCAATGAATGATGTCTTGCAATATGAGTAGTACGTGATGCCGAACATCACGTGATCACAACTGAGCCAATGGTTCTTCTCTTTCTCTCTCTATCTGTGGGATTATAAGTGATCGTCTCCCACGCTTGGATGCTCAGTCTCAGGCCATGGTGTTTGGCAAAAATCAGTGATTTTTCAGAATATTGGAAGGTGCCCCAAACTGGCACTAGTGTATTTTCTGTCACTTCAAAGCACCTATAGACAGTCCTTTGCTTTTCCATATAAGAGTAAGCTTAGGAATGCTTTGCTTCATTCTAGGTCAGGCTACCTGCAGATATAGACCCTTTCCTCTGCTGCCTTATCGTCAGTTTACATTAAATACAGTATATGGCAAGAGTTTATTAATACTGTACTGTAGTCAACATCCGTGTGAGCGTATGCAGTGGGCCCCATGCAGAAAAAGATTCCATTGAGCCAGTAGATAGCAGTGATTCCATTAGTTACAGTGAAAGTCCTCCTACACAATAACCCACCTCTCTCTTGTCTCCCCCACACCAGCCACAAAGGTTTTCAAAGGTGAAGGCTGGACGATTTATTTTTCTTTATATTTTTATTTTATTATTTTGTATTATATTACAGTATTGTAGTCAGTTTTTAAATGTGTTTTTTTTTAATTTTGTGAGAGAGAGAGAGAAAGAATGAGCAAGGGAGGGGCAGAGAGAAAGAGGGAGACAGACAGGATCTGAAGCAGGCTCCCCACTGTCAGTGCAGAGCCTGATGTGGGGCTCAAACTCATGAACTGCAAGATCATGACCTGAGCTAAAATCAAGAGTCGACCGTTTAACCAGCTGAGCCACCCAGGCGCTCCAATATTGTAATCATTTTTATATGAATATTTTTGGGTTGTGGAACAAATCATTTGAGTTTCCATTATTTCTTATGGTGAAATTCATTTTAATATACAAGTGCTTTGGATTACAAGCATGTTTCCGTAATGAATTAATTACGTTTGCTAACCAAGGTTTTACTGTATTTCCTTTTGTTGTCTGATTGCTGATGCTATGAATCCAGTATGATGTTAAATAACAATGATGAGAGTGGACATGCTGTCTTCCTGACCATAGAGAAAAAGCTCTCAGTTTTTCCCCACTGAGGACGATAACTGATCTTTTGTATATGGCGTTTATGATGTTGAGGTATGTTCCTTCTATCCCTACTTCACTGAGGGTTTTTTAACAAGAATGGATGCTGTATTTTGACAATGCTTTTTCTGCATCTGTTGAGAGATCATATGATTCTTATCTTTTCTTTTATTAATGTGGTGTATCCTGTTGATTGATTTGGAAATATTGAATCACTGTGGCAGTCCAGGAATAAATCCCACTTGATCTTGGTGAATGATTCTTTTAACGTACTGTTTGATTTGATTTGTTAGTATCTTGTTGAGAATTTTTGCATCCACATTCATCAGGGATATTGGACTCTAATTTTTCTTTTTCAGTGAGATCTTTTTCTGGTTTTGCAATCAAGGCAATTCTGGCCTCATAGGATGAGCTTGGAAGTTTTCCTTCCATTTCTATATTTTTGGAAGAGTTTGAGAAGAATAGGTATTAACTCTTCTTGAAATGTCTGGTTGAATTCTCCTGGGAAACCATCTGACCTTGCACTTTTGTTATTTGGGAGATTTTTGAATACCAATTCAGTTTCGTCGCTGTTTTTTTTTTTTTGTTGTTGTTGTTCGACTTTTCTGTTTCTTCTTGTTTCAGTTGTGGTAGTTTATATGTTTGTAGGATTTTATCCATTTCTTCCAGATTGCCCAATTTGTTGGCGTAAACTTTTTATAATATTCTCTTATAATTGTTTATGTTTTCTGTGGTGTTGGTTGTGATCACTCTTCTTTCATTTGTGATTATATTTATTTGGGTACTTTCTCTTTTAATTTTGGTAAGTCTAGGTAGGGGTTTATCAGTTTGATTAACCCTTTGAAAGAACTATCTCTTAGTTTCATTAACCTGTTCACTTGTTTTGTTTTTGTTGTTGTTGCTTCTGTATCATTTAATTTTACTCTTAATTTTTATTATTTCCCTTTTTCTGCTGGCTTTACACTTTGTTTTCTACTTCTTTTCTAGCTCCTTTAGATGTAAGGTTAAATTGGGTGTTTGAGACTTTTCTTGTTTCTTGAGGTAGGTGTGTATTGCTATATACTTCCCTCTTGTGACTGCCTTTGCTATATCCCAAAGCTTTGGACTGCCACATTTTCATTTTCATTTCCTTCCATATATTTTTAAATTTCTTCCTTAAATTCCTGGTTAACCTATTCATTCTTTAGTAGGATGTTCTTTAACCTCCATTTATTTGTTGTCTTTCTAAGTTTTCTTTTGGTTTACTTCAAGCTTCATAGCATTGTAATTGGAAATATGTATGGTATGATCTCAGTCTTTTTGTATTTATTGAGGGTGGATTTGTGACCCAGTATGTGATCTGTTCTGGAGAATGTTCTATGTGCACTTGAAACGAATGTGTATTGTGCCACTTTAGGATGAAATCTTTTATATATATCTGTGAAATCCATCTAGCCCAGGTGTCAATCAAAGCTGTTGTTTCCTTGTTGATATGTCCGATGCTGTACGTGGGGTGTTAAAGTTCCCTGCTGTTTTTGTATTATTATCAATGTTTGTGATTGTGACATTCCCTTTATGTTTGTGATTAACTGATTTGGGTACTTCTATATTGGGCGCATAAATATTTGTAATTGTTAGATCTTCTTGTTTGATATATCCCTTTATTATGATATAGTGCCCTTGTTCATCTCTTGTTACAGTCTTTGTTTTAAAATCTAGTTTGTCTGATATAGGTATGGCTAGTGTGGCTTTCTTTTGATGTCCATTAGCATGATAAATCCTTCTCCATCCTCTCACTTTCAATCTGCAGGTGTCTCCTTAGTTCAAAAATGAATTTCTGTCTTTAAATTGGTCTTTTTGTTTTTAACCCATTCTGGCACCCTATGTCTTTTGAGTGGAGCATTTAGTTTATTTACATTCAGCGTGATTAGTCATAGATATGAATTTAGTGCCATTGTATTTCCTGTAAAGTTGGTGTTTCTGGAGATTTTCTTTGTTACTTTGAAGTCTTTGTTGCTTTTGGCCTTACTTTCTCACTCAAAGGATCTCCTTTATTATTTCTTCCAGGACTTATTTAGTGGTCACAAACTCCTTTAGATTTTGTTTGTCTGGGAAACTCTCCTTTTTTAAAATCACTCCTTTTTTAAAACTAATTTCTTATTGTCAGACTGGTTTCTGTACAACCACACCCAGTGCTCATCCCAACTCGTGCCCTGCTCAGTGCCCTCACTCACTCTCCCCCCTCCCATACCGCCCTCAACCCTCAGTTTGTTCTTTGTATTTAAGAGTCTCTTATGTTTTGTCTCCCTCCCTCTCTGTGTCATTTTCTTTCCTTCCCCTCTTCCCCTCCCCGCTGGTTTCCTGTTAAGTCTCACAAAGCCCATCTATGCGTGGAAACATATAGTCTCTGTCCTTTTCTGCCTGATTTATTTCACTCAGCATAATACCCTTCAGTTCCATCCATGTTGCCACACATGGCCAGATTTCATTCTTTCTCATTGCTGTGTAGTATTCCATAGTATATTTATACACCATATCTTTATCCATTCATCAGTTGATGGACACTTAGTCTCTTTCCATGATTTGGCTATTGTCGAAAGTACTGCTATAAACATTGGGGTACACATGCCCCTACGCAATCAGCACTCCTGTATCTCTTGGGTAGATTTCCTAACAGTGCTATTGCTGGGTCATAGGGTAGTTCTATTTTCATTTTTTTGAGGAACCTCCACACAGTTCTCCAGAGTGGCTGCACCAGTTTGCATTCCCACCAACAGTGCAAGAGGGTGCCTGTTTCTCCACATCTACTCCAGCATCTATAGTTTCCTGATTTGTTCATTGTAGCCACTCTGACTGGTGTGAGGTGGTATCTCAGTGTGGTTTTGATTTGTATTTCCCTGATGATGAGTGACATTGAGCATCATTTCATGCTCATGAATTGGAAGAATAAATATCGTTAAAATGGCAATACTACCCAAAGCAATCTACACATTAATTGCAATCCCAATCAAAATTGCACCAGCATTCTTCTCAAAGCTAGAGCAAACAATCCTAAAATTTATATGGAACCACAAAAGACCCCGAATCGCCAAAGTAATACTGAAGAATAAAACCAAGGCGGGATGCCGGGGTCCAATTCTGGCGAATCTAGGGGTCCCCGAAGGATGGACGGTCAGGCGAAAGGAAATGAGAGAGCCAGGAGAAAGATGTAGTCTGATGGCCAAGCAGGCAGTTCTGGCAATTCTGGCATCTCTGCTCTGCTGGTCTCAGTGTCTTTATTTAAAAAGTGGTCAGTGACATTACATAAATGAGTGACATTCCATAGGTTGATCTCCTTAACAATAATGCGTTTTTACCAGCAAGGTGGCAACTTCCTCAATCCTGTATGTTGGTTTCAGGATAATTAACATATAAATTTAGGGTGGGGGGAGAGAACTGGGTGTTTCCTTAAGACCTTAATGTTAATTATCTGTAACCAGGCCAGGAGTCATTCTGCCTATTCTTCCAACTACTATGGGGGAGGTGCAACCCATCCCCAAGATGCAACTTAAGGTTACTTCTCATTCAGATGTAATCCATTAAAGCATCATGCTCCAGGTCCTTCCCTTTTATCTAAATGCCATAAAAAAAAAGAGCATTACATTCCTTGGGGCCAAGGAGAGTAGTTCAAGAAATCCAATCCTGAAAAATTATTTAGAAGGAGGTAAGACTAGGCGCCATTTTGGCCGGCAGGAGCTTTGCTTCAACCTTTTCCACACAGAGAGGGGTCTAAACCTGTGAGCCCAAAATGGCTCCCAACAGTGGGAGGCATCACAATTCCAGACTTTAACCTCTACTGCAAAGCTGTAATCATCAAGACTGTATGGTATTGGCACAAAACAGACACATAGACCAATGGAATAGAATAGAAAACTCAGAAATGGACCTGCAAGTGTATGGCCAACTAATCTCTGACAAAGCGGGAAAGAGTATCCAATGGAAAAAAAACAGCCTCTTTAACAACTGGTGCTGGAAGAACTGGACAGCAACATGCAAAAGAATGAAACTAGACCACTTCCTTATTCCACTCACAAAAATAAACTCTAAATGGATGAAAGACCTGAATGTGAGACAGGAAACCATCAAAATCCTAGAGGAGAAAGCAGGAAACAGCCTCTGCGACCTAAGACGCACCAATTTCTTACTCGACAGGTCTCCAAAGGCAAGGCAATTAAAAGCAAAAATGAACTACTGGGACCTCATCAAGATAAACAGCTTCTTCATGGCAAAAGAAACAACCAACAAAACTGATAGGCAACCAATTGAATGGGAAAAGATAATCGCAAATGACATATCAGATAGAGGACTAGTATCTAAAATCTATAAAGAACTTACCAAACTCCACACCTAAAAAAATGAATAATCCAGTGAAGAAATGGGCAGAAGATATGAATAAATACTTCTCCAAAGAAGATATCCAAATGGCAAATGGACAGTTGATCTCTCCTTCTATCCTGAATGACAGCCTTGCTGGATAAAGAATTCTTGGGTCCGTATTTTTGCCATTTGGCATGTTGAATGTATTATGCCTCTTGCTTGTGGCCTGCCAAGATTCTGTGGAGCCCTTGTAGGTTAAGGCTTTTTTTTCTTTTGTTACTTTCAGGATGATTTCCTTATCTCTGTATTTTACAAATTTAAATATGATATGTCTTGGTGTTTGCCTTCTTTTGTTCTTTTAATGTTTATTTTTGAGAGAGAGAGAGAGATTGAGAGAGAGAGAGGAGTGAAAGAGAATGAGTGGGGGAGGAGAAGAGAGACAGGGAGACACAGAATCCGAAGCAGGCTTAAGGCTCTGAGCTGTCAGCCCAGAACCCAATGAGGGGCTTGAACCCACAAACCATAAGATCGTGACCTGACCCGAAGTTGGACGCTTAACCGGCTGAGCCACCCAGGTCCCCTGTTTACAATTTTCTTTTAAGCCATGGTTAATTCAATAATATGCTATTTTGTTTCCAAACACATGGTAATTTTTGGCCTTTATTTTTTTGTTAATTTGTAATGTCATTGTATTATGTTTGGAGAACACAGAGTGTGTGTTATTGAGCCTTTTGATTTTATTGAGGCTTTCTTTAAAGCCATTATCATGTTGCCTTTTTGGAATTTTTTTTGTTATCTTGAGTGATTCTATGTTCTCTTTCGGACATAGAATTCTACTCTGTATATCCAAGAGCTTGAGCTTTTTAGTTGTATTCTGCAAGTATTCTGTGTCTCTTAATTTTTTTGTATTCTTGATCTACCATTTTCTAAGTAGAGTGTTAAAATATCCAATTTTCTTTTTTTCTCTTATGTTCTGCTTCAAGCGAAGTACATCAAGCAAGATACATTTCGAAACTGTATTATACAGTGCATATGTTTATAATGTGTGTATCTTCTTCTGTTCTTTGTCACTTAATTATATTTTGTCAGATATTGAAAATGCTACTCCAGTTTCGTTTTGGTTCCTATTTGTCTAGTATACCTTTTCCATCCTTTTATTTCTATATTGTTTGTGTCTCTTTAAGTGTATCTTTTTTAGACTGAATATTGCTGAATATTTTTTTTATCTTTATTTTTGAGAGAGTGAGAGAGAAACAGAGCACGAGTTGGAGAGAGGCAGAGAGAGAGGGAGACACAGAATCTGAAGCAGGCTCCAGGGTCTGAGCCGTCAGCACAGAGCCTGACGCGGGGCTCAAACTCACGGACCGTGAGATCATGACCTGAGCTTGTTGTGCCCAAATTCTGGATCCCAAGAAGACCACCGGGGAGCCAGGACTGATGCAAATGCAAAGGGTCTTTATTCGAAGCTTGAGCTCGGACTCTTGCACCTCCCGACGCAGCGGTGCAGTGGCAAGAGCCCTGAGCCAGGTTTACACAGGCTTTTTATCAGGGTTCGAGTACACTTTTTGGGCGGGAATGGGGATCCTTTGAATTGATTGATTGGCATTTTCGCAGGCTAGTTTCTGATTGAGTATTTCATATTTGGCGGGCGCAGGCTAGCAATGGATTGGCTTAGTTTGCGGGTCCCACACAGATTCAAATGGTCAGCGTGCGTGGGCTGAACTCTCATTAGTTTTGCTAGGGGCTATTCTAGGAATCTGACCTTCTGTGGTTTCCCTGGAACTCAAGGTGGAGGCAGGGTCTGCTAATCAGGGTCCAGTCCCACCCGGGGTAGTGACAGGATCTGCTAATCTGGGTCCGGCCTTTTGGCTACTCTGTTTCCTGGAACCCGAGGCAGAGTCCATGGTGACTTGTTTTCCTGGAACTCGGGGCCCAGAACTACTCCAAGATGGAACTTAAATCAAAATGGAGTGGCCTTAGCCCTAACAGCACTATACTTTCACAATATGGCAATTCTCTAACACAGCAAACAGGGTTCACAGCAATCACAGCAAACCGGTCAGGAGACTAGTGTATTCCTAAGTCTCTAAATCTAATACCTAACAAGATTTCACACACAGCAACTTAGTCTAATACATAGCAAACTCAACAGGCCTCACAGCACCCCAAGAAAAGTTTCACAGTGTTCACAGCAAGCAGCAGTCAAAACAGAATTCTCAGCTATCACAACCCTTAACAAGGTTCACAATAAGCAGAATTCTGGGGCACACAGTACCCCTCTATGTTTAGCAGAAGAGAGAACTGACTTCAAACTAATGCAGGGCTGTCACTTAGGACAAGAAACTTAAAAACGCTCTCTTCAAGCTGAAGTCGGATGCTTAACCGACTGAGCCACCCAGGCGTCCCTGAATCTTTTGTTTTAATCCAGTCTGTAATTTTGTCTTTTAATTGAGAAGTTTAAAAAAAAATTGGTAAGTTTAATTCGTGTACATTTGTTATAATTACACTTTTAATATTTTTAAAATTTTATTGTTGACACACAATGTTACATTAGTTCAAGGTATACAATGTAGTGAGTCAACAACTCTGTATGTTATCCTATGCTCACCACAAGTGTAGGTGGCATTTCATTTTTTGCTTTTCATTTATGGTACTCTCTTTTTTGTATTTTATTCCTCTTGTTTTCCATTGGATATTCTCCTGTTTTATAGAAAGTTATATATTTTCTTACCCTTTAACTTAAGACCTGACATCATGTTTTTCACCCCTGTTGATTTTTACACATACAATAACTGCAACCTATCTCAAAAGATAAGTACCTTAGCAGGCTATTATGTTTTATTTATCATCCTTCCACCCCTTCCCCATAATGGTAACATCATCTAAAATTTTAATTCTTCCTAGAATCCATGTTTCTCTCTTAGTTTTATTGTTGCTCCATGGCTGATTTAGGAAACATAGACCATAGTAGTCTGCTACCTTGGGAGGAATTAGAAAGCCTCAAAGAAGTTTTGTAGCAAATTAAAAGCATTTATATTGTTTTGAATTATCCAACTTTAATCATAGGTGGCAGTGAGTTGATAACTTATTCAGTATTTTCCCCCCAAATAACAGGTAGAAAATGTGAAATTACTGGATCATTATGTGTGTAAGAAACCTGCTGATGGGATTGTATATCTTACTGCAACACATCTGATATATATGGAGGTTTCTGGTGTAGTCCAGAAAGAAATATGGGTATGTTCATGAGAAGAAGTATCAAAGGGTCTAAAGAGCTGTGTTTACCTGCTTTCTCATATGGTAGTTTCTTGAAATTTCAAGTAACAGTTAAATTGCTCTAAAACCTTTTCTTCAAAGGACCTATTCTATGTTTTTTTTTTTCTCACAGATTGAATCATATGACTCTGTCCCTGATGTTATTGACTATGGTCATCTTAGTCATTTAAAGCTACATGGGATTTTTTCTTAAATATTTTTAAGTTAGGTACTCTCTGCTCATTTTCTGAGCCTAGTTGATAAGCATTCTGAAATAATTTAGAAACTTCCTACTCATAAAGTGTTTCCAAGAACCAGCAGTATCTGTATCACTTGGGTGCTTGTTAAAAAGGCAGAATCTCAGTTCTGAGATTTAAAGTTTCTAAAAAGCTCTTAGGTTATGTAGGTGGCCCATTGACTATATCTTGGGTATCAATTATTTGCGCCATCTTTTCTGACCTAAGACAGGTTATATTTTCATGTGTGTGTATGTATGTTTCTTTTTGTACCTTTAAACAATATTTTCTAACTAGTTAAATACCCCTGACATTACTTTATGTCTTCCCCATCCTGAAGTAGCATCACTGAATCTTAATCATTAGCCAGATTTATGCTTAGACCTCTTTGTTTATAACAAGTATAACATACTTCTGGTATATGGCATAGCATAGTGATTAAGATCACCAACCTGAGAGCCAGTCTGCTCAGGGTGAAATCCCAATTTCAACGTTTATTACCTTTGTAACCTTAGGCAACTTATTTAATTTCTTAGTGTCTCACTTCTCTCATGTGTAGAATAGGGATAATAATAATACCTTGTTATGGGAATAAAAAACTTAGTGTGTAAAACAGTGACTGGCACATGACGCATACTACAGTAGTCCCTTCTGCTTATCCACAGGAAATATATTCCAAGACCCCCCGTGATGCCTGAAACTGCAGAAAGTACCAAACCCTATGATACTATGATTTTTCATATGCACACATACCTATGGTAAAGTTTAATTTATAAATTAGGCACAGTAAGAGATTAACAACAATAACTAATAATAAAATAGAATAATTATAATAATATAGTTTTGTTGATGTGGTCTCTCTCTCAGAATATCTTCTTATACTATAGTCCCCCTTCTTGTGATGATGTGAGATAATAACATGCTTATGTGATAACATGAAGTGAGGTGAATGATGTAGACATTGTGACATAATGTTAGGCTACTACTGAGCTTCTGATTTATCATAAGGAGGATCATCTGCTTATGGGTCACAGTTGACCACAGGTAACTAAAACCATGGAAAGCAAAACTGTAGTTAAGGTGGGGGGGTACTACTGTATTATATAAGTATAAAATATGAATATAAATATGAAGGAAGTATTTTAACACTTCCTTTTTAAAATACTGTGAGCTTTTCCCATATAAGATTGTATCTTGCTCTTTTTGGTTGTGGTGAAAGGAATGCCAAAAGAGGAGTCAGGAGAGCTAGTTTTAGCTAGAGTCAGTCAGCTGTCCATTAACTGGCTGTATGGCCTTAGGCAAGACTCTTGCTCTCTGGGCTTCAATTTTTCATTTGTAATATAAGGTGGCTAGCTTATATAATTATTAAGGAATTTTCCATTTCTAAAATTTTGGAAACCAGTTCTTTAGTACTGTGCTGTGAACCTTTCTCCTTTCTACCTGCATTCATAGACAGCACACACATCCCCATATTTGTTCCTATTGGGTATAATTTCAAACCCGGTGGACTAGATCTGAAAGTGAGGTCTCATGCTAATTATTTATATATGTCAAAGAAGGCATAATTACTCAATTAGAACTATTAATGTAGTTCTTCCCAGTCTTTGTCTGATTCACTTTCTGAATTCAGCAGTTTTTTGCCTGGTGCCTGATCTTCATGATCAGTGTTTTACTACCCAAACACAGATCTTCCATTTTGATCTGATTTTCTTGAAATTTGATATATTAATTCTTATTACATTATAAGTAGTTTATGTGGCCCCTCCAAAACTGTCATGGCAGAAACTGAGTTTGGCAAAACATTTGAGATAGAAATTAAGATGGAAAATACCTGTGAGAAATATATGAATGTTCCCCACACCTGTTCCATTCTTAGATGGTGCATATGATTAAAAGATTTCCTGAAAGAGATGTCGTTTCCAAATAAATTGTGCCTGGGGCATGGAGTGTGTGGGGTGGAGCAAAAGAAAAGACAATGAATGATGATCAGAAGGGCATTTTAGGCACAGGGCAATGAGTCCAGAGAATGAATAGAGTACATGTAGGCTCTAGTTGCAGGAAATATCAAAGGCACAGATAGGAGGAGAAGATCAAAGACTAAAACATAAAACCATGATTCCATGGCTTTTGGAATGTATAAAGAAAGAATTGTATTATTTAGGTTCAGTTTCTTTTACCATTTCACTTTACATACATTTATTTCTTTTCTACTGGCATCAGCATGGGTAGGAGTGATTAGAATGAAGATTTAATCATCCTTCTTTTTTTATCAGAATAGTTAACCTGTACTATCATGGGAAACAACTTTATTAACTATATAGTACAGTACTTATGTATAGTCTTTTAGTTCTTAGTCTTATGTTCTCTACTCATTTCCTAAGTTACTTAGGTAAATTTTGGCCACTTCATTCTTTGTTTTCCTGTTGCTAGAGTCTAAAATATGGAAGAGAAAATTTTCTCCTGGTATTAGTATTAAATCTAACTCCAGCACTAGACTTTTTAGGATTTGTAGAGAAGGAATCCTGGACTTGGAGTTAGACTGCTGTGATTTAAATCCTATTTGTGCCACTTATTAACTGTGTGACCTCTGATAAGGAATTCACTTCTCAGAGCCCTGGTTTCTTTCATTCTTGAAATGGGGTGATTATACCTCAAAGAGTTATTACAGGAATTAAATAGCTAATGGTCATGGACATCTTGTGAGTGATAAAGCACAATGCCAATTATTAATCATTTTAATTATGTTTGGTAGAATAAAAGAAAATTCTTTCGTCTGTGTCAATGATTCTACAATTATAAGCTTCATTATAGGATGCTAGAAGTCATCTGTTGTGAGCCAGTTCACCTCAATTGCCCCACAAACCTGTTATCCTTATATTCCTAAGAAGAGAAAAGTTTTATAACACTGGAACTTGATTCTTATTGATTTAAAACTGTTTGCTTCTGTTTGTGAGAAACTCAGTTGTGCTTTACAGAGGATGGTTGGTTGTAGGCTGTAGATATGATCACATCCCAGGCTATGCTGTTATCATTGCTGAAAGTAAGACACACTGATAGTCATAGACCTAGTGCCTGTCTGTGAATTTATTTTGGTTCTTTTCTCTTTTCTAGATTGCACTGCATCACATTGCCAATGTAGAGAAGTTGACTGTCACTAGCCTGGGCTGTCCCCTGATCCTCAACTCCAAGAACTTCTGGGTGGCCCACTTTGTTTTAGACTCTGACATTGTGTGCCATGATGTTTATAATTCACTGCTCAAGCTTTCTCAGCCAGGTAGTTATGACAATATTTTTAGCCTAAATTATTTTAATTGTTTTTCCCTAGAATGGTATAATAGAAAGATCATGAGCTATGGAGTTAAACAGAACAGAGTTTGGATCTGAACTCTGCTGCTTACCAGCTTCATGGAATTTGGGCAAGTTATATAAACTCAGCTTCCTTATCTGTAAAAGTAGTAATGGAATGTTACTCAGTCATAAAAAAGAATGAGATCTTGTCACTTGCAACCACATGGATGGACTGAGAGGGTATGAGGCTTAATGGAATAAGTCAGCCTTAGAAAGACAAATATCATATGATTTCACTCATATGTGGAATTTAAGAGACAAAACAAAGAAAGGGAAAAAATAGAGGGAGAGAGACAAATCAAGAAACAGATGCTTAATTATAGAGAACAAACTGATGGTTACCAGAGAAGAGGGGGCGGGGGGGATGGGTTAAATAGGTGATGAGAATTAAGGAGTACACTTGTGATGAACACCGGGTGTTGTATAGAAGTGTTGAATTACTATTTTGTATACTTGAAACTAATAAAACACTGTTAACATACGTTAACTAACTGAAATTCAAATAAAAACTACAAAAAAAAAAAGAATAAAAGCACATATAGTCTTGGTGTGCTTGGGTGGCTAAGTTGGTTGAGCATTCGATTCTTTATTTAGGCTTGGGTCATGATCTCATGGTTTGTGAATTTGAGTGCTGTGTGGAACCCTGATGGTTTGGAGCCTGCTTGGGATTCACTCTCTCAGTCTCTTTCTGCCCCTCCCCCACTTGCATATGCATGCACTCTCTCAAAATAAATAAGCTTAATAAAAAAAACCCACCCATATAACCTTTTTTTTTTAAATATATGGAGGTTTTTTCCTTTATTGACCACACATAATCTTTGAAAAAAGTAGTGATAGTGTAAGCTCCCCATGGGGGTTGTTTGGAGGTTTAGATGCATTTGTGCATTTTTCTCTCTACTTAGTATATAGATGTTTAATAGATGTTATTTTCTTCTCTCTCTATCCCTCCTTTTAAGTATCAACTTATAAATTATTTGTTAGTTCAGGAAGACTACTTTGGATCAAAATTTGTTTCCTATTGTCTTGCAAGCTTTATGTTTGTCCCACTGTTCCTATCCCTACATTCAGTTCCATTTATAAGACTAGGACAGTTTTTCAGAGTCCTTAATAATGCAGTTATCCCTGTTTCCTCCAGCCTCACAGTCTCATCCTCCAACCCCATGCCTATTTGGCTAACTTATAAGCTACTTCTGATTTTAGTCTGTGGAATTTCCATGCTTTTGTGTTTTCCCTCCCATTTTCTTCCACCCTTTCCCCAGAATTTGCTGTAATTTTATTGATAGAGATTAACTGTCAGTCAACCCGCCACCTTATAAGGCATTGACAGACTCTATCCATCTCTGGAAAAGTTGTTGCCACATAAATTGGTCAGACGTATTATTGATCAAATGTTTCATCTTGTGAAGGGAGGAAGTGGGGCTGACATGAAGAAGAGAAAAAATGGCCATTTATCAGCCAGAAGTAGGTATTGGCCTAACAAGTGGAATACAAGAAAACTGTTAATGTTTTGCAACATGTTATAGTAGGCAAAGCAATTAGGTCATTGAAGCTCAGTTAAAAACTTTTGGTAAAGACCACTTTCCCAGCACGTGAAATACTGAAGTTTTGGTTCAGTCCATTATCCAGCAACTCACAGGAAGCCAGGAAGTATGTTTCTGCTTTGTATTAGTATCACAAAAAATTAAAACATTTTTAAAAGAAGACTTTGGAGTGATATTCCAGTTCTTATTCCTTACATAAAGCCAACCTTGTATGCAAATCATTGTCCTGTTTAACAAACATTCCCTTTAGGAGAAGGAAATCTAGCTTTGTTTTTAGAATTATTTGTTGTTCTTTAAGTTTCACTCTTTATTACTTTGTTTTCATGTTTAGCTCCTGCAGCATTACCTGAAGATCTGTATGCTTTTTCTTATAATCCCAAATCCTCAAAAGAGATGAGGGAAAATGGGTGTAAACTGATTGACCCGATATCAAACTTTGGGCATATGGGAATACCTAACAGGTACTGGACCGTAACAGATGCCAAAAGAAACTATGAGGTATTTTTGTCATTGTTTTCCTTTTGATCCATTTAATTAAGCCAGAAGAATATCAGCAAACAAGTTTTTGAAAAAAGAGAAAAATCACTCATAATCTCTCCTTTTCATGTAACATTCAGCTATTTGTCCAGCATTTATTAAGTACCTACTTCACTGAAGACACGGAGTCAGAGTTCTCATAAAAGCATAGGGTGCTATGGGAGCATAGATGAATGATATGGAATTCAGACCAGGAAGCCAGAAATAGCTTAATACTTTGGGAAATAGTCTGGAGAAGAAAATCTATCCTAATTTATATAGGGAGAGAAAGAAGAAGGTCAGAAAGTGAAAGCAGATCATGAAGGGCTTCATGGCCAAATTAAGGAATTTGAACATTATACAGAAGACAGGAGACACTAGAGTATTTTAAGCTAGAAGGGAATGTGAGTATATTTGTGTTTTAGAAAGATAACTTTGGTATTGGTGTGGAAAATTGAGCTAAGAATGCAGGAGAATGATACAAGAAGTGATGAAAACCTGAACTAAGGCAATAAGTATAGACAGAGAGGAGGAGATGGTTTTAAGAGATAGGTGGTAGAATTTAAAGAACCTGGCGACAGATTAATGTGGCTGGGAGATAGAGGGAGTTTAGTATGCATCCCAGGTTTCCTGGTTTCTGGCTTGAATGACCAAGTGGATAATGGATATGTTAGCCAAGATAAGGAACTTAAGAAGAGGGAAACACAGTGTCTTCAGTTTTCGACTTGAGTTCAGGGTGATTAAAATATATCAAGTATTTGATATTAAACGTTTGATTCTGGATATTAAGAAAGAGTTCTGGGCCAAAATAGAAGTCTAGGAATGTGTTGGGGGTTTCCAAGACCATCCATCAGGTTTAGTGATTCACTAGACTCACAAGACTCAACACATAGTTATATTTGTGGCTGTGATTTATCACAGCAAAAGAATACAAAACAAAATCATCAAAGAAAAAACAAGTGAAGTCCAGAAAAAAAACCAGGTACGAACTTCAGAGTCCTCTCCTAGTGGAGTCTCATGCCTAATTTCTCTAGCAACATATTGTGACAATATATGAAAAATGTTATTTACTAGGGAAGCTTATTGGAGAATCCGTGCGCAGGATTATTATTCGGGCCTGGTCACATAGGCATCTCTGTCTAATGTATACCAAAGTTCCTGATGCCCAGTAGGAAAGCAAGTGTTCAGCATAGCATAAACCATATTATTTGTACAGTTGTAGGCACAGTGAGTCACTATTATCAGTTAGGGAATGGTGGGAACACTTCGAAAATCCAGGTTCCCAGGTACCAGGCAAAGGTCTATCCTTGAAAGCAGGCCTTTCTAAGGATGGCAGGCCTTTTGTGATGATTTTCTGCATAGGGAGTCATTGGTGTTAAAGTGGCATCTATCAATTGTTGGATCTTTATTTCCAGCATTTTACTATCATAAAAAGACAGTAATTGTAATGCCTTTCTGGTAACATAGTTTTGAATATCTCCTAGAAAGGACAGTTGGTGAGCTGTCACTTAGCAGGGCTATCTGTGAGGTTGCTTATTAGTGTCATACTTGACATGACTAAGTAAAGATGAGGTGAATTCTTTCCAGTTCAAATATGTGGTCTGAAATATCTATGTTGGCACCTTAGGTACATGTAGCCGTCTGAGTTGAAATGGAAGCTCCATTTATTTCTGTTTGTATGACCCACTTCTTCAAAGTCTAAGTGCAGGTAAGAGGATGGATAGAGGTCTTTTTCACATGTCCTGTGAAACATTTTTCACATGTCCTGAAAACATTGACTTTAATGAGTTACATAGAGCACTCTTGATCTGATCCACCTGGAGCATTATTTCCCTATTCATATTTTTATTTGTTTGATCCATTGTCAAATGTTTGAGATGTCCTTTACTTAGAGGAGTGGTTATAATTGGCAATGTCAGGTCTGTGCTGTTATAATATTTTGTCACTGTCTTTGGAAATATATTTTTACAACTACTAAAAGCTGAAAAGTTTGAGAAAATTCATCATTCTTTTTATAGAATAACTATACCTTAAATGTCAGCACTTCCACCCCCAGACTAGTATTTTAAAGACTCTATAGATGTGCAACTAGGAACCCAGTATACATTTTAAGAAAGAGTAAATCATGCTTCTTCCTTCTCCACCTGTCTGCCTTACATTTGAGTCTTTTTTTTTTTTTAATTTACTTGTTTACGATATACATTGTTTGCTCTGATAGGCGAGTATAGGAATTTCAAGGTAGGGTTATATGTGCATTTCTACCTAGGTTTGTTATTCTAAAGTTATATTTTGTTATTGTATGTCTCAATACCTTTATTTCTAGAAAATAATAGCATACCCATTGGAAGAACTTTTATACTAAGAGTATTTTTGTTCCTATTTCTGAGGAATGGATAATTCTAGATGATAAATGCCAGACAGCTAATGCTTGAATGATTGCTATTCCAACCTGTCGCTAGCAAGTACAAAATGTTAAAAAATAAGCGAGTTTAAAAAAATCAGTTTATTTTCTTTTAGGTATGCAGTACCTACCCTCCTGAAATAGTGGTTCATAGATCCGTTACCCTGGGAACAGTGGTTGGAAGTTCAAAGTTCAGAAGTAAAGAATGCTTAACTGTGCTCTCCTACCTCTACAAAGAGAACAGTGTGAGTTGAGCATACTTTTCTCATGAAAACTAAACTTAACTCTAGAAGACCTGAGGGTAAGTCCCACCACTGCCACTTACTAGCTTTGTGACCTCAAGCAAATTACTTCTCTGAACTTTAGTACTTCTGAGGGTTTTTAAGTGGGTCACATTAGGGGAAAATATATGTGTATTTTATAAATTGTAAAGTTTTGTGCACATGGTGATTAGCATTTAGTGTGTATATTTGTTCCTTTCCTTGACTGAAGACTCCAGTTTGGTGGGAAGTTGTTGAATGAAAGAAAGCTAATTGTATGATAGGATAATTGGGGACCATGGCCTCCTAGTAGAGCACAGATGTCCTTGATTCTTTCTTGCTACTTTGATATAATTTAAGGTAATTTGGTAAAGCAGTTTACTCTTCCAATTGAGTCCCCTTCTATTGAAAAGGATAATAGTTCTTGCCTCTTGTCGTCACTCCAAGATTTGGAGTTAGACAAAGTCAGGGTCTCCAGTAGGCAACTTTTCAAGTGCTAAAGAGTACAGTAATACAAACGAGTGTCTTTGCATCAAACTCTCAAAGTAAGAAGATTCCCAAGCAACCACAACAAAGTGTAATGCAGTCCATTAACTAATTATTACCAGACATACCTTCTAAATAGCTATGTTGTTTTTGTTTTTATGTTGAAATTGCTTGAAACAGACCAACCCACTGATTTGGCATTAAGTCCCGAAATGAGTGATCCCTATTCCCTTAAGAAACTCTAGATCTTTCTTTTATCTTGAATTCTGCTACCTCTGTCTTAAGATATTACAGGGATGATAAAATGCAGGACAGTTTCAGCAAAAATACTTATCTATACAAGTATTGAGAATAGAATTTATTAAGGAAATACTCAAGATGTGATTTTATTATAGTCTGGTTTTGCCAAGACAGGGCTGCAAATATTAGCCAGGTAGAAGAAGAAAAGACTATTCTTTTTTTTTTTTTTTAATTTTTAAATGTTTATTTTTGAGAGAGAGAGAGAGCAAGTAGGGCGAGGGGCAGAGAGAGAGGGAGACACAGAATCCGAAGCAGGCTCCTGGCGTTGAGCCATTAGCATAGAGCCCGACGTGGGGGTCGAACTCATGAACCGTGAGATGATGACCTAAGCCTAAGTCAGATACTTCACTGACTGAGCCACCCAGGCGCCCCAGAAAAGACTATTCTGAGCAGCAGTTTATAGTTTACACAGCTTGCATGGCCAGGAGAGGCAGGAGGCTGATCCCAAAGTCAGTGAAATGCTTGGGCTTCAGAGCTCTATCTCTCTTTGCTTCACTTTCCTGAGTTGGCTCATCTTCTTCCTGTGTTCACCAAACCTGAGATCAAGGAGGATTTTGACCACCTGTGCATGTGATCACACAACTGACAGTTTTTATTTTACAGGCTGCCATTTGCTGCTGTAGCTAGCCTTTGTCTGGATGTTATACTCGCTGTGTCGATGATGAACTCTTGCTGGAGGCCATTAGCCAAACAAACCCAGGGAGCCGATTTATGTATGTTGTAGACACAAGACCAAAGGTATCTATCATATAAATGATATCTCTGATGTTCCTACTTCACTTATTTCACAGTCCTCCTACCCACATGTTGAATTTTGCAGCAGCATCGGGAAAGTTAGTTTTGTGTATGTAGGGTTATTGTGTTAGACATTGTGTAAAATCATTTGAGCAAGTCTTTTGGAGCATTTGAGCTCCTTTTATAAATTGTAGACCACCACTGTCAAGCAAGACTGAGAAAGTACTTTGAACAATGTAGATTTTCCACTTCCTGAATTTGTGACACCTAAATTAAATGACCTGGAGGTTCTTTGACATCCCTTCATCTTCTTTGCTAAATCTGCTACTCAGAATTTTCAGTATTCCTCTTTTGTGGTCTACATTTGCTATCAGAAAAAGGGGTTCAACTTAACACTGGAAGCTTAGTACCAATGTACCTTTCTGTAAATAGTGTATTAAACCATAGTGGGTTGCTAATACTTTGGTGTCTCCTGAAGGAGCAGTGTTCACAGTGTGACTGACTGCTATATGATTAACAAATTCTTTGGCTCATATGGTAGTAATTTATAGGACCCACCACTATTTGCTGACCAAATTTTTCCCAAGTCATTGAAGTGCAGTTTAAATCACGGTACCAGAGAACTGGAAAAAGTCAGAAACATTAGGTTTCCTGTGGATTTTGCCATTGGACATGGGCCTAGTGAAATCCTTTGATCTTTCCAAGAGCCAGATGCTACATGATTGTTACAATGTGTTTTCATGGAAAGGAGGGTCCTCAGATGAACCTAGTATCTGTCTAAACTCTATATTAATTCCTTGATGTAGAATGTTTTGTCCAACTCTATGAGGGATACAGAAGAATTAATTGTACCCCATGAGACAAGTGAAGGAAAGATTCTTTTTCTTTTTTCTTTTTTTTTTTTTTTACGTTTATTTATTTTTGAGAGGCAGAGAGAGAGAGAGCACAAACAGGGGAGGGGCAGAGAGAGAATGAGACACAGAAGGAGACTCCAGGCTCCAGGCTGTCAGCACAGAGCCCGATGCGGGGCTCGAACTCACAAACCGTGAGATCATGACCTGAGCCGAAGTCAGACGCTTAACAGACTGAGCCACCCAGGCACCCCAAGATTCCTTTTCTTAAAGGAGTATGGCTGACTAGGTGGTTTCATTGTGTTTTTTTTTTATTATTTTTTTCTCAAATTTTCATTTAAATTCCAGTTACTTAACATACAGTGTAATATTAGTTTCAGGTGTAGAATTTAGTGATTCAGCACTTCCATACAACACTCGGTGTTCATCAAAGTACCCTCCTTAGTCCCCTTCACCTATTTAATCCATCCCCTATCCTCTGCCCTCTGGTAACCATTGGTTTGTTCTTTATAATTAAGAGTGGGTTTCTTGGTTTACTTTTCTCTTTTTTTTCCCAATGATCATTCTTTTGTTTCTTAAATTCCACATATAAAGGAAATCATGTGGTATTTTTTGTTCTCTAAGTGAATTATTTCACATAGCATAATAACCTCTAGCTCCATTCATATCATTTCAAATGGCAAGATTTCATCCTTTTTATTGTAGAGTAATATTCCATTGTATAGATACCCCTTTTTCTTTTTGTTTTCTTTTTTTTGGCTATTTATTTATTATTTTTAAATATAATTTATTATCAAATTGGCTAACATACAGTGTGTTAAGTGTGCTTTTGGTTTTTGGGGTAGATTCCTGTGGTTCATTGTTTACATATAACACCCAGTGCTCATCCCAACAAGTGCCCTTGTCAATGCCCATCACCCATTTTCCCCTTTCCCCCACCCCACCATCAACCCTCAGATTGTTCTCTGTATTTAAGAGTCTCATATGGTTTGCCTCTTTCCCTGTCTGTTTGTAACAGTGTTTTTCCCCTTCCCTTCCCCCATGGTCTTCTGTTAAGTTTCTCAAGATCCACATAAGAATGAAAACATATGATATCTGTCTTTCTCTGACTGACTTATTTCACTCAGCACAATACCTTACAGGCCCATCCATGTTGCTGGAAATGGCATGATTTCATTCTTTCTCATTGCCGCATAGTATTCCATTACATACATATAAACCACATCTTTATCCATTCATCTGTTGACGGATATTTAGGCTCTTTCCATAATTCGGCAATTGTTGAAGCACTGCTATAAACATTGGGATACATGTGCCCTATGAATCAGCACTCCTGTATCCTTTGGATAAATTCCTAGTAATGCTATTGATGGGTCATAGGTTCGTTCTATTTTTAATTTTTTTCAGAAACCTCCACACTGTTTTCCAGAGTGGCTGCACCAGTTTGCATTCCCACCAACAGTGAAAGAGGGTTCCCTTTTCTCCACATCCTCGCCAACATATGTTGTTTCCTAAATTGTTCATTTTAGCCACTCTGATTCATGTGAGGTGGTATCTCAGTGTGGTTTTGATTTGTATTTCCCTGATGGTGAATTATATTGAGCATCTTTTCATGTATCTCTTGGCCATCAGGAGGTCTTCTTTGGAAAAGTGTGTATTCATGTCCTCTGCCCATTTCTTCACTGGATTATATGTTTTTCTGGTGTTGAGTTTGGTAAGTTCTTTATAGATTTTGGATACTAATGATTATCTGATATGTCACTTGCAAATATCTTTTCCTATTCCATTGGTTGCCTTTTAGTTTTGTTGATTGTTTCTTTTGCAGTGCAGCAGCTTTTTATCTTGAGGTCCCAATAGTTCATGTTGGCTTTTAATTCCCTTGCCTTTGGAGATGCGTCAAGGAAGAAATTGCTGTGGCTGAGGTCAAAGGGTTTGTTGCCTGTTTTCTCCTCTAGGGTTTCGATGGTTTCCTGTCTCACATTCAGGTCTTTCATCCATTTCGAGTTTATTTTTGTGTATGGTAAAAGAAAGTGGTCTAGTTTCTTTCTTTTGGATGTTGCTGTCCAGTTCCCCCAGCACCATTTGTTAAAGAGGCTGTCTTTTTTTCCATTGGATACTCTTTCCTGCTTTGTCAAAGATTAGTTGGCCATATATTTGTGGGTCCAGTTCTGGGTTCTTTGTTCCATTCCTTTGGTCTATGTGTGTTTTTGTGCCAATACCATACTGTCTTGATGATTACCGCTTTGTAGTAGAGGCTAAAGTCTGGGATTGTGATAGTTTTCTCTTTCTATATTACTTTGGCTATTTGGGGTCTTTTATGGTTCCATACAAATTTTAGGATTATTTATTTTAGCTTTGAGAAGAATGTTGGGGCAATTTTGATGGGAATTGGTTTGAATGTGTAGATTGCTATAGGTAGTATTTACATTTTAACAATATTTATTCTTCCAATCTTTGAGCATGGAATGTTTTTCCATTTCTTTGTGTCTTCTTCAATTTCCTTCGTAAGTTTTCTAGTTTTCAGGGTACGAATCTTTTACATCTTTGGTTAGGTTTTTTCCTAGGTATTTTATGGTTCTTGGTGCAATTGTAAATGGGATCAGCTTCTTGATTTCTCTTTCTGTTGCTTCATTATTGGTGTCTAGAAATGCAATGGATTTCTGTACATTTATTTTGTACCCTGCGACTTTGCTGAATTCATGTATCAGTTCTAGCAGCATTTTGGTGTAGTCTTTCGGATTTTCCATGTACAGTATCATGTCATCTGCGAAAAGTGAAAGTTTGACTTCTTCTTTGCCAATTTTGATGCCTTTTATTTCGTTTTGTTGTCTGATTGTTGATGCTAGGACTTCTAACACTATGTTAAACAACAGTGGTGAGAGTGGACATCCTTGTCGTGTTCCTGATCTCAGGGGTAAAGCTCTCAGTTTTTCCCCATTGAGGATGATATTCGCTGTGGGCTTTTCATATATGAATTTGTATGATGTTGAGGTATGTTCCTTCTATCCCAACTTTCTTGAGGGTTTTTATTAAGAAAGGATGCTGGATTTTGTCAAATGCTTTCTCTGCATCTATTGACAGCATCATATGATTCTTATCCTTTCTTTTGTTAATGTGATGTATCACATTGATTGATTTGTGAAAAACTGAACCATTCCTGCAGCGCAGTTTTGAATCCCACTTGATCATGGTGAATAATTCTTTTTATATGCTGTTGAATTTGATTTGCTAGTATCTCGTTGAGAACTTTTGCAACTATATTCATCAGGGGTATTGGCGTGTAATTCTTTTTTGTGGGGTCTGTGTCTGGTTTGGGAATCAAGGTAATGCTGGCTTAATATAATGAGTCTGGAAGTTTTCCTTCCATTTCTCTTTTTTGGAACAACTTGAGAATGATAGGTATTAACTCTGCTTTAAATGTCTGGTAGAATTCCTCTGGGAAGCCATCTGGTCCAGGACTCTTACTTGTTGGGAAATTTTTGATAACTGATTTAATTTCTTCACTAGTTATGGGTCTGTTCAAATTTTCTCTTTGTTCCTTTTTGAGTTTTGGTAGTGTGTGGAAGTCTAGGAATTTGTCCATTTCTTCCAGGTTGTCCAGTTTGTTGGCATATAATATTTCATAGTATTCTCTTAAAATTGCTTGTATTTCTGAGGGATTGGTTGTGATAAGTCCATTTTCATTCTTGATTTTATTGTTTGGGTCCGCTCTCTTTTCTTTTTGAGAAGTCTGGCTAGGAGGTTATCAATTTTGTTTATTGTTTCAAAAAACTAACTCTGAGTTTCATTGATCTGTTCTATTGTTTCTTTGGATTCTATATTGTTTACTTCTGATGTGATATTTATTTATTGTATTCTTCTGCTGGTCTTGGGGTTTCTTTGCTTTTCTGCTTCTAGTTCTTTTAGGTGCGATGTTAGATTTTGTATTTGGGATTTTTTCTTGTATCTTGAGATAGGTCTGGATATCCAGGTATTTTCCTCTTAGGACTGCCTTTGCTGCATCCCGAAGGTTTTGGACTCTCATGTTTTCATTTTCATTTGTTTCCATATATATATATATTTTGAGAAAAGTTTAATAAAGGGTTTATTTCTTTTATATATATATAATTTATTGTCAAATTGGTTTCCATACAACACCCAGTGCTCATCCCAGCAAGTGCCCTCCTCAATGCCCATCACCCACTCTCCCCACTCCCACACCCCCCCATCAACCCTCACTTTCCAATATTTGTTCTCAGTATTCAAGAGTCTCTTATGTTTTGCCTCACTCCCTCTTTGTGACTTTTTTTTCCCCTTCCCCTCCCCCATGTTCTACTCCTAAGTCTTTCAAAATCCACCTCTGCATGAAAACATATGGTATCTGTCTTTCTCTGACTGACTTAGCATAATACCCTCCAGTTCCATTTATGTTGCTACAAATGGGGTAGGGAAATGGTGCCCACCAGCTACTTTCTCCCCAGAGACGCACTGCGATCCATGAATGGAAAACCATCTCTTGCAGTGCATCTCAGGTGATCCACAGATTGCACCCTCTTCTTGGGTTACCTGCCTACCTTGTCTACAGAAGCACTGCAGCACCCTCAGGGCTCTGTACCAGCCATGCCATGGACCTCTAAAAACAGTTTTTAAGCCCCACTGGTTGTAGAAACTCATGAAAACAAGACCTTCCTATTTTCCTGGTCAATGGCTTTGTGTAAGTGTTTTCTTCGTGTGATCCTCTGTGCCCTCCTCTCTCTCTCTTTCTTTCTTACTTCTCCATAACCAGGAGTCTCTCCTATCAGCAGAACCCCTGATCACTTTCTCCTCTAAATCTTGTCTCCATACATCCTACCTTCCATGATGTTGCCTCCTCTCTCCCTTTAGTTGTGCAGTTTGTTCTATCAGCCGTCAGGTCAAGTTCTTGAGTATTCAGAATGATTTTATATTCATCTAGCCGTATTCAAGGGATGAGGCAAGCCTAGAGTCCTCGTAGTCCACCATCTTAACTCCTCTGCTCTAGTCTTTATTATTTCCTTCCTTCTGCTGGCTTCAGGTTTTGTTTATTCTTCTTTTTCTAACTCCTTTAGGCCAAAGTTAGGTTGTTTATATGAGATTTTTCTTGCTTCTTGAGGTAGGCCTGTATTGCTATAAACTTTCCTCTTAGAACTGATTTTGCTGTATCCCAAAGAGTTTGGATTGTTGTGTTTTCATTTTCATTTGTTTCCGTGTAATTTTTTATTTCTCTTTGATTTCTTAGTTGAGAGGTTCATTGTTTGGTAGCATGCTAGGTAACCTTCATGTATTTGTGTGCTTTCTAGATTTCTTTTTGTGATTGATTTCTAGTTGCATAATGTTGTGGTCATTAAAGATGTATGATATAACTTTGATCTTTCTGAATTTGTTATGACTTCTTTTGTGGCCTAATGTGGTGTCTATTCTGGAAAACGTTTTATGTGCGCTTGAGAAGAATTTGTATTCTATTGAATGGATATTGTCAATATATCTGTTAAATCCATCTGTTCCAGTGTGTCATTTAAAACCATTGTATGCTCATTGATTTCTGTTTGGATTATTTATTAATGTAAGTGTGGTGTTAATGTCCCCTGCTATTATTGTTTTACTATGAATTAGTTCCTTTATGTTTGTCATTAAGTGTTTATGTATTTGGGTGCTTTCACATTGGGTGCATCAATATTTATAATTATTATATCTTCTTGTTTGGTTGTTACTTTTATTATTGTATAGTGTCCTTCTTAGTCTCTTGTTAGAGTCTGTATTTTAAAGTCTAGTTTGTCTGGTATAAGTATTGCTATCCCAGCTGTTTTTTATATCCATTTGCAAGGTAAATGTTTCTCCATCCTCTCACTTTCAGTCTACAAGTGTGTTTAGGTTTGAAATGAATCTCTTGTGGGCAGCAAAAAAAGCGTTGCTCTTTTTGATCCATTCTCTCACTCTGTGTCTTTTAATTGGAGCATTTAGCCAATTTACTTTGGAAACAATTATTGATAAATATATATTTATTGCTATTTTGTTACTTGTTTTATGGTTATTTTTATAATTTTTCTCTAATCCTTTCTTGCTCTATTTCATGGTTTGTTGGCTTTCTGTCATCATATACTTGGATTCCGTTCTTTTTAGTCTTTATGTATCAATTACTTATTTTTGATTTGTGGTTACCATTAGGTATGTAACATCTTCTGCATACTGCCATCTACATTAAGTTGCTGGTAGCTTACATTTGAACCCATTCTTTACTCCTTTCCCTTCCCCAAGTTTTAGTTAAATGGTGTCAAATTTTAAATCCTTTCATTTTGTGAATCCCTTGACTGATTTTCAGATATAGTTCTTTTTACTTCCTTTTTGTTTTCCAACGTTTCATGCTGTCACTTATGGTCTTTCCTTTCCAATCAAAGAGTACCTTTTAATATTTCTTTTAGGAGTGGTTTAATGGTCATGAACTCCTTTAGTTTTTGTTTGTCTGAGAATCTCTTTCTCCTAATATTCTGAATTATAGCCTTCTTGGACAGAGTATTCTTGGATGCAGTTTTTTTTTCCTTTGAGCATTTTGAATATATCATGCCACTCTCTTCTGGCCTGCAAAGTTTCTGGTGAAAAAAACACTGATAACTTTATGGGGCTTTTCTTCTATGTATCTGTCTTCTTCTCTCTTGTTGCTTTTAAACTTTTTCTTTATCACTACTTTTTTTCCATTTTAATTACTATTTTTTCTTGATGTGGACCTCCTTGGGTTGAATTTTGGGGAGATCTGTGTGCCTTTGGGGACTGGATATGTGTTTTCTTTTCCAGATTAAGAAAGTTCTCAACTACTATCTTTTGAAGTAAATTTTCTGGCCACTTTTTTTCTCTCTTCTGAGATCTCTTTAATGAGAATGTTGTTATACTTCTTGGAGTCACTGAGTTCCCTAAGTCTGCTGTTATTTTGCAAAATTCTATTTCTCTCATTTGCTTACCTTGTTTACTTTTCATTACTCTGTCTTCCAGGTCATTAATTTGTTCCTCTGCTTCCTAGGCCTTCTATTTTTTTTCCCATCAAGTTATTTTTTTTTATTTCTTTTATCATATTCTTCTTCTCTATTCGGTTCTTTTTTATCTCATTGTTAATCATCTCACTGATGTCCACCACTTGTTTCTCAAGTCAAGTGAGTTTAGTGCTGCTCGGATGTATGTAGGGAATGCTGTAATTACTATTTTATTTGCTAAAGCATACATCAATCATAGCAAACTTCCTTCCTACTAGGTAGCTATTGCTTGTGCCTTCACAGGTGTCCCTTTAACATTTATCATTAATTTAAAGACAGCTTAGTGACATCGTTTGTGTGATAAGAAGTCAAAATTTGATTGTTTTTCCCTTTAACAAATATCTTGCATTCTAACCAATATGTTGGCATATAGTCTACTTTTTTTCCTTCATGTGCTATGGTGAACTATACCCTGTATGCATACATGCTCTTCCTGCCTTCTGAAATGCACGATACTTGGAGATGGGAAAACAGGCCCAGGCAACAGAAAATTATTTAATTAGTAATACAGTTATCATCATAGAATATATCTTGGCTGCTTTCTAATTATTGTATTAATATCTTTTGTCTGTAAGTCTCATTTACTCTCTATGCTACCCAACATTCTTCATATAACCTAGATATATTCTGGATACTACAAACTGAATGTAGTGTTAAAACAGTTCTTGGTATCTCCATTTCAGCTTCACTAGTGAGTGAAAGTCATTTATCTCATTAGGTCATGTATTAGACATTTTTATAGAATAGCCATGTAATATTAATTGGCCCTAAAGCTCTTAGACTTCTTTCTAGAGCTTTTCAGCTGCAAAGATTTTTGAACTTTCACATGCTTTCAGTCCAGAAAATATTTTTTGTGACAGGAAGCTCAAAATTATTTCAGTTCTTCAGATTGGATATCCACATAGCTGCCATATCCTTCAATATCTTAAGCAGGGTTTTAGCAATAAAACAAAAACACTAAATCTCCCTCTCTTTCCCTATACTATTCTGTTCCTTAAGATATCTGATGTAAAATTCAGTGAAATTTTCTCCAGAATATGCCCTGTCCGATTTAACTTATTTTAAAATGGCTAAGATTTAAAACTGCTTAGAATGAAGCATGGAGATTGATGAACCCTGTTCTTTCATCATTTGCCCTACCCGCTCTATTATGTCCAATTGCAGTTGAATGCTATGGCCAACTGAGCTTCTGGGAAGGGGTATGAAAATGAAGACAACTATGCCACCTTTGGCTTCAGGTTCATGAGGATTGAGAATATCCATGTGATGCAGAGCAGCCTACAGAAACTCTTGGAAGGTATAGGAATTTCACCTTGGCTAGGCCAGACACCATAGCCTTGCATTATTATATACACAAAAAGCATGGCTCTTTTGGGGTGGAACATAAAAGCAACCAGGTAAGCAGAGTAAATGGATGATAAGATTTTTTACTCTAGTATCAATGCAGTTTACATAGTACTAAATTAAAGCTATTCATAGTAGTGAATTAAGATATTCAGTTTCATAACTTAGTGGAATCCATCTGAGTTTAGTTTCTGTAGAAATCATTTGTCTCTATAGAATGACAGAGGCTTGTGTTTAGGGGTGGTTAGATCAACATAACTATTGCGAATTTACTTCATCATCTTGAAGAACCAAATCTAATCTGCTGTAAATAGTCAGTCTGATTTCATCCCTGTGATGTTGAAGGGGTTGAATTTCTACTTCAAAGGAATAAAGCTGGCATCAGATAATTTGGGTCATCTGTTACCACTGCAAAATAATGGATCAGAATGGAGGCCAGGTGAGATTGGGGCCTTATAGGATTTTGGGGTCTAGAACATTTTTCCCAAACCCATTATCCAGTATTCCTTGATGCAGTAAGGAAGAGATCATGAAAACCTGCCTTCTTCAATATGCTCCCTATTTTTCCTCTCTTTTCTTCAGTTTTGTACTTCTATTGCTTACCAGGACCTCTTCTTTATATGACCCTAATCAGATCCCGTCTCCTCAGGCTGCCTCCCTTTTAGGATATTAGGCTTCCCTGGGTCTTTTTCTCCTTTCTTTTTTTGTCCCAGAATATTCTATAGGAGTAGAAAAAAAGGGAATTTTTTTACAGATTTTTTGAGACAAAAGATTGCCCTTTGCTGGATAACCAGTGCAAAGTACATGAAAATTGGGAATTTGTTTTCAATCTATTGCCACATCACTGGGGTACAGAGTTGGTGGGGTTGTGAGAGTAGAGACAGATGTTAAGAGCCTGCAGAGTTAGGATGAATGGGTGGAATTAGGATAGGAAACAAATACATTTTTTAATCAGAGGAAATGTGAGTATTTTTTCTATGGATGCTGACTCAGTCTTCTGGCGATCCAGAGATTTCTATACACTTTGGAGTTAGTTCCACAACTCAAAAAAGCAGATACCTGACCTGTGAGATATGGTAGGCTGTAGCTCAAGTCTTCTCCCTGACTGACTCTGTGGTTTCCAACTAATCATTTATCCATTCTATGCCTTAGCTTCCTCATTTACAAAATGGATATCCACTTTGTCCCGTTTTTTGGTTTCTTAGGTGATTGTGAATTTCAGTCCCTTTTCTTTTCTACCTTAGTTTGTGAATTGAAAACACCAACAACAATGAGTGAATTTTTTAGTGGCCTGGAGAACTCAGGGTGGTTGAGACACATTAAAGCTATTATGGATGCTGGAATTTTTATTGCAAAGGTAATAATTAGGACTTTTAAAAATTTGCACTGACTTTAATAATAGGATCTTTGAGGTAGTAGTATATCATAATGAAAAGAATAAAGAAAAGAAACCTAGTTTCTAATTTCAGCTCTGCTGCTAATTTACTGTGCGTCTGCAAACCTCTTCTTTCTGGGTCTCAGTTTCTCCATCTGTAAAATAAGGTGGTTGGATGAGAATCTAATGGTGTAACTTTTTTGTGACCCACAGAACTCTGGAAATATGATTAGCTCTCTCACCCTGGAGAAATATACATATGACAATGGACTTTAATTTCAGAAAATATACCTAAATTTTATTTTTTTAGGTAGCATTTTATTTTATTTTTTAAGCAGGCTTGATGCCCAATGTGGGGCATGGACTCATGACTCTGAGACCAAGAGTTGCACACTCTACAAACTGAGCCAGCTGGGTGCCCATAGTGGGTCTACAGGCCCTGGACCTCAAATTAAAAGTGTTAACATGATCGGGGCACCTGAATGGCTCAGTCGGTTAAGCATCTGACTCTTAATCTCAGGTCAGGTCATGATCTCACCATTAGTGATTTCAAGCCCTGCATTGGGCTTTGGGCTGACAGCACAGACCCTGCTTGGGATTACCTCTATCCTTTCTCTTCCCCTTCCCTATCTCAAAAGAAATAAATATCATTACATGATCTCTAATGGTCCTTTCACCTCAGATACTCACTGAAGTATTTTTGACTTGATTCTAAGATATCAACTAGAAGTAAGAACTAGTAGAAATTAAATGCAGAGCTTGTGTATCTATGGGTTTTTAGAACTCTGAGTATAAAGCAGACTTTTCTGACTTCTTGGATAAGTCTGTTTCTGAATGCAGTCTAGGCAGGCTTCATCACTCATTTATGCTGGTTCACTTATTTTCTGATCTCAAGAATCCTGGTTTCTTTATCATTTATTAGGTAATGTTAAAAAATAAATTCGGAATGTATCTTTTCTCATTTTAGGTTTTGTTTATAGGTTCCTACATGAGAATTCTCCCCATTTTCCCCACCCCTATTATTTGGTAGAAGTAAAAAAAGGAAGAGTGATTTTTTTCATATCTCTGCTGTCATTTTTTCAGTTGAAGCTATTCAAAGATATACAGCCTTTGCCTTAAAGATTTGACGAGTATGTGCAAATAACTGCCTAAATATCAGCCCTGATGCTTTTTGCTTTCATGATCCCATTACCTAAATTTTCTTTGCAATATGTTATTAATGTTTACTTTGTGAGCCCCTTGGTTGTTTCAAGTCTACTCTTGTTTATTTTTAATTTATTTTTTTAATTAAAAAATATAATTTCATTTAAATCTAAGTTAGTTAACATATAGTGTAACGATGTTTTCAGGAATAGAATCTGGTCATTCATCATTTACATATAACACCCAGTGCTCATCCCAACAAGTGCCCTCCTTAGTGCTCATCACCCATTTTGCCCATCCCTCCACCTAACTCCCCTCCAGCAACCCTCAGTTTGCTCTCTGCATTTACGAGTCTCTTATGGTTTGCCTCCCTCTCTGCTTTTATCTCATTTTTCCTTTCCTTCCTCTGTGTTCATGTCTTCTGTCTTAACTTCCACATATGAGTGAAATCATATGATATTTATCTTTCTCTGACTGACTTATTTCATTTAATATAATACATTCGGGTTCCATCCATGTTGTTGAAAATGGCAATATTTCATTCTTTTTATTCCCAGGTAATACTCCATTATATATACACATACATACATACCACATCTTCTTTATCCATTCATCTGTCAATGCATATTTGGGCTCTTCTGATACTTTGACTATCGTCGATAGCACTGCTATAAACATTGGGGTGCATGTGCTCCCTTCAAATCAGTATTTTTGTATCCTTTGGGTAAATACCTAGAGATGCAATTGCTAGATCATAGGGTAGTTCTGTTTTTAACTTTTTGAGGAATCTCCATACTGTTTTCCTGCACCAATTTGCATCCTCACCAACAGAGCAAAAATGTTCCCCTTTCTCTGTATCCTCACCAACATCCGTTGTTTCCCAAGTGGTTAATTTTAGCCATTCTGATAGGTGTGAAGTGGTATCTCATTGTGGTTTTGATTTCTATTTCCCTGATGAGGAGTGATTTTGAGCATCTTTTCATGTGTCTTTTAGCCATCTGGATATCTTCTTTGGAAAAATATCTGTTCATGTCTTTTGCCCATTTCTTCACTGTATTATTTGTGTTTTGGGTGTTGAGTTTGATAAGTTCTTTTTAGATTTTGATACTCTTATCTGATATGTCATTTGCAATATATTTTCCCATGCCATCAGTTGCCTTTTAGCTTAGTTGATTGTTTCCTTCTCTGTGCAGAAGCTTTTTATCTTGACGAGGTGTCAATAGTTAATATTTGCTTCTGTTTTTCTTGCCTCTGGAGACATGTCTAGTAAGAAGTTGCTGTGGCTGAGGTCAAAGAGGTTGCTGCCTTTTTTCTCCTCTAGAATTTTGGTGGTTTCTTGTTTTACATTTAGGTCTTTCATCCAATTTTAATTTACTTTTGTATATGGTATAACAAAGTGGTTCATGTTATTCTTCTGCGTATAACTGTCCAGTTTTCCTAACACCATTTGCCAAAGAAACTGTCCCTTTTTCACTGAATACCCTTTCCTGCTTTGTTGAAGATGAGTTGGCCATACATTTGTGGGTCTATTTCTGGGTTCTCTATTCTGTTCCATTGATCTCTGTGTCTGTTTTTATGCCAGTACCATGCTATCTTGATGATTATAGCTTTCTAATATAGCTTAAAGTCCAGAATTATGATGCCTCCAGCTTTGGTTTTCTTTGTCAATATTACTTTCTTTGCCAATATTACTTGGCATATTCAGGGTCTTTTCTTGCTACCATACAAATTTTAGGATAGTTTGTTGTAGCTCTATAAAGAATGCTGGTCTTATTTTGATAATGGTTGCATTGAATGTGTAGATTGCTTTGGATAGTATAGACATTTTAACAATATTTGTTCTTCCAATCCATGAGCATGGAATGTTTTCCCATTTCTTTGTGTCTTCTTCAATTTCTTTCGTAAGCTTTCTACAGTTTTCAGTGTACAGATCTTTTACTTCTTTGGTTAGATTTATTCCTAGGTATCTTGTGACTTTTGGTGCAATTGTAAATGGGATTGATTCCTCGATTTCTTTTTCTGCTGCTTCATTATTGGTCTATAGAAATGCAGCTGATTTATGTATGTTGATTTTATGTCCTGTGACTTTGCTGAATTAACATATCACTTCTAGCAGTTTTGGTGGAGTGTCTCGGGTTTTCCATGTAGAGTATCATGTTATCTGAAAAGAGTGAAATTTTGACTTCTTCTTTGCCAATTTGTATGCCTTTTATTTATTTTTGTTGTCTGATCGCTGAGGCTAAGACTTCCAGTACTAAATTGAAAAACTGTTCAAGCCCACTTTTCTAAACTCTCTTCATTCTGTTTCTTTTCACATGCCCTATACTCATGCATCCGTATTCTTTTTCTGAAACTGACTTCATTAGACCAAGGAGAGTGAGGACGGAGATGAGGGATACATTTAAGAGACAGTACAGTCTCATAAATACTGGTTGAATTAAAATGAGTGATTGAGGGGTGCTTGGGTGGCTTAGTCAGTTAAGCGTCTAACTTCGACTGAGGTCATGATCTCACAGTTTGTGAGTTCGAGCCCCACGTCGGGCTCTGTGCTGATAGCTCAGAGCCTGGAGCCTGCTTCGGATTCTGTCTCCCTCTCTGTCTCTGCCCCTCCCCCACTCATGCTCTGTCTCTCTCTCTCAAAAATAAATAAACATTAAAATAAAAAAAATAAATAAAATGAGTGGTAGAAAAAACAATGGTCTTGAGAATGCCCAATTATCCTGTGGTCTTCATCTGTATTACCACCTATCCAGCATCCCAAGCTTGAAAACAGTAAGCCTTGAATTCTCTCATTACTCCTCCATCTGGCAGTTTCCTAGTCCTATTGTCTCGCAGGGTGCCGGGATGGCTCCGTGGGTTAAGCATCCAACTCTTGATTTCTGATCAGGCCATGCTCTCACAGTTTGTGAGATCGAGCCTCATGGAGGGCTCTGAGCCGACAACATGGAGCCTGTTTGGGATTTTCTTTCTCCCTCTCTCCCACTTGTTATCTCTCTCTCTCTCTCTCTCAAAATAAATAGACTTTATTAAAAAAATGTTTCTCCAAAGCTGCCCTTTCTTTCTAGCCATTAGTGCCATTTCCCTAGTTAATACATTCATCATCCCCTGCATAAAGTACTGTAATAACTTCCTAACTGGTTTATTTGTTTCTACTAGTTGCTCCCCCATTGGGACACCAAATTGCTTCTGAAGTCATTTTTCTTGAGCACATCTAATAATGTCAATTTATTTATTGTTTTTAATTCCAGTATAGTTAACATGTAGTGTTATATTAGTTTCAGGTGTACAGTATAGTGATTCATCACTCTACTCATCACGATAAGTGCACTGTTGGTGGGAATGCAAACAGGTGCAAACTGGTTCAGTATGGAGGTCCTCAAAAAATTAAAAATGGAATTACCATATGATCCCGTAATTTCACTACTGGGCATTTACCCAAAGCAAATGAAAACACTAATTCGAAAAGATATATGCACCCCTATGTTTATTGCAACATTATTTACCATAGCCAAAATATGGAAGCAACCCAAATGTCCATCCATAAGTGAATGGATAAAGAAGATGTGGTATGGGTGAAATAGGTAATAATTTCACTTTAAACTCTAAGTCCTCCAGTAGCTCTCCCCATTAAACATAATATTCTGGCAATAGTGAAAATGTTGCTTTCAAAAACACTATACCTTTCATTCTTTCTCTCTCATTATCTTTATTTTATTTACTTTTTTGTCATTACAAAAGTTGTACATTATCAAAGTAGACATTTCAGAAATAAATAACATAAAATGTAAATGTTCTCTGTAGTTTGCCCCCAACACATATTAATAGTTTAATATGTATGCCTCTAGATCAACATTGTCTATTTGAAATTTTTATGATGATGGAAATGTACAGTCTCATAAATACTGCACTAATAGTTACTAGCCATATGTGGCAATTGTGTATTGAAAATGTGGCTAGTCCTACTGAGAAACTGAATTTTTTAAGTTTATATATTTATTTTGAGAGAGAGAGAGTGAGGAAGGGGCAGAGAGAGAATCCCAAGCAGGCTCTTCACCAGCAGCACAGAGCCTGATGCAGGGCTCAAATTCTCCAACTGGGAGATCATAAGCTGAAACCAAGAGTTGGATGCTTAACTTACTGAGTCACCCAGGTGCCCCCTGAGGAACTGAATTTTTAATTTTAATTTTAATGAATTTAAATTGAAATAGCCACCTGTGGCTAGTAGCTACTTTGGACAGTGCACCTCTACAGTTTTTCAACATATATATTTACATATATTGTTACTACTTTGTAAAAATGGAATTATACTGTGCATATTGTTCTACAGCTGACTTTTTATACTTAATGTATAATAAACATTTTCCAGGTTAGTTCAGTCAGTGCTACCTTATTCTTTTCAGTGATGTATTCCATTATGTGAATTTATCATAGTCCCCTGTTAATGAGCAATTCAGTTTTTCCTAGTTTTTCACAAATGCAGACATTATTGCACCAAATGCTCTTGAACATATATCTTTATAGGTATGGATTTTCTTAGAAGTAGATTTCTGAACCTCTGTATGAGTATTTCAAACTTTACTAGATGTCAAATTGCTCTCCAAATAGTTTATACCAGTTTCCATTCCTGTCAACAATGCCTATTTTTCCACATTGTCAGCAATGATTATCATTAGTCTTTTTAATCTTTGCCAACATGATAGGTGATGCATTTTATATTATGTTTTAATTTGCATTTATTTAATTATTAGTGAAATTAAGCTTCTTTTCCTGTCCACCAGTGACTTTTCACTTTATTGGGAGCCCTCAGGAAAGAGTACAGTTGCTACTGTCAGGCCTGTAATACTACTTGAGGTGTCTCATTAACTGAGAATTTAAAAAGGTTGAGAGCATTTTCAGATCTCTCTAACTCTTGTCTTACCTGCAACCCAACTGTCCTAAGAATATCATTTCTCTTATTCTTTCTACAACAAAGGTTACTCATTTTCCCATACTTCATGAACTGCAGGACCCGTGGCAGGTTTAGTATTCCTCTTGCTCCTCACAAAACTCTTTCCTCCTTTCTGGTCTATATTTGGCTATATCACTCTATACCTCTCCTAATTTACTCTTCCTCTATTAAGGACTTTGGGAGTGGCCTTACTACCTTCCTGTCCATTCTGATTCTTTCCCTCATCCCAGGAGATTTGAATGTCCATGTTAAAGCTATCAAACACTGCACTGATAGTTCTTTGAGCTAGCTTTTATACTCCATTTCTCACACTCTTAATCCAGCTAGTCTGATTCTTCTATCCTATGGAGACTGCTACACTTTGTTTTTACTTTTAACAAAAAGAAGCCAAGTATAATTAGCATACACTGTTATATCAGTTGCAGGTGTACAATATAATGATTCAACAATTCTATACATTTCTTAGTGCTCATCAAGATAAGTATGTTTTTTTTTTTAAAGTTTATGTATTTATTTTGAGAGAGGCAAAGGCAGTGTGAGTGGGGTAAGGGAAGACAGAGAGACGGGGACCGAGAATCCCAAGCAGGCTCTGCACTGTCAGCATGGAGCCAATGTGGGGCTCAAATTCACAAACCGTGATATCATGACCTGAGCCAAAACCAAGAGTCGAGCCACCCAAATGCCCCAAGATAAATATATTCTTAATTCCATATATCTTTTTTACCCATTCCATCACCCACTCCCCTCTGGCAACCACCAGTTCTCTGTATTTGAGTCTGGGTTTTGTTGTTGTTTTTCTCTTTTTATCTTTCTTTGTTCATTTGTTTGGTTTCTTAAATTCCACATATGAGTGAAATCATATGATCTCGTCTTTCTCTGACTGATTTGACTAAGCATCATACACTCTAGGTCCATCCATTTTGTTCCAAATGGCAAGATCTCATTCTTTTTTATGGCTGAAGTATTCCTCTCTGTGTGTGTGTGTGTGTGTGTGTGTGTGTGTGTGTGTGTGCGCGCGCATACTTGTGTACCACATCTTTATCCATTCATCTATGGATAGACATGGGTTGCTTCCATATCTTGGCTAGTGTAAATCATGCTGCAATACACATAGGGGTACATATATCTTTTTGAACTGGTGATTTTGTTTTCTACACTTAGCTCCTCTTTTTCCACCGTCTTCCCTGTCTAACCCAGATGAGATGTTGCACCTTATCCATTTCACCTTGCCCCTTATCCTTCTGCTCTGTCTACCCTGATAATCTAAATTATTCTCTACATTTTCTGCTCTTACACCCTTGCTACTAACCATTGCTGCAAAGAAATAAATCCTATAGCCTTGTTATTTAGTAGTATCACAGGTTTGTGGTCTATGATTTTTGCCGTAGTCCTGTAGTCTTAGGACCACTTAGCAGTCATTTTATGTGCCTGGTTGGGTCTCAGTCCTGTTCCACCAAGCAGGCATTCCTAACTTATACCTTGGTTGCAAGCTTGCTGTACCATTGTTACTCTCCTCTTAGTAAGTACTTATTCAAACATGTGTTCTCTTCATGGAAAAATCAAGATTATCTCTCATCTTTTCATTACTGTCCTTGCCAACCTTTTTTTTTTTTTTTTTGTCTCTTTCCTTGCTCTCTTAGAGGAAGTGGTGCCCTGGGAAGACTAATCCTTCTACCTGTGTTTAAATCCCATTCCCTCCTTCTTCAAGGTACTTCTTTTCTTCTATATTTTAAATTTATTCTTTTTTAATGGCCTTATTGCTCAGAAATATGCTCAAATACTCTCTCGTTCCTAAAGAAAAATAATGTTTCTTATACTCTTTTACCCATTCTCTTTCCTCTTGGTTAGAACTTTCTTAAAGGTAGTTGACCTTCCCTGTTGGAACATTCTCACCTCCCTTCACTCTTCAGTTCACTGTGATTTGATTTCCATATCATTGCTACTGCTCTTACTGAGATCGCTAATGATCCCTACCTTGTCAAATCTAAGGGTCACTCTTGAATCTTTGTTCTATGCTGACCTCTCTGCTGCATTTGCCTTTGTTAACTCCTTTTTCTTTGAAATGTTTTTATACTCCTGACTTCAGTCCAGCTACTCCTTCCTTGTTCTCTTTATATCTTTAAGGCTGCTTATCTATAGGCTCCTGTAATAGCCCCTCTTACTCTAATTTCCCTTTAAAAGCCACTACTTTTTAAGGTCTTTCCTTTCTGCTTTTTGTCTTTGCCTGAACATACAGTTTCCAATAACTTATCTATTTATATAGTGGTCAAACCTACGTGTGACCTAGTTTTCTCTCTCTCCTGAACTTCGGATCCACATATGCAGTCAGCTACTGGACTCTCCATTGGGTAGCCCTCAAGTACCTCAGACTCACAATGACAAAAACTGAAATATTCTTATCTACTCCCATCACGAACTAAAACTTGTTTCTTTTTCTGTGTTCACTATTCAGACTAATGGTCCTATTATCTACCTAGTTACTAAGGCACACATTTCAGTGTCATCCTTGACTATTCCTTCTCTTTCATACCATATTCGTTTTCTTATTATATCCTGTTAAATTTTCATTCTTAACATTCCTCTTCCTTTCATCTCCACTGCTACTACCTTAATTCAGGCCCTCATTTCCTTTTGCAATTATAGTAGGTCTGTAGGCAGAGAGCTTCCTATATCCAAACTCATGTCCTCTCAATCCATTCTTACAGCCACTGCACTGAATATATATGATCATAGCACTCTTTGGCTTTGAACACCTTAGTGGCTCCCTACTGCCACTTTTTTTTTTTACAGATAAAATGCACACTTATCAGTCTAACCCTTACCTTCCTGGCCAGGCCTGTCTCTCCTTACTCACTCCCAGCCTAACCTCAACCATCACCTAGCTACCTAAGAGTTCCTCACCTATGTCATGCCTCCTTGTGTATGTATATGCTGTCGTGTTGTGTCCTCTACCTGGAATGTTGTTTCCTTCTGGTCCATCTGAAAAATGCCTTTTTTTCTGACAAGATCCACTTTAGTTGTCTCCTCCTCTTCAGTTATTCTACACCTTTGTTGTAGCTGGCTTGTACTTTTATTGTTTTCATTATCGTTGGTTTATAGTCATTCATTTAAGTTTTTATCTCCTTTGTATCTCTAGTGTACATCTTAGTGCTTTTTGTATTGTCACTCAGTAATTATTGGCTAGGTGGGTGGATGAATGAATGAATGAATAAATTTCCTTTTTCCTTACCTGAAAAAATCCAACTCATTTTTCAAGGCTCAAGTATCCCTCGTTCCTACAAAAGGATATAGTTATTACACATTACTCAATATCAGCAGTTCATCTACTGTATTGTACTTATTTAATTCACTTTTGGCCACCCTGACTAGCTTGGGAGCTCCTTGAAGGCAGAAACTGAATCTTATCTTTGTGTCTCTAATACCTATTACGTACCTGACATAGAGGGATATATAATTAAGTATTAGAATGAATAAATGAATAATCAATATCTATCATTGCCAAAATAGCCCCAGTGGAGTAACTGCCCAGATCTTCTACATCATTCTGATTTAAAACAGGTAAAACTCTCAATCTTTTGAGAGAGAGAGGGGGAGAGAAAGGAGGAGGGGGAGGCAGAGAAAGAGGGAGACACAAAATCCGAAGCAGGCTCCAGGCTCTGAGCTGTCAGCACAGAGCCTGATGCAGGGCTCGAACCAATGAACCACGATATCATGACCTGAGCTGAAGTCAGATGCTTAACTGACTGAGCCACTCAGGCACCCCTGAAACTCTCCATGTTAAGTTAGAAGTATTTATATATTAGTAGACTCCAGAAGAAATCATTGTCAGATCTAGAACTGGAATACATAACTATCTTACCTATGTTTTTGAGCTTGAATTTTCTCACTTGCCTACTCCTCTCTCTGAGAATTGATCCTTGTCTTCTTTAGAAGTTTTGTTAATTTATAACTCTGTCTTGTTTACCCTGTGTCATGTGTTGATTTTGATTTTCTTTCCTTGTTAGGTAAACTCTCCTTCTTCTGTTGCACTACTATATTTTCTTTTTCATTCCCGTTAGAGAATACCAATAGTATGAAAAGAAATTAATGTAGCCCAGTAAGACCTGTGCTATGGTATGGTATTTGGCAACCATGTTTATTAATCCAGAATGCTATGCAAAAGTTGTTTATCCTAAATTTTGCTTCTCATCTTCATAGGCAGTGAAGGTAGAAAAGGTCAGTGTCTTAGTCCATTGTTCTGATGGGTGGGACCGCACAGCACATGTCTGCTCTGTGGCCAGCATCCTCCTAGATCCATTTTGTAGGACATTCAAAGGACTAATGGTAAAAGAGCAAGTAAATGCATTTTATTTTCCATGATTGACAGATTGTGAATAATTAAAAAATAACTGTCAACCAACTTGTTTTCTACAAGAAGAAGCCTTAAATCTACAAAAAAATGCTGTTTTTTTCTCAATTTAGCTTCTTTCCACTAAATTAGGCATTTACAGTCTATATATTTTTTGTTGTGCATTCAACATAGTTTCTTACCTATCAGAAGGTAAGTTGCATGTAATAGGCTTCTATAAAGGGTAGGAGAAACTAAAAAAAAAAAGTTCGCAAAGGAAAATGGATGACTCTTAAATAGGCTGTCTTATGGACTCATGGGCTCCTGATATTCAGCATATCAACTGTAAGACTCATGATATTTTTCTGGTGCTGAATTCAATCCAAGGCTTCTTAGTTGATCTTTCCAAGAAACAGAACTCACAATAGGAGTTTATTCTTTTTTTTTGAAAAGGCTTTTTTGTTTTAATTGTTGAAAAAGAGTTTGTACCAAGAACTAATCTTGATTCAAACCCAAATACAACCTTTGAATTTCTGTTTTTTCAAAGATAGAATTTTTTAAAAGTTTATTTATTTTTGTTTGAGAGAGAGAGAGAGAAAGGGAGAGAACAGGGGAGGGGCAGAAAGGGAATCCCAAGCAGGCCCCATGCCTCCAATGCAGAGCCCAATGTGGGGAAAGATCTCACGAATTTATGAGATCATGACCTGAGCCAAAATGCTTAACCAACTGAGTCACCAGGTGCCCCTCAAAGATTAGATTTTATATTATGTTTGTCAGAATTGCATTTAGTTACAGCTCAAATGGCTTGTCGCACATCATGTAAAAGCCAAAAGAAATGTGATACTGGATACAAATCTAAAATACTTTCTCCTGAGAACATTTGAAATTTGAATATACCTTTACATGAAATCCATGTTACTTAGTTTCATTTGGGAAATAAACTTTATTTATGATCAGTTCAACCCAAACTTGTACAAAGTCCATTTCAGCAATATTTTGATATTTTTATATGTATGGGTAATTCATGTTATGTTTTTTCTAATGCAAACTTTTCTTTTTGTATAAAAATGAAGATCCTGATAGAGAAGGAATGGATATCTATGGGCCACAAATTCTCCCAAAGGTAAAAATATCCTCGGTTTTTAAAGGAGGAAGTTAAGGAAGGTTCATTAGGGTCAGGTTTATTAAAATCCCAATATAGTTGTGTAGAAAGTTACAAAAAGTTGAACATGGCATAAGTCTCTTTTCATTCAGAAACAAATATTGTAGACGCTAGTGTTAGGGGACTAGAGTGACAAAGGTGACTAGAATATTTTCTGTACCTTCAAAGTGTTCAAATAATTATATCAAATTGTTAAGTATTTCAGGGAAGAACAAGGCATCATGAACCTCCTCAGGAAAAGCACTTAATTCTGCTTGAAGAAGTCAGTATAAGCTTCCAAGAATAGATAGCACTTACAGATGAATTTTGACGGTTGAATAGGAGATTGATAAGTAGAACAGTGGACTGATGAGGACATTCAGGCAGAGGAGGTAATTTCACCTTTTGTAAAAAAAAAAAAAAAGATAGGTACAGTTTTCTTTTCTTTGTAAGAGGTAGGTGCAAGGGCTTATATTTATCTAGTGTCTGCTATAATTCAAGCAGCCTCACTGAAGTTTTACTGTGTTATCAGAACAATCAAATATTTACCCAACACTTAACAATGTGCTTTATACTATATGATACATGGAGCTGCTACCGAACGCATAAAAAACGTAAGTTTTACTCTCAAGGAGGTTACAATTCAGTACTTATTCTCTGCCATTGGTGTATGTCTATTTAATTTCACTTGATCGCCACTCTCTAGCATTTTGGTCTGTCCACTCATTCTTCCTTCATCAACAAACATTGTGCCAGGCAATATGCAGGATTTTAACGAGACTAGAATCAGACATGATTTCTATCCCTTCATTTTACAAAAAAGAAAATTCATTAATGATAGTATAGTATGATGAGTGCTAACTCAAAGGTAAATGTAAACAAAGGAACCTTACCATGGGCCTAAGAAGGCTTCCTAAAATTGGTGGCATTTTAGAACATTAAAGAAGATGAGATTGAAGATATTAAAGAGATAGTGGATATTTTGTAGATTAAGACTCATGAGAAGACAAAAAGGGGTGAAAGTTACAGTACAAATGAAAATATTAGCATGAGCCATAACTAAGAACACCTCTTCCATGGAAATTGGGTGGAAAGACAGAGAAGAAACTAAGTGTGTGAGAGTCAGATGCAAAACTTAGATATTTTCACTTGATGGTCTTGATCTTTTTCAGTGACACTGTGGACACCAGTGTGAAATGTGTTAGGAGTTTGTGAAAATACCTTAAAATTTGCAAGAGCTGTAGCGTTAATGTTGAAACAGTGTTAAGGACATACAAAAGATTATTTGGGAATAATTCAGTTACTGCTGAATGTGGAAACTTTATTTTATTATTTTGGAAACTTCTATGTTGTACATTTATTAATGAGTAGAATAACTACACAATATTAATAAAGATGGACTTCAACATATGTAGATATGTATCTCTAAATAAAATGAACCTAAAAGACATATACAAAATACTCATTTCAATAGGGTAGAATTGACATATTTTATACCTACACATGTAACATTAGCAATGAAATATTTAAAAATTACTTTAGGGGAGGGGGGCCAATATGGCGGAGGAGTAGGGGGACCCAAATTTCCCTGTGTTTTTCAAACTAATAAGGACTGAAATCAAAGGATTCTCAACCCCAAGAGTCTGGGAGGAAAGGTGTTGGAGTCTACAAGGAATAGAACACGAAACCTAGAAAGCGTTCCAGGAAGTGTGAGTGCAATCTGGGGGAGTTAAAACGAACTGCAGGGGTATGGAGTGCCGGGGAGGGAAAGCCTTGTTTGGAAAGACAAAGGGAAGATAAATCTGGAAAAGTGCAAAGCGGGCCATATCTGAAAGAGAGAAAAATGGACAGAGAGGGAGAGACCACCATCCAGTCCCTAACCACAGGGCTTTTGAAGAGAAGTCCCTTGCTAACAGCAGAACTCTCAGCAAAACTCTCCTCACGCTGGGGCCGGCAGTGGCGGCCCAGTCAGCCCGCATAACCCAGAGGTGCCGAAGCGCCTGCGGATCGCTTCTAACCCAGGGACACAATTTACAATGAAACCGGGTGTAGCAGGCGAAGAGTGTCAATAAAACGGATGAATGTGGGGTGTGCGACCGCCCGACAAACTGCACTATGCAGGGGCCCCTTGCAAAGCAAGGACAGAAACAAAGGGGCAATTAGAGACTCCGGGACTGGTAAGAAGGGACTGGGGGGATGCCATTGTTGTCTCCCAAGCCCACAAAAACTGGCTGCAGGAAGCCATCCCCACGGCAGTGGAGGCAGGACCCACCTACATCAAACCACTACCCTCCTCATAAGAGAGACGCCTTTCTGCAGGAGGAATAGACGCAGAGATCAGACTGCTGCCTGGAGTAACTCCAGGTCATTTCTTCTTTTTAAATATATGCTCCTCTTTCTGCTGATCCCCACCCGTGAACTGGCCATCCAGGGTATTGGCTGGCTTAAACAGACTTTTAACCTACTCTCTCAATGCATGTTCTACACCTCCTTCTATACTTTCCTCTCTCTCTCTCTCTCTCTCTCTCTGGAATAACCAGGCCACATAGTTCATCTGGGGAACATCTATCTTCATTCCTTTTTCCTTGCATCCATCCTTATTCTGATCTCTCTCTGTCTGAATTAAGCCCTTCAATCTCTTGACCTGGTCAAAGTTCATTTTCTTCTTCCGCCCCACACCTGTCATTAGTCTCGCTGTATAGGCTCTGCCATCAGCACAGTGCACACCCTGTCCTTAACATGTAGCTGGAACTTCAGGTCACATACCCTCAGCATGTCATTTGTTATTCTTTATTCTGCTACTCTGTATCATTTGTTGGTATGTTTGAGTGTTTCTGTTTTCTGTTTGTTAGTCTGTTTTCCTTTCCAGGGCGACCTCAAGAAACAATTGAAAACACACCTGCCAAAATGACGAAACGGAAGAATTCTCCTCAAAAAAAATTAGAGGAAGTAGTGACAGCTCAAGAATTGATGAAAACAGGTATAAGCAACATAATAGAACATGATTATAGAATGATAAACATAAAACAAATCGCTAGACTTGAAAAAACATGGAAGAATGCAAGGGGTCCCTCTCAGTAGAGTTCGAGGACCTTAAAAACAGTAAGGAGGAATTAAAAATGCTTTAAATGAGGTGCAAAACAAATTGGAGATGGCCACAACGTGGATTGAAGAGGCAGAAGAGAGAATAGGTGAATTAAAAGATAAAAATATGGAAAAAGAGGAAGCAGAGTAAAAGAGAAACTGATTCAGGAACAGGAAAGAATTCGAGAGCTGAGCGATGCACTCAAACAAAACAATATCCGTATCATAGGAATTCCAGAGGAAGAAAAGAGAGAGAAAAGTGTCGAAGGGGTACTTGAACAAATCATTGCTGAGTACTTCCACAACAGGAGGAAGGAAACGGGCATGGAAATCCAAGAGGCACAGAGAACTCCCCTCAGACATAACTTGAATAGACCTTCTGCAAGACACATCACAGTGAAGCTGGCAAAATATAAAGACAGGGAGAGAATCCTGAAAGCAGCGACGGACAAAAGGACCTCAACATACAAAGGTAGACACATAAGGGTTGTAGCAGACTTATCTACAGAAACTTGGCAAGCCAGAAAGGAATGGCAGGATATCTTCAATGTGATGAACAGGAAGGATATGCAACCAAGAATCCTGTATCCAGCCAGCCTGTCATTCAGAATGGAAGGAGAGATAAAGGTTTTCCCCAATAAACAAAAACTGAAGGAATTCATCACAAATAAGTCAGCATTACAAGAGATCCTGAGGGGCACTCTATGAAGGAAAGGTTGCAAAGAACACAAACTACCAGAGACATCCTTACAAGCATGAAACCTACACATAACACAGTGACTCTAAACCCATATTTTTCAATATTAACACTAAATGTAAATGGAGTCAGTGCTCCAATCAAAAGAATGGATTAAAAAACAAGACCCATCTACTTACTGTCTTCAAGAGACTCATTTTAGACCTGAGGATACCTTCGGATTGAAAGTGAGGAGATGGAGAACTAAATACCACGCTACTGGAAGTCAGAAGAAAGCTGGAGTAGCCACATTCACATCAGACAAACTAGACATTAAAATAAACAATGTATTAAAAGATGAAGGAGGACATTATATAATTACAGGTACTATCCAGGAAGAAGAGATAACACTTATAAATATTATGCGCCGAATTCAGGGGCACCCAATTTTGTAAAAACATTAATTACAAACATAAGCAACCTTATTGATAAAATGTCCTAATTGTAGGGGATCTTAACACTCCATTCTCAGCATTGGATAGATCCACTAAACAGAAAATCACTACGGAAACTGGCCCTGAAGGACAGAGTGGAACAGATGGGCCTAAATGATGTCTTCAGTACCCTTCTTCCAAAACAAAGGAATACACCTGCTCAACTGCACACGGTACATTTTCCAAGATAGACCACAATCTGGGGCATAAGGAAAATCTTAATAAATACAAATAATTAAGATCATACCATGCACGAGTTCAGAACACAATGCTTTGAAACTTGAAACCAAACACAGGAAAAAATCTGGAAAATCCCCCAAAACATGGAGGCTAAGGAACAACGTACTAAAAATGAATGGGTTAACCAAGCAAACAGAGAAGAAATTAAAAAATACATGGAAACAAATGAAAATGAAAATACAACAATCAAAACACTTTGGAATGTGGCAATGGCAGTCCAGAGAGGTAACTGTATTGCAGTCCAAGCCCATCTCAGGAAAGAAGAAAAATCACTAACACAAATTCTAACAGCACTCCTAAAGGAACTGGAAATTGAAAAGCTAAGATACCCCAAACCCAGCAGAAGGAGAGGAATAACAAAAATCAGGGCAGAAATTAATAACATGGAAAACCGAAACGTAGTGGAACAGATCAATGAAACCAAGAGCTGGTTCCTTGACAAAATAAACAAAATTGATAAGCCTCTAGCCAAGCTTCTCAAAAAGAAAAGAGCGAGAACCCAAATAGATAAAATTACGAACAAAAAGGAGTTATTACAATCAATCTCTCAGAAATACAAGCAATTGGCAGAGAATACTGTGAAAAATTATATGCCACCAAACTCGACAACCTGGAAGAAAAAGACAAATTCCTAAACAGCACACACTACCAAAAATGAAATGGGAAGAAATTGAAAACTTCAACAGACCCATAACTCATAAGGAAATTGAATCAGTTATCAAAAATCTCCCAACAAATAAAAGCCCTGGACCAGATGGCTTCACTGCGGAATTTTACCAGACATTTAAAACAGAGTTAATTCCTATCCTCCTCGAGCTGTTTGAAAAAATTGAGATAGAAGGAAAACTCCCGGAATCATTCTATAAAGCCAGCATCACTTTGATTCTTCATTGCGAAATTTTACCAGACATTTAAAACAGAGTTAATTCCTATCCTCCTCAAGCTGTTCCAAAAAATTGAGATAGAAGGAAATCTTCCGGACTCATTCTATGAAGCCAGCTTCACTTTGATTCCCAAACCAGATAGAGACCCAGCAACGAAAGAGAATTATAGGCCAATATCCCTGATGAATATGGATGCAAAAATTCTCAACAAAATACTAGCAAATCGAATCCAACATCATATAAGAAGAATTATTCACTATGATCAAATAATATTTATCACTGGGTGGCAAGGGTGTTTCAATATTCACAAATCAATCAATGTGATAGATCACATTAACAAAGGAAAAGATAAGAAGCATATGATCCTGTCAATAGATGCAGAAAAAGCATTTGACAAAATACAGCACCCTTTCCTAATAAAAACCCTCGAGAAAGTTGGGATAGAAGGAACATACTTAAACATCATAAAAGCCATCTATGAAAAGCCCACAACTAATATCATCCTCAATGGGGAAAAATTGAGAGCCTTCCCCCTGAGATCTGGAACACGACAATGGTGTCCCCTCTCACCACTGCTATTTAACATAATGTTGGAAGTCCTAGCATCAGCAATCAGACAACAAAACAAAAAAAAGGCATCAAGATTGCCAAGGAGGAAGTCAAAATTTCCCCTTTGCAGATGACATGATACTTTACATGGAAAACCCGACAGAATCCACCAAAAGCCTACTAGAACTGATCCATGAATTCAGCAAAGTTGTAGGGTATAAAATCAATGTACAGAAATCGGTGAATTTCTATACACCAACAATGAAGCAGCAGAAAGAGAAATAAAGAAGCTAATCCCATTCACAATTGCACCAAAAACCAAAAATACCTAGGAATAAACCTAACAGAAGATGTAAAAGGTCTCTACACTGAAAGCTATAAAAAACTTATAAAGGAAATTGAGGAAGACACAAGGAAATGGAAAAACATCCCATGCTCATGGATTGGAAGAATAAATATCGTCAAAATGGCAATACTACCCAAAGCAATCTACACATTCAATAGAACCCCAATCAAAATTGCACCAGCATTCTTCTCAAAGCTAGAGCAAACAATATTAAAATTTGTATGGAACCACAAAAGACCCTGAATAGCCAAAGTACTACTGCAGAATAAAACCAAGGCAGGAGGCATCACAATTCCAGACTTTAACCTCTACTACAAAGCGGTAATCATCAAGACAGTATGGTATTGGCACAAAACAGACACATAGACCAATAGAATGGAATAGAAAACTCAGAAATGGACCCGCAAGTATATGGCCAACTAATCTTTGACAAAGCAGGAAAGAGTATCCAATGGAAAAAAGACAGCCTCTTTAATAAATGGTACTGGGAAAACTGGGCGGCAACATGCAGAAGATTGAAACTAGACCACTTCCTTACATCACTCACGAAAGTAAACCCTAAATGGATGAAGGATCTGAATGTGAGACAGGAAACCATCAAAATCCTAGAGGAGAAAGCAGGAAAACAACCTCTTTGACCTAAGCCACACCAATTTCTTACTCTACACATCTCCAACGGCAAGGGAATTAAAAACAAAAATGAAATCCTGAGATTTCATCAAGATAAAAATCTTCTTCTTGGCAAAGTAAACAACCAATGAAACTAACAGGCAATAAATGGTAAAGGAAAAATATTATCGCAAATGACATATCAGATAAAGGACTAGTATCTAAAATCTATAAAGAACTTACCAAACTCCACACCTGAAAAACGAATAATCCATTGAAGAAATGGGTGGAAAATATGAAGAGATACTTCTCCAAAGAAGACATCCAAATGGCTAACAGTCACATGAAACAATGCTCAGTGTCACTCGTCATCAGGGAAACACAAATCACCTCACACCGGTTAGAGTGGCTAAAATGAATCCATCAGGAAACTATAGATGCTGGCGAGGATGTGGAGAAACGGACACCCTCTTGCAACGTTGTTGAGAATGCAAACTGGTGCGCACCTGCTCTGGAGAACTGTGTGGAGGTTCCTCAAAAATATGAAAATAGAGCTACCCTATGAACGAGCAATAGCACTGTTAGGAATCTACCCAAGAGATACAGGAGTGCTGATGCATAGGGGCATGTGTACCCCAATGTTTATAGCAGCACTTTCGACAATAGCCAAATCATGGAAAGAGACTGTCCATCAACTGATGAATGGATAAAGAAAATGTGGTGTATATCACACACACACACACAGTGGAATACTACGCAGCAATGAGATAGAATGGAATCTGGCCATGTGTGGCAACATGGATGGAACTGGAGGGTATTATGCTGAGTGAAATAAGTCAGGCAGAGAAAGACAGATGCCATATGTTTCCACGCATAGATGGGCTTTGTGAGACTTAACAGAAAACCAGGGGGGAGGGGAAGAGGGGAAGAAAAAAAAAGTCACAGAGAGGAAGGAAGACATAAAAGACTCTCAAAGACTAAGAGCCAACTGAGGGGAGAGAGGGGTGTGGGAGGGGTGAGGGTGGATGATGTGCACAGAGGAGGGCACTTTTTGGGATGAGCACTGGGTGTTGTATGGATATCAATTTGACCATAAATTATTTAAAAAAATAAAAATTAAATAAAATAAAAATAAGTTTAATTTTTTTAAAGTTTATTCATTTTTGAAAGACAGAGAGACAGGGTGTGAACAGGGGTGGGTCAGAAAAAGAGGGAGACACAGAATCTGAAGCAGACTCCAGGCTCTGCGCTGTCAGCACAGAGCCAGATGTCGGGCTTGAACCCAATGAAGTGTGGGATCATGACCTGTGCCAAAGTTGGACGTTTTAACTGACTGAGCCACTCTGGCACCCGTGAAAATATATAGTTTTAAAAAAGAACCTCTAGGTAACTTCAAGAACCAACCTATGGCCATAGGTGTGAGAGGCTGATGTAGCATAGTGATAATTGGATTTAAGTTAAGAATCCTGCTAAGCTAGTGTAGATCATCCACCTGGATACCAAAGATATGTACCTAATGCAGGTGTCAGATTCTTCAGAAAATGTGAGGAAGTTACCCAGATATGGGTGAAAGACATCACCCATAGCTTTTCCTTCCTTAATGGCTACTTTGGGCTACATTCTGGGCATGGAGCCTGCTTGAGATTCTCTCTCTCCCTCTGCCTCTCTCCCCTACTCGCTGTCTCTTTCTCTCTCTAAAGATGAAATAATAAAAAATAAATAAATATCAGGATATTTCACATAAATATGTAGTTACTTTAGGATTTTTTTCCTAAATAGAAAAGCTACTGTGACAAGATACTCCCCTGAAAAGTTAGGAACTCAGGCAACACTGGACCCACATTTTCTCATGGCAACAATTAGCTATAAGTGAATAGCAACTGCTCCATCTGGATGAGGCAAACTCACTCTTACTTGCTACAGTTCTCACCACTCCCTAGTTTGTTCTCAGCCCACTTCTAATGTTATCTTCCCAATTCTTATAGGAGCATTTTCCTTAGACTTAAACTCTAACATCACTACAATATGCAAAGCCTAAAAATTTTCGAGGTTGAAAAAGATAGAGTTCCTGTGAGCAGTATTCTTCTTGTTTTAGAGGGAGAGTAAAAGAAATAGGGAAGTAGCTTTCTCACAACCCACTCTTGTTTCACAGCTGTTGGTTAAGTAGCAGTTACCTCAAGTTCTCAAACCCCTCTCTGACATCACCTCTCTGTGATTCCACTGGTTTAACATTTGTACTTACTTGGTAGCTTCTGTGCACAGTTCCCTTTCTTTTTGTGACCGGACTGTTCCTACTCTCTCCCCAAACACTCTTAGACACATTGGTTCTGTCTTTTACTTGTTTCTGTAGGTATTAAAACCCAAGATCTTTTCCATACTTTATTCCATCCTCTTAAAATAAGGCTAATATATCCTAGACCCATTCCCCATACAAATATGAATCTAAAAGTACAGAAGTTGAACATTTTAACTTATTAAAATTTACTTAAAACAAGCAAAAAAATGTCATTTATTCACAAAAGGAAAGGCTTGGGCCTTCGAATCAGAGACCTGGGTTCAAATTTTGGTTCTTACCCATTAGCTATGTGACTGTTAGCAAATTTTTTGTCTCACTTTCTCATTAATAATTTATGTTTAAATTATCTCACAGTTTTAATATGAAAATTTAATGAGGTATTTTAGGTGGAGTGGAACAGTGTTTGACACATTATGAATATTCAATAAATATTTGTCACCCTTACCTCTACAAGTCTTCTTCTTTCATGTTTTTAACCAAAAGCAAATGAGAAAGATGGATATGCAGCGCTTTTTTACTCAACAAAATGGTCTGAGGATTGTAGAAGTTACAGGACTACAATTTTAGATCCTACCACCAATACCTCTCCTCTTCGTTCTCCTCCTTGAGTTTTCTTTGAAATGGTATGTGCAAATGACCTTCCCAGCACAGTTACACAGCAGTTTTTACTGGGGATGAGCGAGTCCTGTACTTTTTGAAGTGTTAACTAAGGAGCTTCCTTGCTGGGTGAGCAGGGTCCACAAGGTCTTTACTAAAGTTTAAGCATTACTCTTGTGAAATAAATATCACAGTATATCTGCTCACCTACCTAGGATAACTCACAAATATTTTCTAATACAAATGCTAATTGTCTTTTATTGTCTTATACCTTCTGAGAGGAGGAGAAGCTGGCTTGAAAAAAGTAAATACAATAAAAATTAAATTAAATTAAATTAAATTATAAAATAGAATAATAAAATAAAAAATATAGAACATAATAGAATAAACATAATAGATATATTCAAAACATTTCATCCTAAAGCAGTAGAATACACAGTTTTCTCACATGCAAATCGAACATTCTCCAAAATAGATCACTTACTGGGTCAAAAAACAGCCCTTAACAGGTACAAAAGGATTGAGATCCTGTCATGCATATTTTCAGATTACAACGCTATGAAACTTGAAATCAACTGCAAGAAAAAATTTAGAAAGCACCCAAATACATGGAGGTTAAAGAACATACTACTAAAGAATGAATGGGTAAACCAGGAAATTAAAGAAGAAATTAAAAAATACATGGAAGCAAATGAAAATGAAAACATGACAGTTTAAAACCTTTGGGATGCAGCAAAGGCATTCCTAAGAGGAAAATATATTGTAATTCAGGCCTTAAGAAGCAAGAAAGGTCCCAAATGCACAACCTAACCTTACACCCAAAGGAGCTAGAAAAGGATTGGCAAATAAAGCCCAAAGCCATCATAAGAAGGTGGATTATAAAGATTAGAGCAGAAATAAACAATATATAATCAAAAATCAGTAGAACAGGTCAATGAAACTAAGAGCTGGTTTTTTGAAAGAATAAACAAAATTAATAAAACCCTAGCCAGATTTTTCAAAAAGAAAAGAGAGAGGACTCAAATAGATAAAATTAAGAATGAAAGAGGAGAGATGACAACCAACACCACAGAAATACAAACAATTATAAGAAAATATTATGAAAAATTATGCCAACAAACTGGACAATCTGGAAGAAATAGACAAATTCCTAGACACTCACAAACTACCAAAATTCAAACAGGAAAAAGGAAAATTTGAACGGACCCATAACCAACAAAGAAATTGAATCAGTTATCAAAAATCTCAATCAAGAGTCATGGGACAGATGGCTTCCCAGGGAAATTCTACCAGACATTTAAAGAAAAGTTAGTACCTATTCTCCTCAAACTCTTAGAAATAGAAAGAAAAATAGAAATAGAAAGAAAGCTTCCAAACTCATTTTACGAAGTCAGCATTTCCTTGATTCCAAAGCCAAAGATCCCACTAAAAAATTATAAGCTAATATCCCTGATGAACCTGGATGCAAAGATTTTTGACAAGACACCAGCAAATCAAATTCAACAGTACATTAAAAGAATTATTCAATATGATCAAGTGTGATTCGTTCCTGGCTGCAGGGCTTGTTCAATATTCGTAAATCAACATGATACATCACACTAGTAGAAAAAAGGATATGATCCTGTCAATAGATGCAGAAAAAGCATATGACAAAATACAGCATACTTTGTTGATTAAAACCCTCATGAAAATTGGGATAGAAGGAACATACCTCAACATCATAAAAGACATCCATGAAAGGCCCACGGCTAATATTCTCAATAGGGAAAAACTGAGAGCTTTCCCCTACCATCAGGAACATGACAAGGATATCCACTCTCACCGGTGTTCAACATCGTGTTGGAAGTCCTAGCCTCAGCAATCAGACAACAAAATGAAATAAAAGGCATCAGAATTGGCAAAGAAGAAGTCAAGCTTTCATTCTTCAAAAATTACATAATTCTCTACATGGAAAACCAGAAAGCCTACACCAAAAATTTGCTAGAGCTGATACTGGAATTCAGTAAAGTTGCAGGGCATAAAATCAATGTACGGAGATCAGTTGCATTTCTATATACCCATAGTGAAGCAAGAGAAAGAGATATCAAGGAATCAATTCCATTTACAATTGCATCAAAACCCATAAAATACCTAGGAAAGAACCAAACCAAAGAGAGACAATATCTGTACACTGAAAGCTATAGGAAGCTTATGAAAGAAAGCTAAGAGGACAAAGAAATGGGAAAACATTCCATGCTCATGGATTGGAAGAACAAATATTGTTAAAATGTCTATACTACCCAAAACAATCTACACATTCAGTGCAACTCCTATCAAAATAACACCAGTATTCTTCACAGAGCAAGAACAAACCACACTAAAATTTGTATGAAACCACAAAAGTCCCCAAATAGCCAATGTAATGTTGAAAAACAAAGCTGGAGGCATCACAATCCTGGAATTTTAGCTGGTTTTACAAAGCTGTAATCATCAAGACAGTATGGTATTGGCACAAAAACAGACACATAGACCAATAGAATAGAGAATAGAGAACCCAAAAATGGGCCCAAAAGTATATAGCCAACTAATCTTTGACAAAGCAGGAAAGACTATCTAATTGAAAAAAACAGTCTCTTAAGCAAATAGTGCTGGGAGAATTGGACAGCAACGTGTAGAAGAAAGAATCTTGACCACTTTCTTAAACCATACACAAAAATAAATTCAAAATGAAGGAAAGACCTAAATGTGAGACAGGAAACCATCAAAATCCTACAGGAGAAAACCTGTAGGCAGTCATAAGGCAGCAACCTCTGTGACCTTAGTCACATCAACTTCTTACTTGACATGTCTCTGGAGACAAGGAAAATAAATGCAAAAATGAACTATTGAGACCTCATCAATATAAAAAGTTTCCGGACAGTAAAGGAAATAATCAACTAAATTAGAAGGCAACCAATGAAATGGGAGAAGATATTTACAAGTGACATATCAGGTAAAGGGTTGGTATCCAAAATCTATAATGAAGTTACCAAACTCAACACTCAAAAAAGAAATAATCCAGTGAAGAAATGCGCAGAAGACTTGAATATACTCTTTTCAAAGAATACATCCAGATGGCTAACAGACATCAACAGATTTGAAAAGATGCTCAACATCACTACTCATCAAATCAAAACCACAATGAGATAACACCTCGCACCAGTAGAATGGCTAAAATTAACAACTTAGGAAACAACAGATGTTGGTGAGGATGTGGAGAAAGGTGCCACCCTTTTGCACTCTTGGTGGCAATGTAAATGGGTGCAGCCACTCTGGGAAACATTATGGAGGTTCCTCAGAATATTAAAAATAGAGCTGTCCTATAGCCCAGCAATTGCACTACTAGGTATTCATCCAAAGGATACAAAATGGTGACTAAAAGGGGCACATGCACCCCAATGTTTACAGCAGTGCTATCAACAATAGCCAAATTTTGGAAAAAGCGTAAATGTCCATCAACTGATGAATGGATTAGGTAGAAGTGGTGTATATATACAATGGTATACTACTAGGGAGGTGAAAAAGAATGAAATCTTGCCATTTGCAACAACGTGAATGGAACTGGAGGATATTATACTAAGTGAAGTAAGTCATTCAGAGAAATACAGATATCATGTGATTCCACTCATGTGGAATTTGAGAAACTCAACAGATGAATATAGGGGAAGGGAAGGAAAAATAAGATAAAGAGGGAGGCAAATCATAACAGATTCTTAAATACAGAGAACAAATTGAGGTTTGCTGGAGGGGTGTATTGTTGGGGGGCTGGGTTAAATGGGTGTGAGGCATTAAGGGGGGCACTTTTCGGGTTGATCACTGGGTGTCATATGTAAAGGGTGAATCACTGGGCTCTACTCCTGAAGCCAAGACTACACTGTATGTTAACTAACTTGAATATAAATTAAAAAAATATATAATAAAAAGTCAGAAAACCACTCTCTAAGCTACCTGTTAACTTACCAGGTTTTTAAAAACAATTCCAGATTTTTTTTTAAATAGAAAGGGTGTCAGTTCATAGAATCCTAGGTTTGGAAGTGACCTTCGAGGTAATAATATGCAAATGAGGAGATAGGCTCAGGAAGAGCTAGGGTTATTCCTAAGACCACATAGCTACTCCACTGCAGAGAGTGGATTTACCATTCCCTTTCTCCAATGTGAAACTTTTCTTAACCTCTTATTCATTTAAAAAATGTTGAAATTGAAACCTAGATAATTCTTTATCAGTGCTTATCATTTGCTTTCTGCTTCTAATATTTTGGCTTGTTTTTCTTTTCTGACAGAGTCTTTGAGAAAACCCATTCGTGTCGCCTTTCCTGGTTCAGAGGAAACCAGACTTCAGGAACCCTCTTTATAAAGGCTTCACTATGTATGAGTGCTCAGTGCTAGTACTGTGCCCTACAACATTCAGTAAGTTCCTAACTGTCCCCTCTTTTCTTAAAGCAGGCCCCAGGGCCCTAGCTGCTTTGCTTTTCTTTGTATAACTGTCATCGCTTTCACAAGCCTGGCTATGCAGTAGGACACTGTCTCCCCAGATGACCCATTTCTTGCTGCCTCTGAAAGCAAGACCACACTCCTTTTGGTTTCCAGGGCTTTGCTGTTACTTGCTTAGGGAGATAAATGAGAACAAATCATTGATTTGTATTAATTCAACCAATCAGGATGTAGGTTGTTTCAACCCTTCCAGTCTTTTCCTGTATCTTCTTCCTCTCTTTTCCCATCTTTTTTTCCAATCAAAGAGAAGGAAAAATGGAGAATTAGAAAATGCTGGTATTATTTGCTGTACTTTTCCAAAAAAGTATAAAGTACAGGCTGCTACGTTCATTGTACACAACTGAAAGATGAATACATTTAATACCTCTAATTTTATTTTGTGTATTCCCTAGGATTTTGTATATATACAGTTTCTGAGTAGAAATCATTCCTAAGTAGAGATTATTTTCCTTTCCAATTTGGATGCCATTTATTTTCTTGCCTAATTGCCCTGTCTAGAATGTCCAAGTACTGAATAGATGTAGTAAAAGTGGGCATCCTTATCCTGATCTTAGGGGAAAAGCTTCCAGTCTTTTTTTCATTAAATATGATGTTAGTTGTAGGGTATTTTATATTTGTTGAGATGTAGATGATTATGTATTTTTTCCTTAGTTCTATTAATGTGGTGTATTACATTGATTTTCACAAGCATCCACCCATGCCTTTCTATGGTAAAACTCACTTAGTTGTGGTCTATAATCCTCTTCATGTACTGCTGCATTTGGCTGACTAGTATATTGTTGAGAATTTTTGCATCGATATTCATAAGGAATACTGATCTGTAGTTTTGTTTTCTTGTCTTGATGTCCTTCTCTGGCTTTGGTGTCAGGGTACTGGTGACAACATATAATGAGTTAGGGAGTCTTTTTTCCTATTATTTTTTGGAAGAGTTGGAGAAGGAATGTTGTTAATTCTTCTTTAAATATTTAGTAGAATTCACCAGTGAAGCCACTGGTCCTGGACTTCTCTTTGTTGCAAAGTTTTTGATTACTGAACCAATGCCTTTACTTGTTATAGGTCTGTTTGATTTTTAAATCTCTTCTTTAGTCAATTTTGGTAGTTTGTTCCAGAAATTTGTCCATTTCATCTATCTAATTTTTTGGCATTTTCTCAATCTTTATTTCTGTAATGTGTATACTTTCATATATGAGTTTAGTAATTTGAGACTTTTCTCTTTTTTCCTTTTCTTGTGAGACCAAAATACCTTTCTTTAATATAAAAAAAAAAATACTATACATAAAGTGGATAATGCCCATCAAGTGATACACTTCTATGATTTTTAGAGTTTTTTGGGTATATTTCCAGATTTATTGAGATATAATTGACATATAACATTGTGTAAATTTAAGTATGATGCTTTAATATCTGTACGTATTGCAAATACAGTAATATTAATTAACACATCCTTTACCTCACATAATTACCATTATTATGGTGAGGACATTAAATCTCTATTCTCATAGCAAAAATACAGAATGGTTCATGAATTTCCCTGTTCTCCTTTCATAGGGAAGTTGCTAATCTTTGTATTATTTGAATTTTCATATATGTGCTGCTGAAGTGAGCACTCTCTTTTTTCATAATTAATTTAGTCTAAAAATTTGTTGAATATGTTCGATCCTTACAAAGAGCCTTTATTTTTTGTTGATTTTCTCTATTTTTTCTAATGTATTTTTGTAATGTATTTCTTTATGTATCTCTGTGCTAATCTTTAATATTTTCTCCCTCTGCTAATATTTGGGTTTAATTTGCTCCTCTGTCATAAGGTATAAACTTAGGTTATTTATTTGAGATCTTTCTTATTTTTAATATATGCATTTACAGCTATAAATTTCCCAGTTAGCCCTGCTTTTCTCTGTATCTCATAAAATTTCGGGAAGCTATGCGGTTTTTTTAATGTTTATTTATTTGTTTGAGAGAGAGAGAGAGAGAAGAGGGACAGATAGAGAGGGAGATAGAGAATCCCAAGCAGGCTCTGGTCTGTCAGCACAGAGCCTGACACAGGGCTTGAACTTCCGAACCATGAGATCATGACCTGAGCCAAAATCAAGAGTTGGATGCTTAACTGACTGAGCCACCCAGGGGCCCGGTATGCTGTTTTTTGTTTTTATTCATCCCAAAATATTTTTAAAGTTTCATTATGACTTCTTTGATTCGTTGGTTGTTTAAGAGTGTGTTGTTTAATTTTCACATGTTTGTGAATTCCCTAGTTTTTTTTTTCTGTGATTGTAATTGATTTCTAATTTTATTCCACTGAATATACTATGTATATATGTCAGAGAATATACTATGTATGATTTAAATATTTTTAAAATTATTACAGCTTATTTTATGGCTTAACATATGTTCTGTTCTGGAGAATATTATCTATTTTGTCTGTGTTGTATATGCATCATTTGAGAAGAATGTGTATTCTGCCGTTAAGTGGAGTGTTCTATACATTTCTCTTATTTCTACTTATATTTAATGTTTTCCAAGTTTTCTATTTTCTTATTGATCTCCTCATTGTTCTATTCATTATAGGAAGTGGGATATTAAAGTCTACAGCTATTAATTTTAAAACTTTCTATTTCTCCCTTCAATGCCATCAAATATTTTTTCCTTCAATTCCATCAATTTTTGCTTCATATATTTTAGGTTGTTAGGAGAGTATGCGTTTACAAATATTATATTTTATTTTTTAGTTTTTTTTTATTAATTCAAGTGTAATTAACATACAGTGTTATAATTATTTTCAGCTGTACAGTATAATGATTCAACAATTCTATGTGATTTTCAGTAATCATCAAAATAGTGTACTCTTAATCCCCTTTATTTTCTCCATCTCCCTACCCACCTCCCCTCTGGCAGCCACCAATTTGTTCCCTACAAAATATAGTGTCTTGTTTTGGTTGTCTTTTTCTCTTTGTTTTGTTTCTTAAATTCCACATAACTGAAATCATGTTATTTGTCTTTCTCTGAATGACTTATTTCAAGCATTATACCCCCTAGGTTCATCCAAATTGCTGCAAATTTTAAGATTTCATTTTATTTTGTAGCTAATATTCCATTGTGGGTGTTTGGGGTTTATGGGATTCTATTTTTAAGTTTTTGAAGAATCTCCTTAAGTGGCTACACAAATTTGCATTCCACCATTCTTGCATTCACAAGTTTTTTGTTTTTGTTTTTGTTTTTGTCTCCACATCCTTGCCAAAATGTCATTTCTTGTATTTTTGATTTTAGCCATTCTGACAGGTGTGAGGTGATATCTCATTGTGGTTTTGATTTGCATTTCCCTACTGATTAGCGACCTTGAGTATCTTTTCATGTGTCTCTTGTCCATCTGTATGTCTTATTTAGGAAAATGTCTGTTCATTTTTGTCCTCTGCCCATTTTTAAATTGGGTTATTTGGTTTTTTTTTAAAGATTTTATTTTTAAGTGATCTCCACACCCAGCATGAGGCTTGAACTTAAAACCCCAATATCAAGAGTCTCATGCTGTACTGAGTCAGCCAGTTGCCCCAAGGATTTTTTTTTTTTTTTTTGGATGTTGAGTTGTAGAAGTTCCTTATATATTTTGGACATTAACCTCTTATTGGATATACTATTTGTAAATATTTTCTACCATTCAGAAAGTTGTCTTTTTATATTGTTGATGGTTTCCTTCATTGTGTAAAAGCTTTTTATTTTAGTATAGTCTCAATAGTTTACTTTTGCTTTTGTTTTTTGTTTTTTGTTTTTTGCCAGAAGAGATATAACTAGAAAAAAATTTTTTATGAATCTATGTCAAAGAAATTACAGTCTGTGTTTTCTTTTAGCAGTTTTATGGTTTCAGGTATCACATTTTTTATCCTGCATGTAGCTGTCCAGTTTTCCTAGCACTATTTGCTGAAGAGACATTGTATATTCTTGCCTTCTTTGATGTGAATTAATTGACAATGAGAGAATAGGTTTATTTCTGGATCCTCTAGTCTGTTCCATTGATCTATGTGTCTATTCTTGTCTCATTACAATACCTTTTTGATTATTACAGCTTTGTAGCATATCTTGAGATCGATCAGCTTTGCTCCTATTTCTCAAGATTGCTTTGGCTATTTTGGGTCTTTGGTGGTTCCATACAAAGTTTAGGATTATTTGTCATAGTTCTGTGAAAAAATGTTGTTGGCATTTTGATAGGGAATGCATTATATCTGTAGATTACTTTAAACAGTATGGATATTTTAACAATATTAATTCTTCCAATCCATAAGCATGGATTTTATCTTTCTATTTGTTTTTGTCATCTTAAATTTATTTGATCATATTTTATAGTTTTTGGAGTATAGGTCTTTTTTACCTTCTTTGTTAGGTTTATTTTTTAGGTATTTTATTCTTTTTGGTACAAATGTAAATTAGATTGTTTTCTTAATTTCTTGTTTTGCTGCTTCATTATTAATATATAGAAATGCAACTGATTTCTGTATAGTAATTTTGTATCCTGCAGCTTTACTGAATTCATTTTTCAGTTCTTCATTTCTTCATTTATCAGTAGTTTTTTGGTGGAGTCGTTAGGGTTTTCTATATATAGTACCATGTCATCTGCAAATAGTGACAGTTTTACATCTTCCTTACCAATTTGGATGCCTTTTATTTCTTTTTGTTTTCTGATTGCTGTGTCTTCCAGTACTACATTGAATAGAAGTGTTAAGAATGGACATTCTTGGCTTATTCCATATCTTAAAGGAAGATCTCGTAGTTTTCACTATTGAGTATGATTTTAGCTATGTTTCATATATGGCTTTTATTATGTTCCCTCTAGATCTACTTTGTTGAGAGTTCTTATCATGAATGGATGTTGTACTTTGTCAAATGCTTTTTCTGTATCTATTGAGATGATTCTATGTTTCTAGTCTTTTGTTAAGGTGATGACTCATATTGATTTATTTGAGAATTGTCGGGAGCCATCATGGGCTCACAGGTTGAGAAGTCTTCCTGTGTGGAAAAGGCAGATGCTGCAAGGTCTCCTGCCAACTAACTGGCACCCATATGTTGGAAGCCATCATGGGCTCACAGGTTGAGATGTCTCCCTCTGTGGATAAGGCAGATGTTGCAAGGTCTCCTGCCGACCAACTGGCACCCAATACTACCTACCTCTAATAACCTTTCAGGACTGGAGTTCTTGAACTGTTCTGGTTGACCTCAAGAGATGTAATGCTCTTTTATTTTATGGCATATGGAAAAAGGGACCTGAAGTGCGATGCCTTGATGGATAACATCTGAATGAGAGTAACCTGGCTAGAAGTAACCTCACAGTTGTCTCCTAGGGATAGGTTACACAATTGATAGCAGTTATGAGCTGCCTAAAAGTTGGTGTAACTTATGTAGACATTAGGCCCCTATTGTGTAAATTCACTCACTCATAAGCAAGGAACTTAGGCAGGCCTTAGACAATTATGTCTGTACCAAGTAAGTTACCCTTCCCCTATTAACAATTAACATAGGTCTTAAGGCAACAATGTTTGTGCCACCTGCTTGCTCAAGGTTACAATAAAAACCTTGCTTTCGGGGCGCCTGGGTGGCTCAGTCAGTTAAGTGGCCGACTTCGGCTCAGGTCATGATCTCGCGGTTTGTGAGTTTGAGCCCCAGGTCGGGCTCTGTGCTGATGGCTCGGAGCCTGGAGCCTATTTCGGATTCTGTGTCTCCCTCTCTCTCTGCCCTTCTCCTGCTCATGCTCTGTCTCTATGTCTCAAAAATAAATAAATGTTAAAAAAAAAAAAAACCTGCTTTCTTCTTGGCAAAAACAGTGTATGTTCATTAGCTTAGAAACAGAATAAAAAATAGCTAAGATTAAGACCCTCCTTCTAGGTCTGGGAAATTGACATTATACACACTATCTCCTTTCTTTAACTAACTTCTAAAAAAGTAATATTCTTTGATGTAATATAACTCACTGCCTATTAATAAAGATACCGAGACCAGCTGGGTAGAGTTGTCTGCTGGTTCCAGAAACAAACCAGTTCTCTCAAGTCATTCCTTTTGCCAACATCGTGTATCCTTCGGGGACTCCTGGACTCGCTGGAGCTGGACTCCAGCAGAGAATATTGAATATATTTGCATCCCTGGAACAAATCCAACTTGATTGTTTCTTAATGTATCGTTCAAATCAGTTTGCTAATATTTTGTTGAAGATTTTTACATCTATGTTCATCATAAATATTGGCCTATAATTTTCCTTTTTTACAAAGGAAATTTTTTTTTATTATTTCAGGAGTAGAGTTTAGTGATTCATCACTTACATATAACACCCAGTACTCATCCACACAAGTGCCCTCCTTAATTTCCATCACGTATTTAGCCAATCCCTCTACCCCCCACCCCTCCAGCAACCCTGTTTGTTCTCTGTATTTAAGAGATTCTCATGGTTAGCATCCCTCTCTCTTTTTATCTTATTTTTTCCTGTCTTTATCTGGTTTTGGTATCAGGGTAATGTGACTTCATGGAATGAATTTGGAAGATTTCTTTTCTCTTCTCTCTTTGAAATAGTTTGAGAAGAATAGGTGTTACCTCTTTAAATGATAGGTTGAATTCACCTATGAAGGCATCTGGTCCTGGACTTTTGTTTGTTGGGTGTTTTTTGCTTTTGTTTTCTTTTGTTTTGTTTTTGTTTTTTAATTTCTGATTCAATTTCATTGCTATTCCTTGGTCTGTTCAAATTTTCTGATTCAGTTTTGTAAGGTCATATGTTTCTTGGAATTCACCTATTTCTTTTAACTTGTCCAATTTGTTGGCACATAATTTTTCATAATATTCTCTAATAATCCTTTGTATTTCTGTAATGCTGGTTATTATTTCTTCTCCTTCATTTATGATTTTATTTATTTGAATCTCTTTTTTTTTTTTGATGAGTCTGGCTAAAGGTTTATCCATTTTGTTGATCTTTCTAAAGAACCAGCTCCTGGTTTCATTCAACGATTCTATTTTTTGTTTGTTTATTTTTGTTTTTTTAATATCCGTTATTTTTAATTTCTGCTAATTTTTATTATTTTCCTTATTCTAATGGCTTTAGGTTTTTTTGTTCTTCTTTTTCTAGCTTCTTTAGGTGTAAGGTTGGCTTGTTTATTGATTTTTCTTGCTTCTTGAGACAGCCTGCATTGCTATAATCTTCCTTCTTAAAACAGCTTGTGTTGCATCCAAAAGGTTTTGGAACATTGTGTTTTCATTTTAAGTTGTCTCCATTTCTTTTTGTTTCCTCTTTGACCTATTAGTTGTTTAGTAGCATGGTATTTAGCCTTGTTTATTTGTGTTCTTCCAGATATCTTCTTCTGATTGATTTCTAGTTTTATACCATTGTGGTCAGAAAAGATGCATAATATGATTTCAGTTTTTTATTTACTGAGACTTCTTTTGTGGCTGACATGTTGTCTGTTCTGGATAATGTTCCATGTGTACTTGCAAAGAATGTGTATTCCAAAACAAATGAGCATAGGGGAAAAACAGAGAAAGAGGCATACCAAGAAACAGACTCTTAACTATAGAGAACAAACTGATGGTTACCAGAGGGGAGGTGTGGGGGGATGGGTTAAATAGGCGATGGGGATTAAGGAGTGCACTTTTTGTGATGAGCACCAGGTGCTGTATGGAAGTGTTGAATCACTATATTGTACACCTGAAACAATATTACGCTGCATGTTAACTAACTGGGATTTAAATAAAAATGTAAAGGAAAATAATTTGTATTCTGCCGTTTTGAGATAGAATGTTCTGAATATATCTGTTGGGTCCATCTGGTTCAATGTGTCATTCGAAGCCACTGTCTACTTTGACTTTCTGTCTGGATGATCTGTGTAGGTTAAAGTACCCTACCATGATAGTATTAACATCAATTTCTTCCTTTATGTGCATTAGTAGTTGCTCTTTGCATTTTAGTGTTCACATGTTGCGTGCAAAAATGTTTTGAATTGATATTTTACCCTCTTTTTGGATTGTTTTCTTTATCATTATGTAGTGTCCTTCTTTGTCTCTTGTTACAGTCTTTATTTTAAAGTCTATTTTGCCTTATACAAGTATTGCTACCCCAGCTTTCTTTTTGCTTCCATTTGCATGGTAAATGTTTTCCCATCAACTCACTTTCAATCTGCATTTGTCTTTCGGTCTGAATTGCATCTCCTGCAGGCAGCATATAGATGGGTCATGCTTTTTTATCCGTTCAATTACCCTAGGTCTTTTTATTCGAGCATTTAGTAATAAAAATATTAATTGATAGGTATGTAGTTGTTGCCATTTTGTTACTTCTTTTATGATTATTTTGTAGTTTTTCTATTTTCCTTTCTTCTCTTGTTCTTTTCCATTGTGGTTTGATAACTTTATTTAGTCGTGCTTGGATTCCTTTCTCTTTTTTATGTGTGTATCTATTGTAGGTGTTTCATTTGTGGGCATCATTAGGTTCACATATAGCATGTCATGCATATAGTAGTCTGTGTTGTTAGTGATCACTTAAATTTGAATCTATTGAAAAAGTAATACATTTTTACTCCCCTACATGTTTTATGTTTATGGTTTACTATACATCCTTTTATTTTGTTAGTCTCTTGGCTGATTTCTATAGATATATTTGATTTTACTGTTTTTGTGCTTTAATCTCCATTGTGGTTTTATAAATAATTAATCTACTATTTTTAATATGTTTGTATGTACCTGTGAAATTTTTACTTTCATAATTTTCTTTTTCCTCATTGTGGCTTTTCCACTCTAAAAATCCTCTTTAACTTTTTTTGTTGGCTGGTTTAGAGTTGATGAAGTCCTTTAATTTTTGTTTGTCTGAGAAACTACTTATCTCTTCCTCTCTTGAATGATAGCCTTTGCTGGGTAGCATATTCTTGTTCGCAGGTTTTTCACTTTAGCATTGAATTAATCACAGGACTTTATTCTGGTTTGCAATGTTTGTGCTGATAAACCAGTTAATAGCCTTATGGGGTTTCCCTTGTATGTAACTATTTTCATTTCTTTTACTGCTTTAAAAAATTGTTACTACTTTTTGCCATTTTAATTATTATGTGTCTTTAAGTGTGAACCTCCTCCTTGTTTTGATTTTATTAGAAACTCTCTGATTCCTGGATCTGGATATCTGTTCCTTTCCCAGATTAGGGAAATTTTCCACATCGATTTTTTTCAAATAATTTTTTTCCTCCTTTTCTCTCTTTTTCTTCTGGGATCTGTGTACTGAAAAGGTTATAACACTTGATGATGTCACTGAGTTCTCTTAAACTGCTCTAATTTTTCATTATTCCTTTTTTGTTTTTGCTAGTCTGCTTGGTTGCTTTCCTTTACTCTGAGGATCTTGTATGTGGTGAGTAGCTTCTGTCTTGTTATTTTTTTAAGAGTCTCTTTCTTTTGATGTTTAATTATAATAATATAATCTCTTTGAATTCATTCCACTTGGAGTTCATTGAACTTTTTTACATATGTAGATTCATATCTTTCTAGAAATTTAGGATGTTTCAAGCCATTATGTCTTTGAATAGTCTTTCTGTTTTTTTCTATCTCTTGTATACTGGCAATGCCACTATATGCATATTGATATGCTTGATAATTTCCCACAGATCCCTTCCACTCTGTTCACTTTTCATCATTGTTTTTTCTTACAGCTTCTTAGATTGGGTGATTTCTGTAGACCTATTTTCAAGTTCATTTATTCACTCTTCTTCCTGTTTAAAACTGTTGTTGAATTCCTTTAGTAGAGTTTTCATTTTATTTATTGTCCTTTTCATCTCCAGCATTTCTATTTGGTTCCTAATTATAATTTGTATCTATTTATTGATACTTGTTATTTGGTGAGATTTTATTCTGATATTCTTTAATTCTGTGAGTATACTTAAGACACTTGATTTAAAGTGTTTTCCTAATAAAGCAAATGTCTGGGCTTTCCTCATGTACAGTTTCTATTAATTTTATTTTTCCCTGTGAATGGGCCTTAACTTTGTTTCTTTTCATGCCTTATAACTTTTTGTTGAAAGCTGGATAGTTTGAATATTATAGTATGACAGTTCTGAAAATAAGTATCTACCCCCCCCCCCCATTAAGGGTTTTATTTTACTACTTGCTTTGGGTTGTAGTTGTTTGACTAGTGACTTTTCTAAACTCTTTTTGTCAAGACTGTATTCTTTGTTATGTTGGGGACTAAATTCTCTTTCCATTAGCTTAGTGGTCATCTAGTGATTTGACAGAGATTTCTTTAAATGACAAAAAAATAGTCTCCTGTCTTTGCAGATTGCCTTTTTTTGGTGTACACCTTCAAGGATCAGCCATGCTATTTATCTCCTTTAAGCTCCACTTCCTGCTTGTGCAAAGCTTAAAAGTCAGCCACAGGTGAAGGCTTCAAGGCTTCACAGGTGTTTTCTGAGCATGTATTCATCCCTGAACATGTACTTGGTCTTCTACATTCCTTGGTATATCCAGGAGATTTTAAGTGCCCTTATTTTCCCACATATCTCCTTCCCAAGTCTCTTCCAACGCGAGCTTTTTAATCTGTCTGCTGCTTGTCCATCTAATATCTCTTGCCTCAAGTGGGAGCCCATCCTTCAGGGAGTTACCAGGGAGGTCAAAATTTAGTGAAATGATAATCATTTACAAGTGCTTCTTGATGATTATAGTGCCAAACATTCTGTGTTTCTTTAAGAAGTAAAAACAAGATCAAGGGGAAAATGTAGTAGACATATTCTTTCCCACTAAGTAAAACAAAAACACTTAGACATTATAAAACAAATATTATACAACTGTTGAAGGTGGAAAGAAAAAGGCAGGCTGACTAGAGTCTATAGGACTGAAGAAACAACATGATGATGAGTTCCTTGGGCTTTCTTTGTGCTTCATATATGCCAAACTTTGATCTGAAGAAGCTTGTAACCCAGAAACACCAAGCTATAAGAGAAGTTTTTTCTTTCTATCCAAAGGACCAAGAAAGGGGCAGATTAGCAAGACAAAAATCTTGTGGACAGTAACTTCTATCCTCCAGCCAGACACTACAGAAATAAACTGTGGACCCACTCAACCAGCAAAGGCCAAGTAAGGAGCCAAGATTTCAACTCTCACCAAGCTATAAGAAAGCACTGAAACACACCTATGTCCTCCCCCCAAGGTGGTATGTCAAAGGAGGTCAAGTGAGGAGCTAGGATTTTTATCCCTCCCAGGTACTCTCCCTCTATCAGTGTCAGAAGAGATCACACATGGAGTCTGGACTTCTACTTACACTCAGCATTGATAAGACACTTCTCTTTCTCCCAATTGGATGGTATCAGAAGAGGCCTAGTGGTGAGTCAGGACCGTCATCACCACTCAGCACTAATGAGGCCACACCCTGTGGTGTCATTAGAAGTCACATGGGGAGAAATAATGAAGTACTCTTACCCACCCCAGTTTGAGTGCTGTAAACATAGCACTGGTGAAATATCTGAATCCTCACTTCCACCCAACAGTACTGTGATGCTGTTCTCCAACTTGAGTGTGAATAGAAGCCAAGTGGGGACCTCAACATCTACTCCCACCTGACAGTAATGAATAAACACTCAGCCCCTATGCCAGAAAAGTATCATAGTAGCCTGGCTAAAACAGAAAATTTAAGTTCCAGTGTCTCATAACAACATTGAAAAAATGTCTAAGTTTCAGTTGAAAATGATTCATCATACCACGGATAAGAAAAATACCAACCTGAGTAAAAATCAGTCGATCAGTACTAACGCAAAGATGGCAGATGAGATGTAAGACTGATGTGACAAAAATTTCAAAGAGCCATGTTAAAATTATTCAATAGACTGGGGCAACATGGCGGAGGAGTAGGGGGATCCAGTATTTCGCTTGCCCTTTAAAGGGGGACGACTGAAACCATTGTCTCTCACAACTCCAAAAATCGGGGGGAAAAGGTGCTACAGCTGACAAGAAACGTAGGTGAAAACAGACACGGCCCAACTAAAACCTTTTCCTTTCCAGGGCAACTTCAAGAAACAACCCATAACACATCCAGCCAAAATGACGAGACGGAAGAATTCTCCTCAAAAGAATCTACAAGAAGGAGTGACAGCTCAAGAATTAATGAAAACAGATATAAGCAACATAACAGAACTTGAATATAGAATGATAATCATAAAACTAATTGCTGGCCTTGAAAAAAGCTTAGATGAATGCAAGGGGTCCCGCGTGGCAGAGTTCAAGGACCTTAAAAACGGTCAGGAAGAATTAAAGAAGATATTGGAAGAAATACAGGGGAAACTGGAAGCAGCCACAGCACGGATTGAAGAGGTAGAGGAAAGAGTTAGTGCATTAGAAGACAAAATCATTGAAAAAGAGGAAGCAGATAAAAAGAGAGAGAAGCTGATCCAGGAAGAGGAAAGGAGAATTCGAGAGCTGAGCGATGCACTCAGAAAAAACAATATCCGTATCATAGGAGTTCCAGAGGAAGAAGAGATAGAGAAAGGAGTCGAAGGGGTTCTTGAACAAATCATTGCTGAGAACTTCCCCGGCATGAGGAAGGAAACGGGCATGGAAATCCAAGAGGCACAGAGAACTCCCCTCAAACGTAACTTGAATAGACCTACTGCACGGCACATCATAGTGAAGCTGGCAAAATACAAAGATAGGGAGAGAATCCTGAAAGCAGCTAGGGACAAAAGAACCCTAACATACAAAGGGAGACCTATAAGGGTAGTAGCAGACTTATCTACAGAAACTTGGCAAGCCAGAAAGGAATGGCAGGATATCTTCAATGTGATGAGCAAGAAGGACATGCAACCAAGAATTCTGTATCCGGCTAGCCTGTCATTCAGAATAGAAGGAGAGATCAAGGTTTTTCCCAACAAAAAAAAAACTGAAAGAATTTATCACAAATAAACCAGCACTGCAAGAGATCCTGAGGGGCATTCTATGAAGACAAGGTTGCAAAGAACACAAACTGCCAGGGTCGGCCTTACAAACATGAAACTTACAGATAATACAGTGACTATAAGCCCATATTTTTCAATATTAACACTGAATGTAAATGGACTAAATGCCCCAATCAAAAGACACAGGATAACAGAATGGATTAAAAAACAAGACCCATCTATTTGCTGTCTTCAAGAAACTCATCTTAAACCTGAAGACACCTTCAGATTGAAAGTGAGGGGATGGAGAACTATCTACCATGCTACTGGAAGTCAGAAGAAAGCCGGAGTAGCCACACTTATATCAGACAAATTAGACTTTAAAATGAACGATGTAATAAGAGATGAAGAAGGACATTATATAATAGTCTCAGGGACCATCCAGCAGGAAGAGCTAACAATTGTAAATATCTACACACCGAATTTGGGGGCACCCAAATTTGTAAAACAACTAATTACAAACATTAGCAACCTCATCTATAAAAATATTCTAATAGTAGGGGATCTCAACACTCCACTCTCAGCATTGGATAGATCCACAAAACAGAAAATCTTCCCAGAAACAATAGCCCTGAATGACACATTAGGACAGATGGGCCTCACAGACATCTTTAGGGTCCTTCATCCAGAAGCAAAGGAATTTACGTTCTTCTCATCTGCACACGGTACATTTTCCAAGATAGACCATATTCTGGGGCACAGGGAAGCTCTGAATAAATATAAAAGAATTGAGATCATACCATGTACACTGTCAGACCACAATGCTTTGAAACTTGAAATCAACCACAGGAGAAAGCCTGGAAAATATCCAAGAACATGGCGGCTAAGAAATAACCTACTAAAAGATGACTGGGTCAACCAAGCAATCAGAGAAGAAATTAAAAAATACATGGAAACAAATGAAAATGAAAATACAACAATCCAAACGCTCTGGGATGCAGCAAAGGCAGTCTTGAGAGGGAAATATATTGCAATCCAGGCCCATCTCAAGAAACAAGAAAAATCAATAACACAAATTCTAACAGCACGCCTAAAGGAACTAGAAGCAGATCGACTAAAACAACCCAAGCCCAGCAGAAAGAGAGAAATAACAAAGATCAGAGCACAAATTAACCATATGGAGACAGAAAAGGTAGTGGAACAGATCAATGAAACCAAAACCTGGTTCTTTGAAAAAATAAACAAAATAGACAAACCTCTAGCCAGGCTTCTCAAAAAGAAAAGAGAGAGAACTCAAATAGATAAAATCGTGAATGAAAAGGGAGAAATTACAACCAATCCCTCAGAGATACAAGCAATCATCAGAGAATACTATGAAAAACTATATGCCACCAAACTTGGCAATTTGGAAGAAATGGACAGCTTCCTAAATAGCCACACGCTACCAAAACTCAAACGGGAAGAAATAGAAAATTTGAACAGACCCATAACTAGTGAAGAAATAGAATCCGTTATTAAAAACCTCCCAGCAAATAAAAGCCCTGGACCAGATGGCTTTCCTGCGGAATTTTACCAGACATTTAAAACAGAGTTAATTCCTATCCTCCTCAAGCTGTTCCAAAAAATTGAAACGGAAGGAAAACTCCCAGACTCATTCTATGAAGCCAGCATCACTTTGATTCTCAAACCAGATAGAGACCCAGCAAAGAAAGAGAATTACAGGCCAATATCCCTGATGAATATGGATGCAAAAATTCTCAACAAGATACTAGCAAATCGAATCCAACAGCATATAAAGAGAATTATCCACCACGATCAAGTAGGATTCATCCCTGGGTTGCAGGGCTGGTTCAATATTCGCAAATCATCAACGTGATACATCACATCAACAAAAGAAAAGATAAGAACCATATGATCCTGTCAATAGATGCAGAAAAAGCATTTGACAAAATACAGCATCCTTTCTTAATAAAAACTCTCGAGAAAGTCGGGATAGGAGGAACATACTTAAACATCATAAAAGCCATATATGAAAAGCCCACAGCTCATATCATCCTCAATGGGGAAAAATTGAAAGCCTTCCCCCTGAGATCAGGAACACGACAGGGGTGTCCGCTCTCGCCACTGCTATTTAACATAGTGCTGGAAGTCTTAGCATCAGCAATCAGACAACAAAACAAAATAAAAGGCATCAAGATTGGCAAGGAGGAAGTCAAACTTTCACTTTTTGCAGATGACATGATACTTTACATGGAAAACCCAACAGACTCCACCAAAAGCCTACTAGAACTGATTCATGATTTCAGCAAAGTTGCAGGATACAAAATCAATGTACAGAAATTGGTGGCATTTCTATACACCAACAATGAAGCAGCAGAAACAAAAATAAAGAACCTAATCCCTTTCACAATTGCACCAAAAACCATAAAATACTTAGGAATAAACCTAACCAAAGAGGTGAAAGACCTCTACACTGAAAAGTATAAAAAACTTATGAAGGAAATTGAGGAAGACACAAGGAAATGGAAAAACATCCCATGCTCATGGATTGGAAGAATAAATATCGTCAAAATGGCAATACTACCCAAAGCAATCTACACATTCAATGCAATCCCAATCAAAATTGCACCAGCATTCTTCTCAAAGCTAGAGCAAACAATCCTAAAATTTGTATGGAACCACAAAAGACCTCGAATAGCCAAAATAATACTGAAGAATAAAACCAAGGCGGGAGGCATCACAATCCCAGACTTTAACCTCTACTACAAAGCGGTGGTCATCAAGACTGTATGGTATTGGCACAAAAACAGACACATAGACCAATGGAATAGGATAGAAAACTCAGAAATGGACCCGCAAGTATATGGCCAACTAATCTTTGACAAAGCGGGAAAATGTATCCAGTGGAAAAAAGACAGCCTCTTTAACAAATGGTGCTGGGAGAATTGGACAGCAACATGCAAAAGAATGAAACTAGACCACTTTCTTACACCACTCACAAAAATAAATTCTAAATGGTTAAAAGATCTGAATGTGAGACAGGAAACCGTCAAAATCCTAGAGGAGAAAACAGGAAAAAGCCTCTTTGACCTAAGACGCACCAATTTCTTTCTCGACACGTCTCCAAAGGCAAGAGAATTAAAAGCAAAGATGAACTATTGGGACCTCATCAAGATAAAAAGCTTCTGCACAGCAAAAGAAACAACCAGCAAAAAGAATAGGCAACCAACAGAATGGGAAAAGATCATCGCAAATGACATATCGGATAAAGGACTTGTATCTAAAATTTATAAAGAACTTACCAAACTCCAAACCCGAAAAAGAAACAACCCAGTGAAGAAATGGGCGGAAGATATGAATAGACACTTCTCCAAAGAGGACATTCAGATGGCCAACAGACACATGAAACGATGCTCAATGTCACTCATCATCAGGGAAATACAAATCAAAACCAAACTGAGATATCACCTCACACCAGTCAGAGTGGCTAAAATGAACAAATCAGGAAACTATAGATGCTGGCGAGGATGTGGAGAAGTAGGCACCCTCCTACACTGTTGGTGGGAATGCAAACTGGTGCAGCCACTCTGGAGAACGGTGTGGAGGTTCCTCAAAAAAATGAAAATAGAGCTACCCTATGATCCAGCAATAGCCCTGCTAGGAATCTACCCAAGAGACACAGGAATGCTGATGCATAGGACCACGTGTACCCCAATGTTCATAGCAGCACTTTCGACAATAGCCAAATCATGGAAAGAGACCAAGTGCCCATCAACTGACGAATGGATAAAGAAGTTATGGTACTTATATACAATGGACTACTACGTGGCAATGAGAAAAAATGAAATCTGGCCATGTGTAGCCAGATGGATGGAACTGGAGGGTATTATGTTAAGTGAAATAAGTCAGTCAGAAAAAGACAGATACCATATATTTCCACGAATAGGTGGACTTTGTGAGACTAAGCAAAAACCAGGGGGAGGGGAAGAGGGGAAAGGAAAAAAAGACACACAGAGGGAGGGAGATAAAACATAAGAGACTCTCAAAGACTAAAAGATTAAGAAAAAACTGAGGGTGCGGGGGATGAGGGAGGGGGGAGAGGGGGTGATGGGCATTAAAAAGGGCACATGTTGGGATGAACACTGGGTGTTATATGTAAACCAATTTGAAAATAAACTATTATAAAATTTTAAAAAATAAAAAATAAACAGAAAACAAAAAAAAAACAAAAAAAAATAAAATTATTCAATAATTACACGTGAAAAATAGTCTCAGTAAGGAAATTGAAGACATAAAGAAGAATCAAGTGGAAACCATACAACTGAAAAACAAAAACAAATTCTTAAAACTGAATCAATGAATGAGCTCAATAGCAGAATGTAAAGAGAGAGGAAAGAATCAGTTAACTCGAGGTAGAAAAATAGAAGATACTCAGAGAACTTCTCAGTTGAGAGAAAATTGATGGGGGGAAAAACAGAATCCGAGGGACTTGTGGGACAATAACAAAAGATCTAATATTTGTATCATTAAAAAGTCAGAAAGAAAGGAGAAAGAGAGAGAGGCTGAAAGAATACTCAAAGAAATAATGGCTGACAACATTTCAAATAAATCAAAGGGCATAAACGTATAGACGTAAGAAGCTGAGTGAACACGAAACAGGATACCCTAAAGAAATCCACAGCAAGATACAAAATACTCAAGCTTATGAAACTAATGGGTAAAATTTTTTTGAAAACAGCAAGAAAGAACTGGTACCTTACTTACAGGAGAAAAATACAATTTGAATAACAGCTTATTTGTCCTTAAAAATCATCAAATCCAGAAGTTAGTGGCACAACATTTAAGTGCTCAAGGAAAAGTACTATCCATTTAGAACTCTGTATTTGGTGAAAATACCCTTCAGGAATGAAGATGAAAAAAGATTCTGAGATGAAGGAAAATTAGGAAAATGTGTCACCATCAGATTTACTCTAAAAGAAAGGCTAACGTAAGTTCTCTAAATATAAAGGAAGTTACAAAAGAAGGAATTTAGAAATGCATAAAGGAAGAAAACATGCAAAGAATAAAAATATGTATAAACAATAGACTTTCCTTCAAATCTGGAGTGTTATCTAAATAAGGCTTGGCTTTGAAACAAAAATTATAACACTGTCTTTGTTTCTAAATGTGTGTAGAGAAAATATTTAAGTCAATTACACTATAAATGGATAAGGGCACAGGAATGTGAAAGGGAAGTAGGGTTTGCATACTTCACCCAAAGTAGTAAAGTGCTAACACCAGTAGATTTTGATAACAGAGGATAGAGAGAGAGATAGAAAGAGAGAGAAGCAGCATGCATAACTGAAACACTTCCCCCAAACCATTGACTGGGAAAATGAGACGGACTGATTATTGCAAGTATTTACAAGCAGCAGAGCTGAAAGTCTGAAGTTTCAGAAATCTGTGCCATGTCCAGGGTTGAGCCTATGGGGTGTAGCGGTGCTCCTGTGGAGAAGAGGGCAAAGCCCCAAGAGTGGACAGCTTGCTCCATGGATCCCCTGGGTCACTCTGGGAGAGACAATCCCACTCTTGGAGTGCATATGGGAGAGGCTGCACTGCTTCTCAGGGGACAAAAGAAACAGTGGTCACCATTGAGCTCCCTCATCATTAGCATAGAAGCAGAGACTCTTGCTGATGGGAGCTAACTTGGATTCTGACTTTCTGCTATACTTTACCAGAAAAAATGCCCATGGAGTGGGAGAATTAATGCTATTAAAATGTCTATATTACCCAAACCAAACTATACATTCAATGCAATCCCTATAAAAATAACACCATCAATTTTCACAGAGCTAGAACAAGCCATCCTCAAATTGTACAGAACCACAAAAGACCCAAAATAGCCAAAGCAATTTTGAAAAAAAAAGTAAAGCTGAAGGCATCACAATTCCAGACTTCTATCTATATTACAAAGCTGTAGTAATCAAGACAGTATGCTACTGGCAGAAAAGCAGACACATAGACCACTGGAACAGAATAGAAAACCCAGAAATGGGCATAAAACTATGGTCAGCTTTTCTTCAACAAACCAGGAAAGAATATCCAGTGGAAAAAATACAGTCTCTTTAACAAATGGTATTGGGAAAACTGGACACTAACATGCAGAAAAATGAAACTGGACCATTTTCTTACACCATACACAAAAACAAATTCAAAACAGATAAAACACCTAAATGTGAGACAGGAAACCATCAAAATCCAAAAGGAGAACACAGGCAGCAACCTCTTTGTCCTTGGCTGTAGCAGCTTCTTACTAGGCACGTCTCCTGAGGAAAGGGAAAGAAAAGCAGAAATGAACTATTGGGACTTCATCAAGATAAAAATCTTCTCCGTATCAAAGGAAACAATGAACAAAACTAAAAGGCAGCATATGGAATGGGAGAAAATATGTACAGATGACATATCTGATAAAGGGTTAATAGCTAAATTCTATAAGGAACTTAACAACCTCCACACTGAAAAAGTACATAATCCAGTTAAAAATGGGTAGAGGACATGAATAGACATTTTTGCAAATAAGACATCCAAATGACCAACAGACACATGAGAGGATGCTCAACATTACACATCATCAGGGAAATGCAAACCAAAACCATGATGAGATACTGCCTCATACCTGTCATAATGGCTAAAATTAACAACACAAGACACAGGCATTGTCGAGGATGGGAGAAAGGGGAACTGTTGGTGGGAATGTAAACTGGTACAGCCACTCTGGAAAACAGTATGGCATTTCACAGTTCATGAGTTCGAGTCCTACATCAGGTGTCAAGCCCTGCCTCAGGTGAGCTTGTGCCCCACTTCAGGTGATCATGAGCCCCGCTTCAGGTGAGCATGAGCCCTGCTTTGGGTGAGCCCCACTTCTCTCTCTCTCTCTCTCTCTCTCTCTCTCTCTCTCTCTCTCTCTCTCCCTCTCTCTCTCTCTCCCATTCTTGGGATTCTCTCACTTTTAAAAAGTATCCCTCTATATACTCTCTTCAAGAACCTCCAAATATTATGATGTATGTAGGTTGAAAGTAAAAGAATGGAATGAGATATCAAGAAGACAAATGAAAGCAGAAGTGGCCATATTAGTGCCAGATAAAATAGACTTAAGAAAAAGAAAATTAGCAGAGACAAAGAGGGATACTGGGTAATGATAAAAGTGTAAATCCAACAAGAATGGATACCAGCCTTAAATGTGTATGCACCAACCAAAAGGCACACATAATATGTGACACAAAAATTGATAGGATTGAAAGAAGAAATGAACAAGTCTATAGTTAGAGTTGGAGACATCAACAACCGTTTCCCAACAATCAATGGAACAATTAGACAAAATCAGAAAGGGGATAGAACTCAACAACAAATCATTCTGCAACATCTAATATACATTTATATACTAGTCTACATAAAAACAGAAGAATACACTTGTTTTCAAGTGGCCTCAGAACATACCAAGCCATAGTCTTATGTCCTAAGACATTGAAAATAAACTCAATATTAAAAAAAATTAAATAATACAAAATTTTTCTCTAACCACATAGAATACAATTAGAAATTAGTAGTAGAAATATAACAGGAAAATAAACAGTAGCTTTCTATTTATGGAAACTGAAAACATACTTCTATTCACACATTAAGGAAAGCGTAAATGGAAATAAAATATACAGTGAAATAAATGAAAATGAAAGTGCAACCAAATGTAATCAAACTATGTGGAACTCAGGTAAAGCAATGTTGAGAAGGAAATTTATAGCACTAAATACTTAAATTTGAAAAAAGAGTTAAGTCTCAAATATCCTAAGGTGGCACATCAAGAACATGTAAAAGGAATAGAATTTAAAAAAACCAAAAAACAAATCAAGGAGAAAAACAATAAAGGTAAAAGCAGAAAAATAGGCAAGAAAAAAAAAGATAGAGGACACAAATTACCTGTGTGTGAAATGAAGCAGTGGATATCACAACAAATTATACAGGCATCAAAGTGACAATAAGGAAAATACTACGAACATCCTAAACAACATGAATTTGAAAACTTAAAATGAGAAAGCAAAACTATTGGCAGAGTAAGAGGACCCAAGGCTTTCCTTGTTCCATGAACACAACTAGATAACTATCAAATCACCCTAAATACCTCAGAAATTGGCCTGAAGACTGACAGAACAAATTGCACAACTAAAGGGTGAGAAAAGACCACAGTGAAGCAGGTAGTAAGTGCAGATACTTGCTTTAGATTATCAGTGCTGCAGAGGGGAGGGAGCTGTGGATGTGGAGAAGAGTGAGAGAGAGGGGCACACAAGCGAACACACAAGGAGAACATTTCCCCAAAGTCACTGGCCTGGAAAATGAGAAGGGCTGAATTTCATGAGTTCTTGCAACCAGCAGGGCTTAAAGCCTGGAGTTTTTTATATGTCAGCGGAATTGCCTGGGATAGAACCCCAGGGATACTGCACTGCTTTTGGAGAGAAGGCAGGGAAACAACCAGGGGGCAAAACAGTGATATGAAGAGCACCCAGGGTACAAAATGGGGAGACTATTTGCTCTTCTCAGAGCGCGTTCTTGAGAGAGAACACTCATGGAGACACCTCTCTGGGAACAAAGGAGCTGGCCAGTGCTATTCTTTCCCCTGCTCCTCAGCATAAATACAGAGTCACCTGCAGGAAGCAGTACAGTACCCACACTGGCTATCTAACTTGCATACACCAAGCCCTGTGCTCTGATAGGACTGTCCTTCTTAGTCAAGCTCACCTCAGTCCCAGTTCAGCGGGCCATTCCACCAAAAGATCAGCACAACCCTGCTGATACCATGTCTCCCAACCAGAGAGTTATACAGGGCTTCAGTTCTGGTAGAGGGCTGTAGGTCTGTAAACAAACTTCACGCAAAGCTGAGGATGCCTTCCTCACTCGCGAGGGCCCCTTCTATGACCCAGTAACTGATTATAGGTCTAGTTTCAATAATTTTTTAAGCTTATTTGAGAGAGCACACACATGAGCAGAGGAGAGGTGATCTCATTTCACAAGCAGACCAGAACGCAGCTAATTAAAGCTCGCCACATTCAGGCCAGGGACAAAGCACAGCCCATAACAGGCAAGAAGAGCCTCTGTAGATGATTGGCCTGAAGGATAGAACAGCCAAAACACAACAGCAGAGTGCACACACCAGAGAAACACCCTGAAGTGCCAGATTCTGGATGCTACATGACCTCTTCTTCGTAAGGCCATTACTTTGAGAAGCAGGACACATAACTGGCTATTCCAAAGAACAAGAAGGCAGACACTTAGACAAAATATGAAGATGGAGGAATTTATCCCAAATGAAAGAATGAGATAAAGCTACTGCCAGAGATCTAAGTGAAACAGATACAAGTAACATTTCTGCTGATGAATGAATGAATGAATTTGTTTCTTTTGTTTTTCACCTTTCAGTTTTTAGTTATTATTTGAATTCTAGTTAGTTAAAATACAGTTTAAGGGGTGCCTGGGTGGCTCAGTCGGTAGAGCGTCCGACTTCGGCTCAGGTCATGATCTCACGATTCGTGGGTCCGAGCCCCGCATCAGGCTCTGTGCTGACAGCTCAGAGCCTGGAGCCTGCTTCGGATTCTCTGTCTCCCTCTCTCTGCCCCTACCCCACTCATGCTCTGTCTCTCTCTGTCTCTCAAAAATAAAATAAAAATTTTTTTAAAAAATTATAAAAAATACAGTTTAAGTTTCAGGTGTACAATACAGTGATTCAACATTACGTACAAAACCTGGTGTTGATCACAAGTGCACTCCTTAAACTCCATCAATTATTTCACCCATTCCCCCGCCCCCTGCTGGTAACCATGTATTTGTTCTCTACATTTAAGAGGGTGTTTCTGAGTTTGCTTCTCTTCCCCCCACTCCATGCTCATTTGTTTTCTTTAATAACTTACACATCTGAGTGAAATCATACAGCATTGTCTTTCTCTGACTTATTTCGCTTACATAATACTCTCTAGCTCCATCGTATCATTGCAAATGGCAGGATTTCATTATTTCTTATGACCGAGTAATACCCCATTTAGTACCATACTCCATAAATACCTTATCTTCTTTATTCATTCATAAGTCAATGAACATTTGGACTTTTTCCATAACTTGTCTATTGTTAGTAATGCTGCTGTAAACATCAATGTACAGGTATTCCTTTGAATTACTGTTTTTGTATTCTTTGGGTGAATAGCAGTGCAATTGGTGGATCATAGGATAGTTCTATTTTTAACTTTTTGAGGGACCTCCGTACTGTTTTGCACACTGACTGCACCAGTTTGGATTCCCACCAGTAATTAAACAGGGTTCCCATTTTTACACATTCTCACCAATATCTGTTGCTTCCTGTGTTGTTAATTTTAGCCATTCTGTCTGTTGTGAAGTGACATGTCATGTAATTTTGATTTGTATTTCCTTGGTGGTGAGTTATATTGAGCATCTTATCATTTGTCTGTTGGCAATCTGGATGTCTTCTTTGGAAAAAAAATGCCCATATGCTTCTGCCCATTTCTTAAGTGAATTGTTTGTTTTTTGAATGTCGAGTTTTGAAATCTCTGTATGTTGGATATTAACCCTTTATCATATCTGTCAGATTCTTCCATTCCATAGGTTGCCTGCTAGTTTTGTTGATTGTTTCTTTTGCTGTGAAGGAGGTTTTTTCTTTTGATGAAATCCCAATAGTTTATTTTTACATTTGTTTTCTTTGCCTCAGGACACATATCTAGAAATAAGTCGGTATGGCCAATATCAAAGAAGTTACTGCCTATATTCTCTTCTAGGATTTTTAGGGTTCCAGGCCTCACATTTAGGTTTTTAATCCATTTTGAATTTATTGTTGTGTATACCCTAAGAATGTGATCCAGCTTAATTCTTTTGTAAGTTTATTTTGAGAGAGAGAGAGAGCCCAGCAGAGGAGCAGAGAGGGAGAAAGAGAATCCCAAGCAGGCTCCATGCTCAGTATGGAGCCCAACATGGGGCTTTGGCCCACGAACTGTGAGATCATGACCTGAGTCAAAATCCAGAGTCAGACGTTGAAGTGACTGAGCCACCCAGGAGCCCCCAGTTTAATTATTTTGCACGTTGCTGTCCAGGTTTCCCACCACCATTTGTTGAAGGTACTGTCTTTTTCTCATTGGGTATTCTTTCCTGCTTTTTTGAAGATTAGTTGACCATATAGTTGCAGGTTCATTTCTGTGTTTTCTCTTGTGTTCTATTAATTTATGTGTCTGTTTTTTCACCAGTACCAAACTGTTTTGATTCCCAGATCTTAGTAATATAACTTGAACTCTGGAATTATGACCCTTGAGCTTTGCTTTTCTTTCTCAAGGTGCTTTGGCTATTTGGTGTCTTTTGTGGTTCCATACATATTTTAGGATTGTTTGTTCTAGTTCTGTGGAAAATGCTGGTGGTATTTTGATAGGGATTGCATTAAGTGTGTAGATTGCTATGAGTAGTATCAACATTTTAACAATATTTGTTCTTCCAATCTATGAGCATGGAATGGCTTTCCATTTCTTTATATCAGCCTCAATTTCTTAGTATTTTACAGTTGTCAGAGTACAGATCTTTCACCTCTTGGTTAGGTTATTCCTAGGTATTTTATTGGTTTTGGTGCAATTGTAGGTGGGATCGATTCCTTACTTTCTCTTTCTGCAACAGATTTTTGCATATTAATTTTGTATCCTGTGACTTTACTGAATTCATTTATAAGTTCTAGCAGTGTTTTGGTGGAGTCTTTGAGTTTTCTATATATAGAGTATCTTGTCATCTGTAAATAGTGAAAGTTTAATTTTTTCCTTGCAAACTTAGATCCCTTTTATTTCTTTTTGTTGTCTGATTGCTGTGGTAGGACTTCCAGTACTATGTTAAATACAAGTGGTGGAGTACAATGTCTTAGTCCTGACTGTAGAGGAAATGCTCTCAGCTTTCCCCCATTGAGGATGATATTACCTGTGTCAATTTCAGATATGGCATTTATGATGTTTAGGTGTGTTCCCTCTAAGACTACTTTAATGAGTGTTTTATCATGAATGAATGTGGTACTTTCTCTGATTTAAAGCAACAGTCATAAAGATACTCGGTTTTAAAAAAGAATACAAGATATCAGTGAGACCCTTTAATTCCATTCAAAATTGATTAAAGACCTAAGTGTGAGACCGGAAACCCTAAAAATCCTAGAAGAGAACACAGGCAGTAACTTTTTTGACATTGGCCATACCAACTTCTTTATAGGAATGTCTCCTATGATAAGGAAAATGAATGCAAAAATAAACTATTGGGACTTTATTAAAGAAAAAGCTTCTGCACAGCAAAGGAAATAGTCAACAACACTAGCAGGCAACCTACAGAATAGGAGAAGATATTTGCAAATTACATATTTGATCAAGATTTAGAAATTAAACTATATAAAGAATTTATAAAATTTAACACCCCCAAAACAAATAATATAAAAATGGACAGTTAAAAATGGACAGAAGACATGAATACTCATTTTTCTACAAAAGATATCCAGATTACCAACAGATAAATGAAAAAGTGCTCAATATCACTCAACTCAGAAAAATAAAAATCAAAACTACAACTCACACCAGTCAGAATTGCTAAACTTAATAATGCTGGAAACAACAGATATTGGCAAGGATGTGAAGAAAGGTGAACTCTCTTACACTGTTGGTGGGAATGCAAACTGGTGCAGCCTCTCTGAAAAATATTATAGAGGTTCCTCAAAAAGTTAAAAATAGAACTTCTCACAATATAGCAATTGTACTATTCAATATTTACCTAAAGAATACAAAAATACTAATTTGCAGTTATACATGCACCCTAATGTTTATAGTAGCATTATGAACAATAGCCAAATTATGGGAGAAACCTATATGATCATCAACTAATGAATGGATAAAGAAGATGTGATATTTATATTCAATAGAATATTACTTAGCCATAAAAAAGTGAAATTTTGTCATTTACAATGTTGTGATGAAACTAGACAGTATTATTCTAAGCAAAATAAGTCAGAGAGAGACAAATAGCATTTGATTTCATTCATATGTGGAATTTATTAAAGAAAACATATGATCATAGGGGAAAAAGATAGAGGCAACCCAGAAACACCCTCTAAAGTGTAGAGAACAAATACATGGTTACCAGTGGGGGAGTGGGTGGGGGAAGCATGAAATAGGTGATAGAAATTAAGATGTTCACTTGTGATGAGCACCAGGTGTTGTATGTAAGTGCTGAATCACTAAATTGTATACCTGAAGCTAATATTACACTGTATGTTAACTAAATGTAATTTAAATAAACAGTCAAAAATGTTTCCAAAATGTGTAATGAACTTATAAAATTCAACTTCCATAAACCTAATAAATACAATTAAAAATTGCACAGAAGATATGAATAGACATTTTTCCAAAGAGAACATAGAGATAATGACCAGGCACATGATGTTCAACATGACTGATCATTGGGGAAATACAAATAAAAACTATAATGAGACATCACCTCATACCTGTCAGAATGGCTAAAATCAACAACACAAGAAGCAACAGGTAGTTGGCAAGGATGTGGAGAAAGGGGAACCCTAATGCACATTTGGTTAGAATGCAAACTGGTGTAGCCACTCTGGAAAGCACTATGGAGGTTCCTCAAAATGTTAAAAATAGAACTACCCTATAATCCAGAAATTGGAATACTTGATATTTATCCAAAATATACAAAATACTAATTGAAAGGGATACATGCACCCCTATGTTTATGGCAATTTTACCTACAATAGCCAAATTGTGGAAATGGTCCAAGTGTTCATTGACTGATGAATGGATAAGAAAGATGTGGTATTCATATGCAATGGAATATTAGCCATCAAAAAAGAATGAAATCTTGCCTTTAAGAACATGGATGAAGCTGGATAGTATTATGCTAAGTGAAATAAATCAGAGAAAGATAAATAACATATGATTTCATTCACATGTGGAATTTAAGAAAAAAATCAAAGGAGCAAAGGAGCAAAGGGGAAAAATAGAGAGAGGCAAACCAAAGAACAGACTTTTAACTATGCAGAAGAAACTGATGTTTACTAGAGGGGAAGTGGGTGGGGGCGATTGGTTAAATATGTAATGTGGATTAAGAAGTGCAGTTGTGATGAGCACTGGTTGATGCATGTAAGTGTTGAATCACTATATTGTACACCTGAAACTAATATTACATTATGTTAACTAGAATTCAAATAAAAACTTAAATAAAATTAGATGGACCAATTCCTTAAAAATCACAAAATACCACAACTCACCCAACATAAAATACATAATGTGAATATCACAACAACCATTAAGGTAATTTAATTCATAATATAATAATCCCCAAGAAGGAAATCTGTATGCCAATGTGGTTTCACTAGAGAAATCTGCAGATCATTAAAGAATAACACCAATTCTACAATTTTTTTCTAGATAAAAGTAGAGCAATGGAGCACACCTGGGTGTGCTCTTGATTTCAAGCATGTGACTCTTGATTTCAAGCATGTGTCTCTTGATTTAAGCTCAGGTCATGATCTCATGGTTTGTAGGATTTAGCCCTGTGTTAAACTCTGTGCTGACAGCCTGAATCCTGCTTGGGATTCTCTCTCTCTCCTTCTCTCTCTGCCCCTCTCCCACTTGCTCTCTCCCTCAAAATAAATAAATAAACTTTAAAAATAAATAAAGTATGAAATAGAAGAGCAAGAAGTGCTCCCTAGTTTATTTTATGAAGCTAGTGTTATTTTCTAATACTGAAAGCAATGAGAATATTAGCAAAATGTTAGCAAATAGAAGTAAGCAATATAAAAACATAATTTTACAGCATGTTCATGTGGGGTCTATTAGTGATGTGTGCTGGTTCAATATGTGGAAATCCATTACATAGTAATGGAGTGTAGAAGAAATATCAAATGATTATATCAATTGATTCAGAAACAAAATTAACAAAATTCAACACTCATACATGATAAATACACTCAAAAGACCAGGAATAGAGGGAAACTTCCTCACCTGAAAGAGCATTCACAAAACCCCTACACCTAACATTGTACTTATAATGAATATTTGAATGCTTTACACCTAAGATGTGGAACAGTGCAAGGATTTCTAGTTTTTACTATGTTTTTCATATTAGTAATATAAGTCTTAACAGCACATTAAGGCAGGAAAAAGACATATATTATAAAAGATTGTAGAGGAAAATATAGAAATGTTTCCATTTCCAGATGACATGATAGTCTACATATGTAAAGAACCTCAAGGAATCTAATAAAACTTAAAACCTCTTAGGACTAATAGGTGAGTTCAGCACAGTCATAGAATACAAGATAAACATACAAAAAGCAATTGTGTTTGCATATACTGGTGATGAACAAAGGACATGGAAATAAAAAAATGCAATGCCATTTATAATTACCCTCAAAAATGAAATATTTAAGATCCTGAATAGCCAAAACAATCTTGAAATATAAGAACAAAGTTGGAGGATGCACACTTTATCATTTCAAAAGTTAGAAAATCTATAGCAATGAAAACAATGTTTTACTGGGAAAGGATAGATGTGCAGACCAGTGGAATAGAATAGAGTGCCTAGACATAAACCCTTGGATATACGGTTAACTGATTTTCAGCGAGGGTACCAAAACCATTCAGTGAGGAAAAGACAGTATTCTCAACAAATGATGCTGGAAAACTGGAAATCCACATGTGAAAGAATGAAGAATCCCTACGTTATACCATATACATGAATTAACTCAAAATGGATTAAAGACCTAAATGTAAGAGCTAAATATACCATTTTAAGAAGAGAATATAGGAAAAGTCTTCATATTGTATTTGGCAATCACTTTGTATATAAAATTAAAAGCTCAGACAGAAAATAAAATAATAGATAAAATGGGCTTGATCACCACTAAAATCTTTTTACCAAAGGGCATTATCAAGAGAGTGAAAATACAAAGTAGGGAATGGGAAAGGACATTTGCAAATCATATGTATGATGAAGGATTAATATCCAGATATTATAATAAACTGGCAGAACTCAACAACAACAAACAAACAAACAATTCTGTTTAAAAATTGAGTGGCCTGAGTGACCTGAGTGGCTGAGTTAGTTAAGTGTACGACTTTGGGTCAGGTCATGATCTCACAGTTTGTGAGTTCGAGCCCCATGCTGGGCTCTGTGCTGACAGCTCAGAGCCTGAAGCCTGCTTTGAATTCTGTATTTCCCTCTGTGCCGCTCCCCTGCTCATTCTCTCTCTCTCTGTCTCTCTGTCTCTCTCTCTCTCAAAAATAAACATAAAAAATGGGAAAAGGAGTTAAATAATTACTTCTTCAAATTAGATATACAGATGGCCAATAAGAACAAGAAAAGATGTTCAACATCACAGACCATTAGAGAAAGGTAAATGAAAACCATAAGTAGATACTATTTCACATCTATTAGTATCACCATTATAAAAAGTTGGGGTAAAAAAGAAATCAGCAAGGATGTGGAGAAACTGGGACCCTTGTGCATTGCTGCTGGAAATTAAAAAAAAATGTTTCAATCGCTGTTGAAAACATGTTGGTAGTACCTCAAAAAATTAAATATGGGGGTGCCTGGGTGGCTCAGTTGGTTAAGCATCTGACTTCAGTTCAGGTAATGATCTCACAGTTCATGGGTTCAAGCCCTGTGTCAGGCTTTGTGCTGACAGCTCAGAGCCTGGGGCCTGCTTCAGATTCTCTCTCTCTCTCTCTCTCTCTCTCTCTCTCTGCCCCTCCCCTGCTCACACTCTTTCAAAAATAAATAAACATTAGAAAATTTTTAAAAAATTAAATATAGAATTTCCATATGATACAGCAACCCTACTTCTGGATTTATAGCCAAAATAATATAAAGTAGAATCTGAGGTGCCTGGCTGACTCAATCAGGTAAGCTTCTGACCCTTGAATTTGGCTCCAGTCATGCTAGGGGCATGGGATTGAGCCCCTTATCAAGCTCTGTGCTGACAGTGCAGAGCCTGCTTAGAATTCTCTCTCTCCCCCTCTCTCTACCCCTTCCCCACTCATGTACTCACACCCTCTCTCTCGAAATAAACATTTTTTTAAGTAGAATCTCAGAGATATTTGCACACTCACGTTTATCATAGTATATTCAATTGCCAAGAGGCGGAAGCAACCCAAATGTCTTTTGACAGATGAATATATAAAGAAAATGTGGTATATAAAACACAATTGAATGTGATATAAGCTTAAGAAAGAAGCACATTCTGTCATATGCTAAAATATTGCTAAGCGAAATGAGCCAGTCAAAAAAGGATAAGTGCTATATCATTCCTCTTATATGAAGTATCTAAAGTAGTTACAGAAATTAGAAAGTAGAAACAGAAACTAGAAAGTTAGTTGTTAAGGTCTGGGGACAGATGAAGAGGGAATTTATGTTTTGTAAATAGCGTTTCAGTGTTGCAAGATAAAACAGTTCTAGAGCTCTGTTGCATAATATAGGCTTCACCCCATTATCTGAAAGTAGTACATTCCTATGAAGCCTTTTGTATGCAAAAATGATATAAAGCAGAGAAGCAACTACCATTTTGTAAAAGCAAATATCTTCAGTTTTCTTTCAGTTAGCAAAAACAGATATTAATGTTACATGTTTTTATTTTTGCCACATACACACAAAAAAGTTATAACTTGGAAACATTCCATTCTATCAATTTTTAAAAAATGAAATGAGTGGAAATTTAACAAAACATATGTAGTAGTCTTGTGTGCTGAAAACTACAAAATACTGATGAAGGAAATTAAAGAATATATAAATCAAACATAGGATATTCATGGATTAGAAGACTTAATATAGTAAAGATGTCCATTCTCTTCAAATTGATATGCAGGTATAATGCATTCCCTATCAAAATCCCACAAGAATTTTTGGAGATATAGCCAGTATATTAAAATTTCCATAGAAAGGCTGAGGAACTATATTACTTAAAACAATCTTGAAAAAGTATAGCAAATCTCTCTCATGAACATAGATACAAAAATCCTGAACAGAATATTATATCCAAAAGTTTATAAAATAATTATACAGCATGACCAAGGGGGATTTACTACAGGTATGCAAGGCTGACTCAACATTTGAAAATCAATTAATGCATTTTAGGCTAAAAATAAATATCATATCAGTAAATGCATAAAGAGCATTTAACACTATCTAACACTCACTGATGGTAAAATCTTTCAGTAAACTAGGACTAGAAGGGAACATCCTCCATTCAATTAGGAATATCTAACAAAAGCTTACCAATAACATCATACCTTGTGGCTAAGACCTTGCAGCAAGGATATCCCCTTTTACCACTCCTTTTCAACATCATATTGGATTTTTTCTCAGATGACTTTATATGCAGGAAATCTAGACAATATCATTGATTTCTGCTTTACTCTTTTATTATTTCCCTTCTGCTGTTTTTCAGCTTTATTTGCTATTCCTTTTCCAACCCCTTTCAGCTTAAGGTTAGGTTTTGTATTTGAGGCATTTCTTTCTTCTTTAGGAAGTCCTGGATTGCTATATACTTCCCTCTTATGACTGCCTTTGCTGCATCTCAAAGGGTTTAGACTGTCTTGTTTTCATTTTCATTGGCTTCCGGTATTTTTACATTTCCTCTTTAATTTCTTGTTTAACCCATTCATTCTTTAGGAGGATGTATTTAACCTTCGTGTATTTGTGGTCTTTCTAATTTTTTTTCTTATGGTTGACTTCAAGTATCATAGTGTTGTGATCTGAAAATATTCATGGTATGAATTTTATCTTTTTGTACCTGGTGAGGCTTCATTTATGATGAAGTATGTGATCTATTCTGTAAAATGTTCCTGTGTACTCGAGAAGAATGTGTATTCTGCTGTGTTGGGAGCCGTTTTGGGCTCACAGGTTGAGACCCCTCCCTGCATGGGAAAGGTTGAAGCAAAGCTCCCACCAGCCAAACTGGCACCTAATCTTGCCTCCTTCTAAAAAATCTTTCAGGCCTGGATTTCTTGAACTGTTCTCATTGGCCTAAGGAATATAATGCTCTTTGGTTTTATGTTACATGGAAAAGGGGACCTGGAGTATGATGTCTTGATGGATAAAATCCGTACGAGAGTAATCTGGCCAGAAGTAACCTCAAAGTTGCCTCTTGGAGATAGGTTACACAAACTGATCGTACAGAATAGCATTTATGAGTTGACTAGAAATTAGTAGACATTAGACCCCAAGACTCCTTGAACCAAACTAGATTTTCCCTGCAGGTATAGCATTGTGTTAATCATCCCCTCAGGCCCACCATAAAACCTCAAGGCACATCTCCGTAAAGCTTCTCTCACTATTAACAGACTCATGGGAAAGATTGTAAAGAGACTTATTAGCCTAGCCCAAAAGTTAGAAGCACTGTTTATAGATAAGGTACAAACTAAAGTAGCTACACATATCTTCATTGATCAGCAGCAAATATTGTGCACCTTCCTGAGGTTAACATTTCACAAATCCTTTTGTAGTTCTCATCCCCACGCTCCCTTATTAAAAAGGCAATAACAAAATACTCTTACAAAAGCTACCATAAACCTATAGATGACTACATAGGTCTTGCAACAACAATGTATGTTGTAAAGAATGTCTTGTCACTGATGTAATGTCACTCGCTACCTTTAAAAATAAAGACACTGAGACCAGCAAAGCAGAGATGCCAGAATTGCCAGGGTTGCCTGCTTGGTCATCAGACTCCATCTCTCATGGCTCTCTCACTTCATTTCACCTGACCGTCCGTCCTTCATGGACCCCTAGATTCACCGGAACAAGGACCCCGGCACTGCTGCTTTAGGATGAAATGTTCTCAATATATCTGTTAAGTCCATCTGGTCCAATTGTCATTCAAAGCCACTGATTCCTTCTTGATTTTCTACTTAGATGATCTGTCCATTGCTGTAAGTGGGGTATTAAAGTCTCCTACTATTATTGTATTATTACCAATGAATTTATTTTTGTTTGTTATTGATTTATGTATTTGTGTGTCTTCAAGTTAGGGGCATTAATATTTACAATTGTTAGTTCTTGGTTGTTTGACCACTCAATTATGATATAATGCCCTTCATCTCTTGTTACTGTCTTTGGCTTAAAATCTAGTTTGATACAAGTAAATAATAAAGATTAAAGCAGGAATCAATGATATTGAAATCAAAAAGAACAGAGCAATGAAACTAGGAGCTGGTTCTTTGAAAGAATTAATGAAATTGTTAAACCCCTTAGCCAGATTTAAGAAAGAAAGAAAGAAAAAGAAGGAAAGAAAGAAAGAAAGAAAGAAAGAAGAAAGAAAGAAAAGAAAGAAAGAAAGAAAGAAAGAAAGAAAGAAAGAAAGATCCAAATAAATAAAATCACAAATAAAAGAGGAGAGATCACAACCAATACCACAGAAATATAAACGGTAATAGAATATTGTGAACGATGATGTGCCTATAAATTGGGCAATCTGGAAGAAATTGATAAAGTATTAGAAACATATAGTGTACTAAAACTGAAGCAAGAAAAAACAGTAAACTTGAACAGACCCATAACCAGCAAAGAAATTGAATCAGTAATCAAAAATCTCCCCACAAAAAGAGCCCAGGACTGGATAGCTTCCCAGAGTAATTCTACAAAACATTTAAAGAAGAATTAATACCTATTCTTTTGAAGCTGTTCCACAAAAAAAAAAAAAAAAAAAAATGAAGTGGAAAGAAAGTTTCCAAACTCATTCTATGAGGCCAGCATTACCTTGACTCCAAAACCAGTCAAAGACCCCACTAAAAGGGATAATTACAGACCAATTTCCCTGATGAACATGCAGGTTAAAATTCCCAACAAAATACTAGGAAATCGAATCCAACATCACATTAAAAGAATTGTTCAACACAATCAAGTGGGATTTATTCCTGGACCTCAGGGGTGGTTCAATATCCGCACATCAATCAATGTGATACATCGCATTAATGAAAGAAAGGATATGAACCACATGATCCTCTCAAAGTATGCAGAAAAAGCATTTGACAAAACACAGCAGCCTTTCTTGATAAAAATACTCAATAAAGTAGAGATAGAAGGAACATACCTCAACATCATAATGGCCATATATGAAAGACCCACAGGTAATATCGTCCTCAGTGGGGAAAAACTGAGAGCTTTCCTCCTAAGGTTAAGGAACAAAAGGGATGTCCACTCTCACCACTGTTGTTCAACATAATACTGGAAGTCTCAGCCTCAGAAATAAGACCACGAAAAAAAATAGAAGGCATCCAAATCGGCAAGGAAGAAGTCCAATTTCCAGGCTTTCTTTGAAGACATGTGGAAAATCTGAAAGACTCTAGCAATAAACTGTTAGAACTGATACATGAATTCAGCAAACTCACAGGACATAAAAATCAATGTACACAAATCAGTTGCATTTCATTTCTTATTTATTTATTTATTTATTTATTTATTTATTTATTTATTTATTTAATTTCGAGTTAGTTCATGTACAGTGTAGTATTGGTTTCAGGAGTAGAATCCAGGGATTCATCACTTACATGTAACACCCGTTGCTAATCCCAACAAGTGCCCTCCTTAATGCCCATTACCCATTTAGCCCATTCCCCTACCCAACTCCTCTCCAGCAACCCTCAGGGTGTTCACTGTATTTAGGAGAATGTTATGGTTTCCTCCCTCTCTGTTTTTATCTTATTTTTCCTTCCTTTCCCTTTTGTTCATTTATTTTGTATCTTATTCCACGTATGAGTGAAATCATGTGATATTTTTCTTTATCTAATTTTACTTAGCATAATACACTCTAGTTGCATCTACAGTGTTGCAAATGGCAATATTTCATTCTTTTTGCTTGCCCAGTAGTATTCTATTGTGTGTGTATGTATGTGTGTGTATATCACTACTTTTTTTTAAATAATTTTTTATGTCAGATTGGTTTCCATACAAGAACACCAAGTGCTCATCCCAACCCATGCCCTGCTCAGTGCCCATAACACTCTCTCCCTCCACCAATACCCAGCTCAACCCTCGGCATGTTCTTTGTATTTAAGAGTCTTTTATGTTTTTTTTCCCCTCCCTCTCTGTGACTTTTTTTCCTTCCCCTCTACCCCTCCCCCCTGGTTTTCTGTTAAGTCTTGCAAAGTCCACCTATGCGTGGAAACATGGTATCTGTCTTTCTCTGCCTGACCTATTTCACTCAACATAATACCCTCCAGATCCATCCATGTTGCCACTCATGGCCAGATTTCATTCTTTCTCACTGCTGTGTAGTATTCCATAATATATATAATAATTTATATATATATATATAATATATATATATATATTATATATATATACCACATTTTCTTTATCCATTCATCAGTTGATGGACACTTAGTCTCTTTCCATGACTTGGCTATTGTCGAAAGTGCTGCTATGAACATTGCGGTACAAGTGCCCCTATGCATCAGCACTCCTATATCTCTTGGGTAGATTCCTAACAGTGCTATTGCTGGGTCATAGGGTAGTTCTATTTTCATTTTTTTGAGGAACCTCCAAACAGTTATCCAGAGCAGCTGAACCATTTTTCATTCCCACCAACAGTGCAAGAGGGTGCCTGTTTCTCCACATCCCCGCCAGCATCTATAGTTTCCTGATTTGTTCATTTTAGGCACTCTCACTGGTGTGAGATGGTATCTCAGTGTGGTTTTAATTTGTATTTCTCTGATGATGAATGACATTGAGCATCGTTTCATGTGTCTGTTTGCCATCTGGATGTCTTCCACCCATTTCTTCACTGGATTATTCATTTTTTGGGTGTGGAGTTTGGTAAATTCTTTATAGATTGTAGATACTAGTCCTTTATCCAATATGTCTTTTACAATTAGCTTTTCCCATTCCATTGGTTGCCTATTAGTTTTGTTGGTTGTTTCCTTTGCAGTGCAGAAGCTTTTTGTCTTGATGAGGTCCCAATAGTTCATTTTTGCTTTTAATTCCCTTGCATTTGGAGATGTGTCAAGTAAGAAATTGGTGTGGCTTCGGTCAGAGAGGTTTTTTTCCTGCTTTCTCCTCTAGGATTTTGATGGTTTCCTGTCTCACATTCAGATCCTTCATCCATTTAGAGTTTATTTTTGTGAGTGGTGTAAGTAAGTGGTCTAGGCTCATTCTTCTGCATGTTGCTGTCCAGTTCTTGCAGCGTCACTTATTAAAAAGGCTGTCTTTTTTTCATTGGATACTCTTTCCTGTTTTGTCAAAGATTAGTTGACCATATGTTTGTGTGTCCATTTCTGGGTTTTCTGTTCTATTACATTGGTCTATGTGTCTGCTTTTGTGCCAATACTATACTGCTTGATGATTATCGGTTTGTAGTAGAGGTTAAAGTCTGGGATTGTGATGCCTCCCGCCTTGGTTTTATTCTTCAGAATTACTTTGGTGATTCGGGGTCTTTTGTGGTTCCAAACAAATTTTAGGATTGTTTGCTCTAGCTTTGAGAAGAATGCTGGTGCAAGTTTGATTTAAATCACATTGAATGTTTAGATTGCTTTTGGTAGTATAGACATTTTAAATATATTTATTCCTCCAATCCATGAGCATGGGTTGTTTTTCCATTTCCTTGCGTCTTCCTCAATTTCTTTCATAAGTTTTTTTTATAGTTTTCAGCGTAGAGATCTTTTACATCTTTGGTTAGGTTTATTCCTACGTATTTTATGGTTTTTGGTGCGATTGTGAAGGGGATTAGCTTCTTTATTTCTCTTTCTGCTGCTTCAATGATGGTGTATAGAAATGCCACCAATTTCTGTACATTGATTTTGTATCCTGCAACTTCGCTGAATTCATAGATCAGTTCCAGCAGGCTTTTGTTGGAGTCTGTCGGGTTTTTCATGTAAAGTATCATGTCATCTGCAAAGGGTGAAAGTTTGACTTCATCCTTGCCAATTCTGATGCCTTTTATTTTGTTTTGTTGTCTGATTGCTAATGCTAGGATCTCCAAAACTATGTTAAATAGCAGTGGCGAGTGTGGACAACCCTGTCGTGTTCCTGATCTCAAGGGGAAAGCACTCAGTTTTTCCCCATTGAGGAGCTATTAGCTGTGGGCTTTTCATAGATGGCTTTTATGATATTTAAGTGTGTTCCTTCTATCCCGACTTTCTCGAGTGTTTTTATTAGGAAAGGGTGCTGTATTTTGTCAAATGCTTTTTTCTGCATCTATTGACAGGATAATATGGTTCTTCTCTTTTCTTTTGTTACTGTGATGTATGACGTTGATTGATTTCCAAATATTGAACTCGCCCTGCAACACAGGGATGAACCCTACTTGATCATGGTGAATAATTCCTTTTATATGCTGTTGGATTCGACTTGCTAGTATCTTGTTGAGAATTTTTGCATCCATATTCATCAGGGATATTGGCCTGTAATTCTCTTTTTTTGCTTGGTCTTTACCTGGTTTGGAAGTGAAAGTAATGCTGGCTTCATAGAATGAGTCCTGGAGTTTTCCTTCCATCTCAATTTTTTGGAACAGCTTGAGGAGGATAGGTATTAACTCTGTTTTAAATGTCTGGTAAAATTCCGCAGGGAAGCCATCTGGTATAGGGCTTTAATGTGTTGGGAGATTTTTTGATAAGTGATTCAATTTCTTCACTAGTTATGGGTCTGTTCAAAATTTCTATTTCTTCCCGTTTGAGTTTTGGTAACATGTGGCTATTTAGTAATTTGTCCATTTCTTCCAGGTTTTACAATTTGATGGCGTATTGTTTTTCATTGTATTCTCTGACAATTGTTAGTATTTCTGCAATATTGTTTGTAATCACTCCCTTTTCATTGGTGATTTTATCTATTTGGGTTCTCTCTCTTCTTTTTGAGAAGCCTGGCTAGAGATTTGTCTATTTTCTTTATTTTTTTCAAATAATTAGCTCTTGGTTTCATTGAACTGTTCCACTACTTTTTCGGTTTCCATGTTATTAATTTCTGCCCTGATCTTTGTTATTTCTCTTTTTCTGTTAGGTTTGCTTTGTCTTAGCTGTTCTGTTTCTAGTTCCTTTAGGCATCCTGTTAGAATTTGTGTTAGTGATTTTTCGTGTTTCTTGAGATTAGCCTAGATTGCAATATGTTTCCCTCTCAGGACTACCTTTGCCGTATCTCAAAGCATTTGGATTGTTGTATTTTCATTTTCATTTGTTTCTATGTATTTTTAAATTTCTTCTCTGATTGCTTGGTTGATCCACTCGACTTTTAGTAGGCTGTTCTTTAGCCTCCATGTTTTTGGGGATTTTCCAGTCTTTTTCCTGTGGTTGAATTCAAGTTTCAAAGCATTGTGTTCTGAAAGTGTGCATTGAATTATCTCATTACTTTTATATTTTTTCTGAGCTTTCCTGTGTCCCAGAATGTGGTCTATCTTGGAAAATGTACCGTGTGCAGTTGAGATGAATGTAAATTCCTCTGATTCTCAATGAAGGATCCTGACGATGTGGGTTAGGCCCATCTGTTCCAATGTGTCGTTCAGAGCCATTGTTTCTGTGGTGATTTTCTGTTTAGTGGATCTATCCAATGCTGAGAGTGGAGTGTTAAGGTCCCCTACAATTAGGACATTTTTTCTGATAAGTTCCTTATATTTGTAATTAATTTTTTTACAAATTTGTGTGCCCCTGGATTCGGCGTGTAGATATTTATAATTGTTAGCTCTTACTGATGGATAGGCCCTGTGATTATTATATAATGTCCTTCTTCATCTCTTATTACATCGTTTATTTTAATGTCTAGTGTGTCTGATATAAATGTGGCTACTCCAGCTTTCTTCTGACTTCCAGTAGTGTGGTATATAGTTCTCCATCTCCTCACTTTCAATCTGAAGGTGTCCTCGGGTCTGAAATGAGTCTCTTGAAGACAGTAAGTAGATGAGTCTTGTTTTTTAATCCATTCTGTTACCCTATGTCTTTTGATTGGTGCATTTACATTCAGTGTTACTTTCGAAAAATATGGGTTTAGAATCACTGTGTTATCTGTAGGTTTCATGCTAGTAGAGCTGTCTCGGGTAGTTTGTGTTCTTTGCAACCTTTCCTTCATAGAGTGCCCCTCAGGATCTCTTGTAATGCTGGCTTATTTGTGATGAATTCCTTCAGTTTTTCTTTGTTTGGGAAAACCTTTATCTCTCCTTCCATTCTGAATGACAGGCTGGCCGGATACAGGATTCTTGCCTGCATGTCCTTCCTGTTCATTGCATTGAAGATATCCTGCCATTCCTTTCTGGCTTGCCAAGTTTCTGTAGATATGTGTGCTACAACCCTTGTGTCTATCTTTGTATGTTAAGGCCCGGTTTTCCCTAACTGCTTTCAAAACTCTCTCTTTATCCTTGTGTTTTGCCGGTTTCACTATGATGTGTCTTGCAGAAGATCTATTCAGGTTATATCTGAGGGGAGTTCTCTGTGCCTCTTGGATTTCCATGCCCGTTTCCTTCCTCACATTGGGGAAGTTCTCAGCAATGCTTTGATCAAGTACCCCTTTGACTCCTTTCTCTCTCTCTTCTTCCTCTGGAATTCCTATGATACAGATGTTGTTCCTTTTGAATGCATCGCTGAGCTCTCAAATTCTCCTTTCCTATTCCTAAATCAGCTTCTCTTTCTTTTTCTCTGCTTCCTCTTTTTTCATAATTTTGTCTTCTCATTCACATAATCTCTCTTCTGCCTCTTCAATCCGCGCTGTGGTTGGTTCCAATTTGTTTTGCACCTCATTTATAGCATTTTTTAATTCCTCCTGACCGTTTTTAAGGTCCTTGATATCTACAGACAGGGACCCACTGCGTTCTTCTATGCTTTTTTCAAGCCCAGCAATTAGTTTTATGATTATCATTCTATATTCATGTTCTGTTATATTCCTTATACCTGTTTTCATGAATTCTTGAGCAGTCACTACTTCCTGCAGTTTCTTTTGAGGAGAATTCTTCCGTTTCGTCATTTTGGCTAGGTGTGTTTTCAATTGTTTCTAGAGGTCGTCCTGGGAAGGAAAACAGACTGACAGACAAACAGAAAACAGAAATACTCAAATGTACCGTCAAATGATACAGAGTAGCAGTTCAAAACAGAAAAAAGAATAACAAATGACACTCTGAGGGCATGTGACTTGAAGTACCAGCTACACGTTAAGGACAGAGTGTGCACTGTGCTGATGACAGAGCCTATACAGAGAGAGTAATGACAGGTGCAGGGGGAAGAAGAAAATGGACTTTGCCCAGGTCGAGAGATTGAAAAGGTTAATCCAGACTGCGGGAAATCAGAATAAGGACAGATGCAAGGAAAAAGGAATGAATATAGATGTTGCCCAGATGAACTATGTGGCCTAGTTATTCCAGAGAGAGAGATAGGAAATACAGAAGGAGGTGTGGAACATGCGTTGAGAGAGGGGGTTAAAAGTCTGTTTAAGCCAGCCAATACCCTGGATGGCCAGTTCACAGGTGGGGATCGGTAAGAAGGAGAAAGAGGAGCATTATTTAAAAAAGAAGAAATGACCTGGAGTTACTCCAGGCAGCAGTCTGATCTCTGCGTCTATTCCCCCCTCAGAAAGGTGTCTCTCTTATGACGACGGGAGTGGTTTGATGGCTTCCTGCGGCCAGTTTTTGTCGGCTTGGGAGACAACAATGGCATCCCCCCAGTCCCTTCTTCCCAGCCCCGGAGACTCTAATCGCCCCTTTGTTTCTGTCCTGGCTCTGCAATGGGTGCCTATGTGGTGCAGTTTGTTGGGCAGTCGCGTGCCTCATGTTTATCCGTGTTATTGACACTCTTTGCCTGCTACACCCGGGTTCACTGTAAATTGTGTCCCTTGGTTAGAAGCGATCTGCAGGCGGTTCGGCACTTCTGCATGATGTGGGCTAACTGGGCCACTGCTGCTGGACCCAGCATGAGGAGACTTTTGCTGAGAGTTCTGCTGTTATCAACGGAACTTCTCTTCAAAAGCCCTGCATTTAGGGACTGGATGGTGGTCTCTCTCTCTCTCTGCCCAGTTTTTTCTCTCATTGGGATGTTGCCCGACCCACACTTTGCCGGATTTCTCCAAAGAAGACTCTCCCTCCCCTCAGCTCCCTACCCCACAGTTCCTTTTATATGCCCCTGATTCCACTCACGTTTACTGGGGTGTTTTCTGGGTTTCACTTTCCATTCCTTGTAGACTGCAACACCTTTCCTCCTAGACTGTTGGTGTTGAGAGTCCTTTGGTTTCAATCCTTCTTAGTTTGAAAGAGACGGGAAATACCGGGTCCTTTACTCTTCTGCCATGTTGGCCAATCTCTGTATATCACTTCTTTATCCATTCATGAGTTGATAGATACTTGGGATTTCTCATAATTTGGCTATTGTAGATAGCACTGCTATAAACATTGAGGTGCATGTGCCCCTTGTAATCAGCATTTTTGTATATTTTGGATAAATACCTAGTAGTGCAATTGCTGGCTCATAGTGTAGTTCTAATTTTAACTTTTGAGGAACCTCCATACTGTTTTCCAGACTGTCTGCACCAGTTAGCATTCCCACCAGCAGTGCAAAAGGATTCCATTTTCTCTGCATCCTCTCCAACATCTGTCGTTTCCTGAATTGCTCGTTTTAGCTATTCTAACAGGTTGGAGGTGATGTCTCATTGTGGTTTTGATTTCTATTTCCCTGATAATGAATGTATTGAGCATCATTTCATGTGTCTGTTAGCCATCTGGGTGTCTTCTTTAGAAAAGTGTCTTTTCTTGTCTTATGCCCATTTCTTTACTGGACTTTTTGTTTTTTTGGGTATTGAGTTTGACAAGTTCTTTATAGATTTTGTATACTAGCCCTTTACCCAATATGTCATCTGCAAATATCTTCTCTTATACCGTCAGTTATCTTTTAGTTTTGTTGATTGTTTCCTTCACTGGGCAGAAGGTTTTTATCTTGATGGGATCCCAATAGTTCATTTTTTATTTTGTTTCCCTTGCCTCTAGAGACATGTCAAGTAAGAAGTTGCTGCAGCCAAGAAATGAAAGGTTGCTGCCTGTTTTCTCTTCTAAGAGTTTGATGTTTTACGGTCTTACATTTAGGTCTTTTTTCCATTTTTAATTTATTTTTGTGTATTGTGTAAGAAAGTGACCCAGTTTCATTCTTCTGTACATTACTGTCCCATTTTTCCAGCAACATTTACTAAAGAGACTTTTTTCCATTGGATACTCTTTCCTGCTTTGTCAAAGACTAGTCGGCCATGCGGTTTTTGGTTGATTTCTGCGTTCTCGAGTCTGTCCATTGATATATGTGTCTGTTTTTTTTGCCACTACCATACTTTCTTGATGACTTCAGCTTTGTAACACAGTTTGAAGTCTGGAATTGTAATGCTGTTGCTTTCATTTCTATACACCCAAAATGAAGCAGCAGAAGGGGAAATCAAGGATTTGATCGCATTTACAATTGCAGCAAAAACCATGAGTTACCAAGTTTAAACCTAACCAAAGAGGTAAAAGAACTGTATACTGAAAACAATAGAAGGATTATGAAAGGAATTGAAGAAACAAAAATATGGAAAAATATTCCATGCTCATGGACTTAAATAACAAATATTATTAAATTGCCTATACTGCCCTAATAATCTACACATTCAATGCAATCCCTATCAAAATAATACCCACAATCTTCACAGAGCTAGAACAAACAATTTTAAAGTTTGTATGGAACCAGAAATGACACTGATAGCCAAAGTCATGTTGAAATAGAAAACCAAAGCTGGAGGCATCGCAATTCTGGACTTCAAGCTGTATTACAAATCTGTAATCACAAAGACAGTATGATGCTGGAACAAAAACAGACACATAGAGCAATGGCAGCAGAATAGAGAACCCATAAATGGACCCTAAAACGTATGTCCAATTAATCTTTGACAAAGCAGGAAAGAATATCCAATGGAAAAAATAAGTCTCTTAAGCAAATGATTTTGGGAAATCCAGGTGGCAAAATGCAGAAGAATGAATCTGGACCACTTTAATAAATTAGAATTGGATAAAAGACCTGAATGTAATATCATAAACATCAAAATCTTAGAGGATAAAACAGAGAGCAAACTCTTTGACCTCAGTCACAGCAACTTCTTACAAGACATGTCTTTGGAGGCAAGGGAAACAAAAGCCTGAGTTATTTTAAAAAATGAATCATTGGGACCTCATCAAGATAAAATGCTTCTGGACAGTGAAACTGTCCGGAGGGAACCATAAGAGACTCTTAAATACAGAGAACAAACTGTTGCTGGAGGGGATGTGGTTGTGGGGATCAGCTAAGTGGGTGACAGATAGTAAGAAGGGCACTTGTTGGGATAATCACTGAGTGTTATATGTAAGTGATGAATCACTAAATTCTACTCCTGAAACCAATACTACACTACAGGTTAATTAACTTGGATTTAAATAAATTAAAAAAAAGAAAATCTTAACAAATGGATAGAACAACTCCTAGATCCAATAAGTAATTGTATCAAGGTTTTAGGATAGAAGGTTAATCTATAAAAGTCAATCACTTTTCTAAGTACCAGCGATGAATAAGTAGAATTTCATGTTAGTGACAATACTGTTTATAATATCACCCATAAAATGAAATACCTACATAAAAATGCCTAAAATGTGTACAAAATCAGTATAGAGAAAGCTACAAAATTCTCATGAATGAAATCTAAGAATAAAATAAATGGAGGATATATTACTTGTTCACTGTTAGGAAGATTCAATATTATCAAGATTCCATTCTTCCAAACTTTATCCATAGATTCAATGCAATCCCAATCAAAATCCCAGCAAGCTATTCTGTGAATATCAACAAACTGATTATAACATTTAGTGAAAGGCAAAAGACCCATAAACTAACACAATATTGAAGGAAAGCAGTGTTGGAGGATTGACACTAGTTGACTTCAAGACTTACTTTAAAGCTACATTAACTAAGCCCATGTTTTTGTCAAAAGAATAGATGAATATATTGATGGAACAGAGTAGGAAACCCATAAATAGACCTACCTAAATATAGTCAATTGATCTTTAACAAAGTAGCAAAAGCAATAGAAATCATCAAAGACAATCTTTTCAACAAATGATGCCGGAACAACTGGACATCCATACACACAAAAAGGAATCAATAGACACAGACCTAACACTTTTCACAAAAGTGAAATAGATCACAGATTTCTATATAAAATGGAAAATTAAAAACTCCTAGAAGATAGCCTAGGAGAAAACCTAGATGCCTTGGGTATGGCAATGTCTTATTAGATAAAACTCTATAGGCACAGTTCATGAAAGAAATCATTGATAGGCTGGACTTCATTAAAATTTAAAAACTTCTCTGTAGAATACACTAAGAGAATGAGAACCCACAGACTGGGATGAATATTTGCAAAAGTTGCATTGAATGAAAACCTTATCCAAATTACCTAAATATTTGAAACTCATCAGCAAGAAAACCAACCTGATTTAAAAATGGGCCAAAGATCATAACAGACACTTTACCAAAGAAGGTATACAGAAGGCAAGTAAACATATGCCATCATATGCTGTCATACCATATAGTATGTCATCAGAGAAATGCAAAGTATAACAATGAGGTACTACTATACACCTATTATAAATGAGCCAAATCCTGAACACTGATAACACCAGACATTGACAAGGATATGGAACAATAGGAACTCTAATTCATTGCTGGTGGGAATACAAAATGGTACAGCCACTTTGGAAGACAGTTTGACAGTTTCTTACAAAATTAAACATACATTCCAGCAATAACAGTCTTTGGTATTTACCCAAATTACTTGAAAACTTATGTCCACACAAAAACCTGCATGCAGATGTTTGTAGCAGCCTCATTCTTAGTTACTAAAACTTGGAAGCAACCAAGATATCCTTCAATAGGTGAATGGATAAACTGCTTTACACCCAGACAATGGAATTCAGTGCTAAAAATGAGCTATCAAGCAATGAAAATACATGGGGGAAATTTAAATGCATATTGCTAACTGAAAGAAGCCAATATAAAAGGGTACATACTGTATAACTACAACTATATGACATTTTGGAAAAGGAAAGACCTCTATAGTAAAAAGTTCAGTGATTTCCAGGAGTTGGAGGTGGGAGGAGAGATAAATAGGTGAAGCGTAGTAGCTTTTTAGGGCCATGAAAATATAATCTATGATACGATAATGATGGATACATGTCATTATACATTTGTTCAAACCCATAAAATGTACACAAAAGTGAATCCTATGATAAAATTTCACAGTTGGGGGATTATGATGTGTCAGTGTAATTTATCAATTGTCACAAATGTTCCACATTGATTGGGGATATTGATAATGGGGAAGGATAAACTTGTGTGGAGGCAGGGAGTAATATATGGGGATTTTCTGCTTTTCCTTTCAGTTTTACTGTGAACTACTCTATAAAAAATAAAGTCTTTAAAAATATGTGTAAAGTGGGAGGGATTACTGTTCTCAGGTTGAAGATTTTATTATATAGCTACGTTAGTCATGTCTGTGTGGTATTGGTGGAGGGATAGCTATATAGTTCATAGAAGTGGATAGAGAACTCAGAAGTAGGCCTATACAAAAGCCTATCTGATTACAAAAGCAATTCGGTAAAGGTTGGCCTTCTCAACAAATGATGCTGGGGTAATTGGACATCCTTTGGGAAAACAAACAAACCTCTACCTACCTGAATCTCATACTTTTTATAAAATTTAACACAAGATTGTTCATAGATTCAAATGTAAACCATTTTTTATGCTATTTAATATTTGTCCTTTTGTGTTTTGCTTATTTCACTTAGCATAACATTTTCAAGGTATGTATATGTTATACCATGGATCAGAACTCCATTCCTTTTCAAGGGTGAATAATATACCATTGCATGTGTATACCACATTTGTTTAACCATCTATTGATAGCCATTTGGTTGTTTCTAACTTTCGACAATTATGAATTATACTCCTTTGAACATTGGTGTACAAATCTTTTTGACTTCTTGATTTCAGTTATTTGAGGTATATACATAGAAGTGGAATTTCTGAATCATGTGGTTGTTCTTTTAACTTTTTGAGGGACTGCCAAACTGATTCTACCGCAGTGCACAAAGCTTCTAATTTCTTCACATCCTTGCTTTTTTTCCCCATGTTTTCTGATAGTAGTGATCTAATGGGTGTGAAGTAATATCTCATGATTTTGACTTACATTTCCCTAATGATCTAGAATGTTGAGTATCTTTTCTTACTGAACATCTGTATGTCTTTTTTGGAGAATTATCTATTTAGGTCCTTTGCCCATTTTTAAATAGTATTGTTTTGTTGTTGTTGTTGTTGTTGTTGAGTTTTAGCAGTTTATTAAATATTCTGTATATTAATCCATTACCATATATATTTTATTTACAAATATTCTTTCTCATTCCATAGTTTTTTTTGTTTTTTTTTTCTCTTTCGATAGTGATTTTTCATGCACAAAAGATTTTATTTATCAAGTCTATCACCTATTTTCTCTTTTGTTCCCTGTGCTTTTGGTGTCATATCCAAGAAACCATTGCCAAGTCCAGTGTCATGAATATGTTCCCTCTTATCTCTTCTAAGAATTTTATAGCTTTCACATTTAGGTTTAATCCATTTTGAGTGAATTTTTGTATATGGTGTAAAGTAAGGATCCACCCTCATTCTTTGTCATGTGGATGTCCAGTTTTCCCAGAACCATTTGTTTAAAAGATTGTCCTTTTACCATTGAATGGTCTTGGTACCGTCATCAGAATTCAACTGACTATATATACCAGGGTTTATTTCTGGACTTTTTTTTTTTTCTGTTCCATTGGCCCTTTTTCCAGTACAACACACTTTTGATCACAGAAGATTTGTAGTAACTTTTGAAATTAGAAAAGGTGAGTTCTCCAGTTTTGTTCTTATATTTCAAAAGTGTTCCAGCTCTTTTGGGTCTTTTCAGATTTCATATGAATTTTAGGATTGACTTTTCTATTTCTGCAAAAAAAATGCCATTGGGATTTTGTTTCTTTATTTAATGTTTTTATTTAAATTCCAGTTAGTTAACATGTAGTGTAATATCGGTTTCAAGAGCTGAATTTAGTGATTATCACAACAGGCACCCTCCACAATACTCATCACCCATTTAGCCCATACCCCAACCACCTCCCCTCCATCAACCCTCTGCTTGATTTTAGTCTTCTTTTTTTTTCATAGTCAATCTAGCTAAAAATTTATCAATTTTGTTAATCTTTTCAAAGAATCGACTTTTGTTTTTACTGAGTTTCTCTACTGTATTTCTATTATCTATGTTATTCATCTCTATTATTGTCTATCATTTCTTCCTTCTACTACCTTTGGGTTTAGTTTACTGTTATTTTTCTACGTCCTTACATATAAAATTGGGTTGCTGATTTGATTTTTTTTGATTTTTTTTAATTTTAGGGTTTTTAAAAAATTTTATTTAAATACAAGTTGTTAACATATAGTGTAATAATGTTTTCAGGAGTAGAATTTAGTGATTCATCACTTATATATAACACCCAGTTATTAACAGTTATTAACCCAGTGTTAACACTGGGTGTTATATGTAAGTGATGAATCACTTATATATACATATATAACATATATATAAACATATATATATGTTTGTATAACATATATAACACATATATGTTTGTTCATCCCAACAAATGCCCTCCTTAGTATCCATCATGCATTTAGCCCATCCTCCCACCCACCTCCCCTCCAGCAACCCTTAGTTTGTTCTCTGTATTTAAGACTCTCTTATAGTTTGCCTCCCTCTCGGTTTTTGTTTTTCCTTCCCTTTACCTATGTTCATCTGTTTGGGTTTTTGATTTGATTTTTGTTTATGATTTGAATTTTTTAGGTATACATTAACAGCTATAAATTTCCCTCTTAGCACTGCTTTTGCAACATTCGTAATGTTTGTTATGTTGTATTTTTGTTTTCACTTATCTCAAGGTGTTTTCTGATTTAACTTGTGATTTTTGTCCTTGAATCATTGGTTAAGAGTTTGTTGTTTAATTTCCAAACTATTTGTTACTTTTCCAATTTTTCATTTCTTAATGATTTTTAGTTTCATTTCATTGTCATCAAAAAAGTTAATTTGTACATATTTCAATCTTATATATTATATATATATATAGTTTGTATAGTTTATATATATATAAACTATATATAGTTATATATATAATATTGTAGCTTGTATAGTTTATATATAACTGTATATAGTTATATATATAATCTTGTATATACTCAGTATAATCTTGTATTATAATCAATATAATATATATACTCTTTTGCAGCCTAACATAAGGTCTATCTTGGAGACTGTTCTATATATACTTGAGAAAAATGTGTATTCTGCTATTTGGGGTGGAATTTTCTTTATATGTCTATTATATCCAATTGTTTTATTGGGTTATTAATTTTTTCTGTTTCCTGATATTTTGTCTGGTCATTTGAACAATTATTGAATGTTGGCCATATATGGTTTTAATATCATAAGTTGTTTGTTATTTCATAATGCCTAAGTTTGGAGCCATCAATAAAGCATCTTAAAGACCCAGAATCCTACTGAAGGAACACACTAAAATTCCAAAGCCCATTCACAGCCAGTTTGCTGATCTGAATAGATCAGAGTAGAAAAATGATTTCATTTGTTCAATCTATTTAGATAGCATAGTGGTATTATGGCCCCTCTGGTGCACATCTCTGCTTATCTATAAAACTTGGTGTTATCTACCCACATGCAGCAAAATGCATTAAAAAGTGTGCCAACTCTTCTTCAAGCAGGTAATGAATAATGTAGGTCTGTGCATTTATCTATCACCATGGCCCCAAAAGAGTTGGCCGAGAGTGTCAGTCCTTTCATCCATTTGTTAAATTCATGTGGATAATTTCTTGGACATGGCTATATGCTATTCTTTGAATTATTTTGTGGTATTCGACACTTATGTTGCTTTTATTGGTCTCAAAATTAGCAATGCCAGGGTGGTCAGTACGAGGGGGATAAGTTGGAAACCTCATTTATAGCATTCTAGAGTTGCAAATAAAATGGTTTGTGGAGAGAGTACTAGGAGTTCCTCAGTAAAATCTACTAGTATTTTGATACAATTGTAAATGCAGGAAATACTGTCCACAATTGACAAGGCAAAGCTTGTGATAGGGAAGCTATTTTCTTCCCTTATAAGCCTAACAGGTTGCCTCTGCTGTCTAAATATTTTAAATATTTACTTATTTGAAAGTAAGTTTGTGAGAGTTAGTGCAGTTCACAATTCTAAGTGGTAATGGGAGCATGCGTGTGTATTTTTCCAGTTTTATTGAGATAAAACTGACATATACTATTAAGTTTAGGGTGTACAGTATGGTAATTTTGTATAAGTTTCAAAAAAATTATCATAATAATGTTAGTTACATCCATTAACTTCACATACTTGCAATTTTTGGTGTGTGGTGAGAATTTTTAAAGTCAACTCTCTTAGCAACTTTCAAATATATAATACAGTATTATTAACTATAATCACTATGCTAGAATTTAATTCTTTTATAAATTGAAGTTTTACCTTTTGACCACCTTCACTCATTTACTGCCCCCCAACTTCTGTTTATATGAGCTTGTTTTTTTAAAATTTTTCCCTAAAATAATTTTACACAACTCATTTCGAGTCATACCAGGTTAAATTTCTTTTCAAAACCTTCAGACTAATTTTGTTGTCATATTTGTAACAGCACAACTGGAAGATTTAAAAGCCAGTTTTCCATGTAGTCTTTCATTATCTCACTGTGAAAATCTTTGCGGTGTCCTTGACTACAGCCTTGAGTCAAATGAAAGTTGCACTTAATTGCACTGAGAATGTCCAACAATCCCATGGAAATTGTAAAGATGGAAGGGGAAGGGGGTAAAAAAGGAATGATTTTGGGGGGGTCCCTTTAAGAAGTTTTTCTCAAAATTGAATCCTCAGATTTATTTTCTGAGACACTCTAGGATTTTGTTTTTTAAATTTTGATACAGTAGGTTTTTATTTTCATTTATATTAAAATGTTTTCTTATTTTCCTTGTGATTTCTTCTTTGCCACAGGATTATTGTAAAAAGTGATCTTTAATTCCTCAATATTTGGGTATTTGGGAGCTATGTTTATGTACTTGATTTCCAATTTATTTCCATTGTGTTCAGAGAATGTACTCTAAATAATTTAAATATGTTTTCTTTCAGATATGTTGAGCTTCACTCTGTGGTCCCACATATAGTTGATCTTGACAAACATTCCATGTACACTTGAAAACAACGTGTATTTTGCAGTTTGGGGTTTTAAGTTCTATGAATTTCAATTACAGCAGGTTGGTTGATAATGTTCAAATCTCTTATATCCTCACTAACTTTTTAAAAATTACTTTACTTTTAATTTTTGTTTTTATTTAAATTTTATTTACTTTTTAAAATTTTTATCCCAGTATAGTTAACATATAGTGTTATATTAGTTTCAATTATACAATATAGTGATTCAACAGTTCTGTATCTTAGTCAGTGCTCATCATGATAAGTGTACTCTTTAATTACCATCATCTATTTCACCCATTTCCCATTCCTCCCCTCTGATAACTATCAGGTTGTTCTCTATAGTTAAGAGTCTTTTTCTTGGCTTGTCAACTCCTCTTTGTTTCCCCCATTTTTTGTTTCTTAATTTCCACATATGTGTAAAATCAAATGGTATTTGTCTTTCTCTGACTTATTTCCCGGAGCATTTTAGTATCTAGTTCCATCCATTTTGCTGCAAATAACAAGACTGGATTCATTTTTATGGCTGAATAATATTCCATTTTGTGTGTGTGTGTGTGTGTGTGTGTGTGTGTGTGTGTATACACATACGTATGTATATACACATATAAAGAATGAAGATGTGAGATATATCTATATCTATATCTATATATAGATATATACACACATGCACACATACACATCAACAGACACTGGGGCTGTTTCTATATTTTGGCTATTATAAATAATGCTGCAATAAAAATATAGTTCATATATCCTTTTTTTTTAATAATTTATGTCAAATTGGTTTCCATAAACACCCACTGCTCAACCCAACAAGTGCCCTCCCCTGTGCCCATCACCCACTCTCCCTCCTCCCCTCTCAATTTGTTCCTATTCTTTGAGAGTCTCTCATGTCATGTCTTCCTTCCTCTCTGTGGCTTTTTTTTTCCTTCCCCTCTTCCCCTCCCTCGTTATTTTCTCCTAGGTCTCCCAAAGCCTACCTATGAGTGGGAACGTATGGCATCTGACTTTCTCTGCCTGACTTATTTCACTCAGCATAATACCATCCAGTTCCATCCATGTTGCCACACATGGCCAGATTTCGTTCCTTCTCATTGTTGCGTAGTATTCCATTGTATACATATACTACTTCTTCTTTATCCATTCATCAGTTGATGGACACGAAGTCTTTTTCCATGATTTGGCTATTGTTGAAAGTGCTGCTATGAACATCGAGGTACACGTGCCCTTATGCATCAGCAGTCCTGGATCTCTTGGGTAGATTCCTAACAGTGCTATTGCTGGGTCATAGGGTAAGTCTATTTTCATTTTTTTGAGGAACCTCCACACAGTTCTCCAGAGTGGTTGCACCAGTTTGCATTCCCACCAACAGTGCAAGAGGGTGCCTGTTTCTTCACATTCTTGCCAGCATCTATAGTTTCCTGATTTATTCATTTTAGCCACTCTGACTGGTGTGAGGTGGTATCTTAGTGTGGTTTTTATTTGTATTTCCCTGATGATGAGTGACATTGAGCATTGTTTCATGTGTCTGTTTGCCATTTGGATGTCTTCTTTGGAGAAGTGTCTATTCATATCTTCCACCCATTTCTTCATTGAGTTATTCGTTTTTCAGGTGTGGTGTTTGGTAAGTTCTTTACAGATTTTAGATACTAGTCCTTTATCCGATATGTCATTTGCAGTTATATTTTCCCATTCCGTTGGTTGCCTATTCGTTTTGTTGGTTGTTTCTTTTGCCGTGCAGAAGCTTTTTATCTTGATGAGGTCCCAGTAGTTCATCTTTGCTTTTATTTCCCTTGCCTTTGGAGACGTGTCGAGTAAGAAATTGGTGCGTCTTAGGTCAAAGAGGCTTTTTCCTGCTTTCTCCTCTAGGATTTTGATGGTTTCCTGTCTCACATTCAGATCCTTCATCCATTTAGAGTTTATTTTTGAGAGTGGAGTAAGGAAGTGATCTAGTTTCATTCTTTTTCATGCTGCTGTCCAGTTCTCCCAGCACCATTTTTTAAAGAGGCTGTCTTTTTTCCAGTGGGCACTTTTTCCCACTTTGTCAACGATAAGTTGGCCGTATACTTGCGGGTCCATTTCTGAGTTTTCTATTCTATTCCATTGGTCTATGTGTCTGCTCTTGTGCCAATACCATGCTGTCTTGATGACTACCACTTTGTAGTAGAGGTTAATGTCTAGGATTCTGATGCCTCCTGCCTTGGTTTTATTCTGCAGTAGTACTTTGGCTATTCGGGGTCTTTTGTGGTTCCATACAAATTTTAGGATTGTTTGCTCTAGCTTTGAGAAGAATGTTGGTGCAGATTTGATTGGGATTGCATTGAATGTGTAGATTGCTTTGGGTAGTATTGCCATTTTGACGATATTTATTCTTCCAATCCATGAGCTTGGGATGTTTTTCCATTTCCTTGTATCTTCCTCGATTTCCTTCATAAGTTTTTTATAATTTTCAGTGAAGAGGTGTTTTACATCTTTGGTTAGGTTTATTCCTAGGTATTTGATGGTTTTGGTGCGATTGTGAAGGGGATTAGCTGCTTTATTTCTCTTTCTGCTGCTTCATTGATGGTGTATAGAAATGTCACCGATTTCTGTACATTGATTTTGTACCCTGCAACTTTGGGGAATTCATGGGTCAGTTCTAGCAGGCTTCTGGTGGATTCTGTCGGGTTTTCCATGTAAAGTATCATGTCATCTGCAAAAAATGAAAATTTGACTTCATCCTTGCCAATTTTGATGCCTTTTATTCTGTTTTTCTTTTTTTTTGTCTGATTGTTGATGCTAGGACTTCCAACACTATGTTAAATAGCAGTGGCGAGAGTGGACACCCCTGTCGTGTTCCTGATCTCAGGGGGAAGGCTCTCAGTTTTTCTCCATTGAGGATGATATTAGCTGTGGGCTTTTCATAGATGGCTTTTATGATGTTTAAGTATGTTCCTTCTATCCCGACTTTCTCCAGGGTTTTTATTAGGAAAGGGTGCTGTATTTTGTCAAATGATTTTTCTGCATCTATTGACAGGATCATGTGGTTTTTATCTTTTCTTTTGTTAATGTGATTTATCACGTTGATCGATTTGCGAAAATTGAACCAGCCTTGCAACCCCGGGATGAACCCTACTTGATCATGTTGAATAATTCTTTTTATATACTGTTGAATTCGATTTGCTAGTATCTTGTTGAGAATTTTTGCATCCATATTCATCAGGGATATTGGCCTGTAATTCTCTTTCTTTGCTGGGTCTTCGTCTGGCTTGGAAATCAATTTGATGCCGGCTTCATAGAATGAGTCCAGGAGTTTTTCTTCCATTTAAAATTTTTGCAACTGCTTGAGGAGGATAGGAATTAACTCTGTTTTAAATGTCTGGTAAAATTCCACAGGGAGGCCATCTGTTCCAGGACTTTTATTTGATGGGAGATTTCTAATAACTAATTCAATTTCTTCACTAGTTATGGGTCTGTTAAAATTATCTATCTCTTCCCATTTGATTTTGGTAGCGTGTGGTTATTTAGGAATTTGTCCATTTCTTCCAGATTGCCGGGTTTGGTGGCATATAGTTTTTCATAGTATTCTCTGAAAATTGCTTTTATTTCTGAGGGGTTGGTTGTAATTTCTCCCTTTTCATTCATGATTTTTTATCTATTTGAGTTCTCTCCCTTTTCTTTTTGAGAAGCCTGGCTAGAGGTTTGTCTATTTTGTTTATTTTTTCAAGGAACCAGCTCTTGATTTCATTGATCTGTTCCACTACTTTTTCTGTTTCCATATGATTAATTTGTGCCCTGATCTTTGTTATGTCTCTCTTTCTCCTGGGTTTGGGTTGTCTTAGTTGTTCTGCTTCTAATTCTTTTAGGCGTGCTGTTAGAATTTGTGTTAGTGATTTTTCTTGATTCTTGAGGTGGTCCTGGATTGCAATATATTTCCCTCTCAAGACTGCCTTAGCACCATCCCAGAGCGTTTGTATTGTTGTGTTTGCATTTTCATTGGTTTCCATGTATTTTTAATTTTCGTGTCTGATTGCTTGGTTGACCCACTCGACTTTTAGTAGGTTGTTCCTTAGCCTCCATGTTTTTGGATATTTTCCATGCTTTCTCCTGTGGTTGATTTCAAGTTTCAAAGCATTGTGGTCTGACAGTGTGCACGGTATGATGTCAATTCTTTTATCTTTATACACAGAGCTTCCCTGTGTCCCAGAATGTGGTCTATCTTGGAAAACGTACCATGTGCATTTGAGAAGAATTTAAATTCCTTTGCTTCTGGATGAAAGACCCTGCAGATGTCTGTTAGGCCCATCTGTTCTAATGTGTCGTTCAGGGCTATTGTTTCTGCGGAGATTTTCTGTTTTGTGGATCTGTCCAATGCTGAGAGTGGAGTATTAAGGTCCCCTACAATTAGGACATTTTTATCGATAAGGTTGCTTATGTTTGTAATTAGTTGTTTTACAATTTGTGTGCCCCTGAATTCGGCGTGTAGATATTTATAATTGTTAGCTCTTCCCACTGGATGGTCCCTGTGATTATTATATAATGCTATTCTTCATCTCTTATTACATCTTTTACGTTAAAGTCCAGTTTGTCTGATATAAGTGTGGCTTCTTCAGCTTTCTTCTGAGTTCCATTAGCATGGTAGATAGTTCTCCACCCCCTCACTTTCAATCTGAAGGTGTCCTCGGGTCTGAAATGAGTCTCTTGAAGACAGCAAATAGATGGGTCTTCTTTCTTAATCCATTCTGTTACCCCATGTCTTTTGATTGGTACATTTAGTCCATTTACATTCAGTGTTAATTTTGAAAAATGTGGGCTTATGGTCATTGTATTATCCGTTTCATGCTTGTAAGTCTGTCTCTGGTAGTTTGTGTTCTTTGCAACCTTTCCTTCATAGTGTGCCCCTCAGGATCTCTTGTAATGCTGGCTTGTTTATGATGAATTCCTTCAGTTTTTGTTTGCTGGGCAAAACCTTAATCTCTCCTTCTATTCTGAATGACAGGCTACCCGGATACAGGATTCTTCATTGCATTTCCTTCCTGCTCATCACATTGAAGATATCCTGCCATTCGTTTCTGGCTTTCCAAGTTTTTGTAGATAAGTCTGCTACTACCCTTATGTGTCTGCCATTGTATGTTAAGTCCCTTTTGTCCCTAGCTTCTTTCAGGTTTCTCTCTCTGTCTTTATATTTTGCTAGTTTCACTATGATTTGTCGTGCAGAGGGTCTATTCAAGTTCCGTCTGAGGGGAGTTCTCTGTGCCTCTTGGATTTCCATGCCCGTTTCCTTCCTCATGTTGGGGAAGCTCTCAGCAATGATTTGTTCAAGCACTCCTTCGACTCCTTTCTCTCTCTCTTCTTCCTCTGCAACTCCTATGATACGGATATTGTTTCTTTTGAGTGCATCGCTCAGCTCTCGAATTCTCCTTTCCTGTTCCTGGATCAGCTTCTCTCTTTATCTGCTTCCTTTTTTTCCATAATTTTATCTTCTAATGCACTTACTCTCTCTTCTGCCTCTTCAATCCGTGCTGTGGCTGCTTCCAATTTGCCTTATATTTCATCCGAGGCCTTTTTTTTAATTCTTCCTGACCGTTTTTAAGGTCCTTGAACTCTGCCGCGCGGGACCTCTTGCATTCATCTATGCTTGTTTCAACCCCAGCGATTAGTTTTATGATTATCTTTCTATATTCGCGCTCTGTTATGTTGCTTATATCTGTTTTCATCAATTCTTGAGCTGTCACTACTTCCTGTAGATTCTTTTGAGGCGAATTCTTCTGTTTCGTCATTTTGGCTAGGTGTGTTTTGGATTGTTTCTTGGAGTTGCCCTGGAAAGGAAAACAGACTGACAGACAAACAGAAAACAGAAATACTCAAACTTAGCTACAAATGATACAGACAAGCGGTTCACAACAGAAAAACGATTAACAAATGACTTTCTGAGGGCAATGTCCTGAAGTACCAGCTACACGTTAAGGACAGGGTATGTAGTGTGCTGGTGGCAGAGCATATATAGAGAGAAAAATGACAGGTGCAGGGGGAAGAAGGAAATGTACTTTGCTCAGGTAGAGTGACTAAAGGGCTTAATCCAGACTGAGAGAAATCAGAATTAGGACGGATGCAAGGAAAAAGGAATGGAGACAGAAATTGCTCAGATGAGATTATGTGGCCTGGTTATTTCAGAGAGAGAGAGAGAGGGGAGTACAGAAGGGGGTGTAGAACATGCCTTGAGAGAGTGGGTTAAAATTCTTTTTAAGTCAGCCCGTACCATGGATAGTCAGCTCAGGAATGGGGATCAGTAAGAAGAATAACGGGGAGCATATATTTAAAAAAAAAATGACCTGGAGTTACTCCAGGCAGCGGGCTGAACTTGGCATCTGTAGCTCCCACTGAGAAGTGTCACTCCTGTGAGGAGGGGCGTGGTTTGGTATAGGTGGGTCCTCTCCACTGCAGCAGGGATGGCTCTGGGGGTGACTTCCTGGGGCCGGTGCTTGTGGACCCATAAGGCAACAATGGCGTCCCTTCAGTCCTTTGTCCTCAGTCCCGGGGCTTCCACTCGCCCCGTTGTTTCTGTCCTCACTCCGCTATGTGTGCCGGCACAGTGTGGTCCACTGGTCATTCGGGTGCCTGCCTGCCACCCCTGATCCGGCTACGGTGTTGTCTGGGTTTCCCCTTCCATTCCTTGTACGCTACAACACCTTTTCTGCCGGATTCTTGGAGTTGAGAATCTCTCTGTTTCAGTCCCTCTCAGTTCAAAAAACAAGGGAAACTCTGGGTCTCCCAACTTCTCCGCCTTGTTGGCCCCCTCCCCCATATATCCTTTCAAATTAGTGTTCTTCTATTCTTTGGGTACATATCCAGTAGTACAATTTTTGGGTCTATTATTAATGTTTTAAGGAACCTCCATACTGTTTTCCACAGTTGTTGTACCAGTTTGCCTTCCCACCAACAGTACAAAAGTGTTCCTTTTTCTCCAATATTCTTGCTAACACTTGTTACTTCTTGTTTTTTGTTTATTTTTTTTTATTTTAGCCATTCTGACAGGTGTGAGGTGACATCTCATCGTGACTTTGATTTGCACATCCCTGATTGATAGCATCTTTTCATGTGTCTCTTGGCCATCTTACATTTACATCTTTAATTCAATTTGAGTTTATTTTTGTGTATAGTGTAAGAAAGTGTCCCAATGTCATTCTTTTGCATGTCACTGTCCACTTTTCCCAGCACCATTTTTTGAAGACACTGTTCTTCCCCATTGTCCCCTATTCTTCTTTGTCATAGATTAATTGACCATATAAGCATGGGGTTTTTTTCTGAGTTCTCTATTCTTTTCTATTGACCTATGTGTCTGTTTTTGTGCCGGTACCATCCATGTATACTTTGTGGTATATAGTGAGGCCTGGAATTGTGATACTTCCAGCTTTGCTCTTGTTTCTCAGGATTGCTTTTGCAATTTGGGGTCTTTGAGTTCAATACAAATTTCAGTATTATTTATTCTAGTTTTGTGAAAAATGCTGTTGGTATTTTGATAGGGATTTCATTAAATCTGTAGATTGCATTGGGTAGTATTAAGATTTTAACAGTATTCTTCTAGTACAGGAACATGAAATATCTTTCCATTTGTTTATGTCATACTCAATTTCTTTCATCAGTGTTTTATGGTTTTCAGGATAGAGTTCTTTTGATTGGGTTTATTTCTAGTTATTTTATTCTTTTTGATACAATTGTAAATGGGATTGTTTTCTTTTTCTTACTGATAATTCGTTATTAGTATATAGAAATGATACTGTTATCTGGGTATTAATTTGTATCCTGAATCTTTATAGAATTAATTTACTATTTCTAGTAGTTTTTTGGCGTGGAGTCTAAGATTTTCTATGTATACTACATGTAACCTGCAAATAATGACAATTTATTTTTTAATATGGATTCCTCTAATTTCTTGTTCGATTGTTGCAGCTAGAACTTCCAGTACTGTGTTTAATAAATGTGGCAAGAGTAGACATCCTTGTCTTTTTTCTGATGTCAGAGAAAAAGCTGTTACTTTTTCACCACTCAGTAAGATATTAGCTGTGAGTTTTTCAATATGGGCTTTGTTATCTTGAGGTACCTACTTTTTAAACTCACTTTGTTGAAAGTTTTTATCATGAATGGATGATATATTTTTGTCAGATATTTTTCTGCACCTATTTAGATGATCATATGATTTTCATACTTCGTTTTGTTGATGTGGTTTATCACATTGAGTGATTTGAGAATATTGAATCATCCTTGCATCCCTGGAATACATCCCACTTGATCATGGTGAATGATCCTTTTGATATATCGTTGAATGCAGTTTTCTAATAATTTGTTGAAGATTTTTGAATCTGTGTTCGTAAGGAATGTTGGCCTATAGTTTTGTTTTCTTACGGTGTCTTTGTCCAGTTTTGCTATCAGGGTTTTTGCTATCTACTAGCATTGTAGAATGTATTTGGAAGCTTTTCTTCTTACCCTATTTCTTAGAATAGTTTGAGGAGAATAGGTATTAACTCCTCCTTCTTCAAGTGTTCAGTAGAATTCTCCTGTGAATACATTTGGTCCTGGACTTTTATTTTTTAGTCGTTTCTTGTTTTTGTTTTTGTTTTTGTTTTGTGTTGTTTTTTTATTACCAATTCATTTTTTTTACTAGTAATCAATCTGTTATGATTTTCTTTTTCTTCCTAATTCAGTTATGGAAGCATACTTTTAATTTTTAAGGAATTTATCCATGTCTTCTAGGTCCTCTAATTTGCTGGCATATAATTTTTCATAGTATTTTCATAATCATTTGTATTTCTGTGGTGTCAGTTGTTACTTCTTTTTTTTCAGATTTTATTTACTTGGGTCATTTCTCCTCTTTTTTCTTATTGTTTTCTGTTTTATGAGTCTGGCTCTGAGTTTTTCAGTTTTGTTTATCTTTTCTAGAACCAGTTTTTGTTTCATTGATTTTTTTCTATTTTTAAAATGTCATTTATTTCTCTTCTAATTTTTATTATTTACTTCCTTGTACTCACTTTGGGCTTTGTTTGCTCTTTTTAAAAAAATTCCTTTAGGTGTAAGGTTAGCTATTTATTTGACCTCTTTCTAATTTTTTTGAGGTAGACCTCTAATGCTATATATTTTTCTCTTAGAACTGCTTTTGCGGCATCCCAAAGAGTTTGCACCATTATTTTTCCATTTTCATTTATCTCCATTTTTTTATTATTTTATGATTGCTTCATTGACCCATTAGTAGTTTTTTGGTTATTTATTAGCTTTTTGCTTCTCTTGCTGCTTTAAGAATTCTCTTTTCCTTTAAACTTTGACATTTTAATTATTATGTGTCACAGTGTAAACTTCCTTGGGTTGATCTTGTTTGGAACCCTGTGCTTCTTGGACCCAAATAACTATTTACTTCCTTATATTAGGGAAATTTTCACCTATTATTTCTTCAAATAAATTTTCTGCCCCTTTCACTCTCTCTGCCTCTTCTGGAACCTGTGTAATGAAAATGTTTGTTTACTTGTCGTTTAAGAGATCCTTCACCTATCCTCATTTTTTTTCATTAGCATGTAATTTTTATTTTTATTTTTTAAATAATTTTTTATTGTCAGATTGGTTTTCATACAAGAACACCCAGCGCTCATCCCAACCCATGCTCTGTTCACTGCCCATCACCCACTCTCCCCGCTCACATACCCCCTCAACCCTTGGTTTATTCTTATTATTTAAGAGTCTCTTATGTTTTGTCTCCCTCCCTCTCTGTGGCTTTTTTCCTTCCCCTCTTCCCCTCCCCCCTGGTTTTCTGTTAAGTCTCTCAAAGTCTATCTATGCATGGAAACATACGGTATCTGTCTTTGTCTGCCTGACTTATTTCACTCAGCATGATACCCTCCAGTTCCATCCATGTTGCCACACATGGCCAGATTTCATTGTTTCTCATTGCCACGTAGTATTCCATTGTGTATATATACCACATCTTCTTTATCCATTCATCAGTTGATGGGCACTTAGTCTCTTTCCATGATTTGGCTATTGTTGAAAGTGCTGCTATAAACATCGGGGTACATGTGCCGGGAGGCATCACAATTCCAGACTTTAACCTCTACTGCAAAGCTGTAATCATCAAGACTGTATGATATTGGCACAAAAACAGACACATAGACCAATGGAATAGAATAGAGAACTCAGAAATGTACCCGCAAGTATATGGCCAACTAATCTTTGACAAAGCGGGAAAGAGTATCCAATGGAAAAAAGACAGCCTCTTTAATAAATGGTGCTGGGAGAACTGGACAGCAACATGCAGAAGAATGAAACTAGACCACTTCCTTACACCACTCACAAAAATAAACTCCAAATGGATAAAGGATCTGAATGTGAGACAGGAAACCATCAAAATCCTAGAGGAGAAAGCAGGAAAAAACCTCTTTGACCTAAGCTGCACCAATTTCTTACATGACACATCTCCAAAGGCAAGGGAATTAAAAGCAAAAATGAACCAGAGGTGTCCCAGCATGCACTACCCTGTGGCCACCTTGTTGAGAAGGCTGAGACTTGTATGTGCTATGAGCCCCAGGCTTACCGAGAAGACAGGGCAGTTAGGGTGCTGGAACTGTGCACTTGTGTGTGATTTCAAGGTGAGAAAACAAGTGTAGACCATGTCCATCAGCTCTTCCCACCCAGAGAGCATTCCAGCAGCTCCCCCAGCCATTTGGCAGAGTTCTAGGGTTGGCTCTTTTATACACTAGTTGTTCTTTGAAGCTCTAGCCTTTAAAGAAAGAAAAGAGAAAAACGTGTTTTTGTTGTTTTTGTTTGTTTGTTTGTTTGTTTTCCTTTGCGCCAGAGTTACCAGAACTGCTGCAGGCTTGTGGACCAGCGCTTGCTGAGGCAACAAGCTGTCCTCTCTGACACAGAGAGTTTCCTGCAGCTCTCCACATCTTTAAACCATGGATTTTTTTTCTGTATCCCAGAATAAATGGGCATGGTGTGGGCTTGCAGACCCAGGGCTCCCTGAGGTAGCAAGCCAATCCTTTTGGTCTGGAGAACGTTTCCACAGGTCCTCTGCCATTTGCTGGAGTTCTAGTGCTGTCCCTTTTATATTCTAGTTGCTCTATTAAACTGTAGCCTTTTATTGTGTATGCCCACGGACAGAAGAATCTGTTCCCAGTCCCTTGGTACTATCCCTCTTCATTGCTGTTTATACAGTTTCAGGTGTATGGGTTTCCTTTGTTACCATGTCTCCATCTATCTTAGTGTTCTTTTTTGCTTGTTCTATCTTTTATTGTGTAGAAGGTGTTCAGCTGGCCCTCAGTTCTTCTTCAGGTGGAATTGTTATGTGAATAGATATTATTTGGTGTTTTCAGTGGAGAAGGTGTATAGAAATGCAACAGATTTCTGCACATTGATTTTATATTCTGGAAATTTGCCGAAATCACATATTACTGTATTAGTTCTAGCAATTGTTTTTGGTGGAGTCTGGGCTTTGCCAGTTTCATTATGTCCATCATTTTCAATTTTCAGAGTCTGTTGACTATAATCTTGCTGTTTATATGTACCTGTGCTTATATCCTATCCTTGGCATACAGCCTCCTGAACAGAAATAAAATTGTTGGGTATATTTTGCAAGTGTGCGAGAATTGGTTAATGGAAGTGTCCTTATGTTGCAGTATGCTGTATTGTGATGGCCTTCAGTGTCTTCTTCATACAGTAGCTTGGAAAAATATTAGAATTATTTGCCATCAGATTTCAGTATGAAAAAAGAACTTATCTGAAGAAAATAATGGAATGGAATGTTTATCTCTGAACATTGAATGATATAAATTTCCAGCTGTTATTCTCGATTTTTGTTATTGAACCAATGTCTGTAACAATCAACCTCAGTACTGTCACTACAGTATTACATTTTGCAAATGTTATTCTGTTGTGTGAGATACCAAGTTTTAGTGAGGTATCTCTAAGGCATATAATAGAAAATTTGGTAAATCACTTAAGTTCCTTTCACTTAGAAATGATAAATCTTTATAGACCGAGACCTTTTATTGGACTTTTTTGTTGAAAAAAAAAGGTTCAATTTGTGCTATTAAGGATCACATTCATATTTAATAATGCTTGACTTTTCTTGCCACACCAGAGTATTAACAGAGGACCTCTAAGCAAACTCTGTAGTGTATTACAGGTGTTACAACTATTTAACTATTTAAGACAAGCCTATGCAGTTCATAAGGAAGTAGATAAGTGAGATGTGACTTAAGAGTAGTATTGGGAAAGTGTTCATATTTAGCATAAAAGAGTTTAGAAGAGTTGACTGATATAGCAGCCTCTGAAAAGTCTGGATAGGTATGGATAAAAACCTTAAACATAAATTTGACCAGCTGTCATTCTCTGAATAAGACAGAATAATAATCCTGTATATGTTTCTCATTGTTTTTAGTGTCAGGTCTCCACGTATTTTATTTTATTTATTTATTTTTTAATAGTTTATTGTCAAATTGGTTTACATATAACACCCAGTGTTCATCCCAACACATGCCCTATTTAATGCCTGTCACCCCCTCTCCCCCCTCCTTAATCCCCCGCACCCTCAGTTTGTTCTTAGTCTTTGAGAGTCTCTTATGTTTTATCTCCATGCCTTTCTGTCTTTTTTTCCTTTCCCCTCTTCCCCTCCACCCTGGTTTTTGCTTAGTCTCTCAAAATCCACCTATTCGTGGAAATATATGGTATCTGTCTTTTTCTGACTGACTTACTTAACATAATACCCTCCAGTTCCATCCATGTTGCTACACATGGCCAGATTTCATTTTTTCTCATTGCCACGTAGTATTCCATTGTGTATATGTGCCACATCTTCTTTATCCATTCGTCAGTTGATGGGCACTTGGTCTGTTTCCATGATTTGGCTATTGTCGAAAGTGCTGCTATGAACTTTGGGGTACACGTGCCCCTATGCATCAGCATCCCTGTGTCTCTTGGGTAGATTCCTAGCAGGGCTATTGCTGGGTCATAGGGTAGCTCTATTTTCATATTTCTGAGGAATGTCCACACCGTTTTCCAGAGTGGCTGCACCAGTTTGCATTCCCACCAACAGTGCAGGAGGGTGCCTGCTTCTCTACATTCCCGCCAGCATCTATAGTTTCCTGATTTATTCATTTTAGCCACTCGAACCGGTATAAGGTGGTATCTCAGTGTGGTTTTGATTTGTATTTCCCTGATGATGAGTGACTTTGAGCATCATTTCATGTGTCTGTTGGCCATCTGAATGTCCTCTTTGGAGAAGTGTCTATTCATATCTTCTGCCCATTTCTTCACTGGATTATTTGTCTTTCGGGCGTGGAGGTTGGTAAGTTCTTTATAGATTTTAGATACTAGTCCTTTATCCGATATGTCATTTGCAATTATCCTTTCCCATTCCGTCGGTTGTCTATTAGTTTTATTGGTTATTTGCTTCGCCGTGCAGAAGCTTTTTAATCTTGATGAGGTCCCAATAGTTCATTTTTGCTTTTAATTCCCTCGCCTTTGGAGATGTGTTGCATAGGAAATTGCTGTGGCTCAGGTGAAAGAGGTTTTTTGCTGCTTTCTCCTCTAGGATTTTGATGGTTTCCTGTCTCACATTCAGGTCCTTCATCCATTTAGAGTTTATTTTTGTGAGTGGTGTAAGGAAGTGGTCTAGTTTCATTCTTCTGCATGTTGCTGTCCAGTTCTCTCAGCACCATTTGTTAAAGAGGCTGTTTTTTTTTTCCATTGGATACTCTTTCCTGCTTTGTCAAAGATTAGTTGGCCATATGCTTGTGGGTCCATTTCTGGGTTCTCAATAAAACCAAAGCGGGAGGCATCACAATCCCGGATTTTAACCTCTACTACAAAGCGGTAGTCTCCACGTATTTTAATTGCCCCAAAAGGCGAACTGTATTTTATTTTGTTTTTAAATACAGCACTTTAAATCTAGTTGACGTTTTGTGTGTCAATTTGAACTAGAATGTGTTGTGTAACTCAGTAGATGATGATAAGTGTCATTGAGTTTTGATAGGAAAGAAAGACCTTCATAAATTTTCAAAAAAAAAAAAACAGAAACGAAAGAAAGGATTAAGTTCCTATGACCAAGTAGGATTTAGTTCTATAATGCAAGAATGGCTCAACATATGCAAAATCAATGTAATACACTACATTGACAGAGTGATTGGGGAGGGGAAACACATGATTATCAGGGAAAGCATTTGATAAAATTAAACTGCCTTTAATGATTGAACACTAAACCTACAACAATAAAAGGACAGTACCTCAACATAATCAACGTCTTATATGACTGATAAAAGTCTGAAAGCATTTTCTCTTAGATTAGGAATAAGACATGATGCCCACTCTTGGCCCTTTAAGGAAAGATAGAACTGGAGGTGCTAGTCAAAGCAATTAGGTAGGAAAAATAAATAAGATACTTTCAAATTGAAAGAAAGAAGTAAAATTACCTTTGGCGCATACAACATAAACTTATATATAGAAAACCGAAAATATTCCATAAAAAAAGTTAGAACCAATTAATTCATCAAAGCTTTAGCATTCAAAACCACACCAAAACACTCAAGGAAAACATTATGGAGTTTCATCAAAAAATTAAAAAGAAAATTAACATGATCAAGTAATCCCACTATTGGGTATTTACCCAAAGTAAACAGTAACACTAATTCAAAAAGATATGTGTACCTCTGTTTATTGCACAGGCATTTACAATAGCCCAGATACAGATACAACCATGTGTTTCTCTATAGATTAATGGATAAAGAAGACACACACACACACACACACACACACACAGAATAGAATATTCCTCAGGCATGAAAACGAATGAAATCTTGTCATTTGCAGCAATATGGATAGACCCAGACGGTGTGATGCTAAGTAAAATATGTCAGTCGGATAAATAAAAATACTGTATAATTTCGTTTATATGTGCAATTTAAGAAAAACATACAAATAAAGATAAAAAATACAAAGAAACACCAAAAAAAACCCCAAAAATCTGTTTCTTAAATACAGAGAAGAAACTGGTGGTTATCCAAGGGAAAGTACATCAACATCATAAAGGTCACATACTAAAGACCCACAGATAATATTAACTTCATTGGGGAAAAACTGAGACCTTTTCCTCTAAGATCAGGAATATGACAAGAATAACTGCTTTCTCCTCCCAGTGCACAGCTAGTACTCTCACCACGCCGCCGCCCGGCACTGCAGCACCGCGGGGAGGAGGCGCGGGCGGAGGAGGGGGAGGAGGACAGCAGCATGCAAGCCCGGAGCCACTTTCCCGCCCCTCCTTTCGTCGCTGACACGCTCAGAGGAGTCACCACTCCATGCGCTGCAGGCGAGGGTGGCAGACGGAGGAGGCCCCAGGGAGAGAGCCCGAGCGACGCCCGCGGGGCAGCGGCTGCAGTGCTGACACCACCTAAGGCAGGGGGTCCCAGGCGGCTGGAGCGAGCCAGTGACCTGTGATCAGCAGAGGGCAGAGAACCAACAGAGATGATATCATGTGAAAGCAACTTAAAGATCTTTTAAAAGTATTAGGATAACTTGGTAAAAAATTCTTATATTCGGATGCTCAAGGAATTTGAGAAGCTCAGTGTTAAACCTAAGCTATTTAATGCAAGCTGGTCTGGTGGCCCGTCCATTTCGCTATCTAGGCAGTGTGTCTGTTTTGTACGAGGGCTGGACAGAAGCTGAAGTTTGTGGTGGCTAGGATGAGACCTGCTGAAAGACCCCTGTCTTTCTTGAACCTGTAGCTGCAGCCTCCTGGGAAACCCGCGGAAGCCGCACAAGCTGAGAATTCTCGCCGGAGTCAGCTATTTGCGGTGCTTGCTCGAGGGAAGAAGGGCAACTTTAAGAAACAACCCAAAACACATCCAGCCAAAATGACAAGAAGGAAGAATTCTCCTCAAAAGAATCTACAAGACGCAGTGACAGCTCAAGAATTAATAAAAACATATATAAGCAACATAACAGAACATGAATATAGAATGATAATCATAAAACTAATCGCAGGCCTTGAAAAAAGCTTAGATGAATGCAAGGGGTCCCGCGCGGCAGAGTTCAAGGACCTTAAAAACGGTCAGGAAGAATTAAAGAAGACATTGGAAGAAATACAGGGGAAATTGGAAGCAGCCACAGCACTGATTGAAGAGGTAGAGGAAAGAGTTAGTGCATTAGAAGACAAAATCATTGAAAAAGAGGAAGCAGATAAAAAGAGAGAGAAGCTGATCCAGGAACAGGAAAGGAGAATTCGAGAGGTGAGCGATGCACTCAAAAGAAAAGATATCCGTATCATAGGAGTTCCAGAGGAAGAAGAGAGAGAGAAAGGAGTCGAAGGGGTTCTTGAACAAATCATTGCTGAGAACTTCCCCAACATGAGGAAGGAAACAGGCATGGAAATCCAAGAGGCACAGAGAACTCCCCTCAGACGTAACTTGAATAGACCTTCTGCACTGCACATCATAGTGAAGCTGGCAAAATACAAAGATAGGGAGAGAATCCTGAAAGCAGCTAGGGACAAAAGAACCCTAACATACAAAGGGAGAAATATAAGGGTAGTAGCAGACTTATCTACGGAAACTTGGCAAGCCAGAAAGGAATGGCAGGATATCTTCAATGTGATGAGCAAGAAGGACATGCAACCAAGAATTCTGTATCCGGCTAGCCTGTCATTCAGAATATAAGGAGAGATCAAGGTTTTTCCCAACAAACAAAACCTGAAAGAATTTATCACAAATAAGCCAGCACTGCAAGAGATCCTGAGGGGCACTCTATGAATGCAAGGTTGCAAAGAACACAAACTGCTAGGGACAGCCTTACAAACATGAAACTTACAGATAATACAGTGACTGTAAGTCCATATTTTTCAATATTAACACTGAATGTAAATGGACTAAATGCGCCAATCAAAACACATAGGATAACAGAATGGATTAAAAAACAAGACCCATCTATTTGCTGTCTTCAAGAAACTCATCTTAAACCTGAAGACACCTTCAGATTGAAAGTGAGGGGATGGAGAACTATCTACCATGCTACTGGAAGTCAGAAGAAAGCCGGAGTAGCCACACTTATATCAGACAAATTAGACTTTAAAATGAACGATGTAATAAGAGATGAAGAAGGACATTATATAATAGTCTCAGGGTCCATCCAGCAGGAAGAGCTAACAATTGTAAATATCTATGCACCGAATTCGGGGGCACCCAAATTTGTGAAACAACTAATTACAAACATTAGGAACCTCATCGATAAAAATGTCCTAATAGTAGGGGATCTCAACACTCCACTCTCAACATTGGATAGATCCACAAAAGAGAAAATCTCCGCAGAAACAATAGCCCTGAACGACACATTAGAACAGATGGGCCTCACAGACATCTTTAGGGTCCTTCATCCAGAAGCAAAGGAATTTACGTTCTTCTCAACTGCACACGGTACATTTTCTAAGATAGACCACATTCTGGGGCACAGGGAAGCTCTGAATAAATATAAAAGAATTGAGATCATTCCGTGTACACTGTCAGACCACAATGCTTTCAAACTTGAAATCAACCACAGGAGAAACCCTGGAAAATATCCAAGAACATGGCGACTAAGAAATAACCTACTAAAAGATGACTGGGTCAACCAAGCCATCAGAGAAGAAATTAAAAAATACATGGAAACAAATGAAAATGAAAATACAACAATCCAAACGCTCTGGGACGCAGCAAAGGCAGTCCTGAGAGGGAAATATATTGCAATCCAGGCCCATCTCAAGAAACAAGAAAAATCAATAACACAAATTCTAACAGCACGCCTAAGGGAACTAGAAGCAGATCAATTAAAACAACCCAAGCCAAGCAGAAAGAGAGAAATAACAAAGATCAGAGCACAAATTAACCATATGGAGACAGAAAAGGTAGTGGAACAGATCAATGAAACCAAAAGCTGGTTCTTTGAAAAAATAAACAAAATAGACAAACCTCTAGCCAGGCTTCTCAAAAAGAAAAGACAGAGAACTGAAATAGATAAAATCATGAATGAAAAGGGAGAAATTACAACCAATCCCTCAGAAACACAAGCAATCATCAGAGAATACTATGAAAAATTATATGCCACCAAACTTGGCAATCTGGAAGAAATGGACAGCTTCCTAAATAGCCACACGCTACCAAAACTCAAACAGGAAGAAATAGAAAATTTGAACAGACCCATAACTAGTGAAGAAATAGAATCAGTTATCAAAAACCTCCCAGCAAATAAAAGCCCTGGACCAGATGGCTTTCCTGCGGAATTTTACCAGACATTTAAAACAGAGTTAATTCCTATCCTCCTCAAGCTGTTCCAAAAAATTGAAACGGAAGGAAAACTCCCGGACTCATTCTATGAAGCCAGCATCACTTTGATTCCCAAACCAGATAGAGACCCAGCAAAGAAAGAAAATTACAGGCCAATATCCCTGATGAATATGGATGCAAAAATTCTCAACAAGATACTAGCAAATCGAATCCAACAGCATATAAAGAGAATTATCCACCATGATCAAGTAGGATTCATCCCTGGGTTGCAGGGCTGGTTCAATATTCGCAAATCAATCAACGTGATACATCACATCAACAAAAGAAAAGATAAGAACCATATGATCCTGTCAATAGATGCAGAGAAAGCATTTGACAAAATACAGCATTCTTTCTTAATAAAAACTCTCGAGAAAGTCGGGATAGAAGGAACATACTTAAACATCATAAAAGTCATATATGAAAAGCCCACAGCGAATATCATCTTCAATGGGGAAAAATTGAAAGCCTTCCCCCTGAGATCAGGAACATGACAGGGGTTTCTATTCTCGCCACTACTATTTAACATAGTGTTGGAAGTCTTAGCATCAGCAAGCAGACAACAAAACAAAATAAAAGGCATCAAGATTGGCAAGGAGGAAGTCAAACTTTCACTTTTTGCAGATGACATGATACTTTACGTGGAAAACCTGACGGAATCCACCAAAAGCCTACTAGAACTGATTCATGATTTCAGCAAAGTTGCAGGATACAAAATCAATGTACAGAAATCGGTGGCATTTCTATACACCAACAATGAAGCAGCAGAAAGAGAAATAAAGAAGCTAATCCCTTTCACAATTGCACCAAATACCATAAAATACCTAGGAATAAACCCAACCAAAGATGTGAAAAACCTCTACACTGAAAACTATAAAAACCTTATGAAGGAAATTGAGGAAGACACAAGGAAATGGAAAAACATCCCATGCTCATGGATTGGAAGAATAAATATCGTTAAAATGGCAATACTACCCAAAGCAATCTACACATTCAATGCAATCCCAATCAAAATTGCACCAGCATTCTTCTCAAAGCTAGAGCAAACAATCCTAAAATTTGTATGGAACCACAAAAGACCTCGAATAGCCAAAATAATACTGAAGAATAAAACCAAGGCGGGAGGCATCACAATCCCAGACTTTAACCTCTACTACAAAGCGGTAGTCATCAAGACTGTATGGTATTGGCACAAAAACAGACACATAGACCAATGGAATAGAATAGAAAACTCAGAAATGGACCCGCAAGTATATGGCCAACTAATCTTTGACAAAGCGGGAAAATGTATCCAATGGAAAAAAGACAGCCTCTTTAACAAATGGTGCTGGGAGAATTGGACAGCAGCATGAAAAAGAATGAAACTAGACCACTTTCTTACACCACTCACAAAAATAAATTCTAAATGGATGAAGGATCTGAATGTGAGACAGGAAACCGTCAAAATCCTAGAGGAGAAAGCAGGAAAAAGCCTCTTTGACCTAAGACGCACCAATTTCTTACTCGACACGTCTCCAAAGGCAAGGGAATTAAAAGCAAAGATGAACTATTGGGACCTCATCAAGATAAAATTCTTCTGCACAGCAAAAGAAACAACCAGCAAAAGGAATAGGCAACCAACGGAATGGGAAAAGATCATTGCAAATGACATATCGGATAAAGGTCTAATATCTAAAATCTATAAAGGACTTACCAAACTCCACACCCAAAAAACAAACAACTCAGTGAAGAAATGGGCGGAAGATATGAATAGACACTTCTCCGAAGAGGACATTCAGATGGCCAACAGACACATGAAACAATGCTCAATGTCACTCATCATCAGGGAAATAGAAATCAAAACCACACTGCGATAACACCTCACACCAGTCAGAGTGGCTAAAATGAACAAATCAGGAAACTATAGATGCTGGCGAGGATGTGGAGAAGTAGGCACCCTCCTACACTGTTGGTGGGAATGCAAACTGGTGCAGCCACTCTGGAAAAAGGTGTGGAGGTTCCTCAAAAAAATGAAAATAGAGCTACCTTATGACCCAGCAATAGCCCTGCTAGGAATCTACCCAAGAGACACAAGAATGCTGACGCATAGGAGCACGTGTACTCCAATGTTCATAGCAGCACTTTCGACAATAGCCAAATCATGGAAAGAGACCAAGTGCCCATCAACTGGCGAATGGATAAAGAAGTTATGGTGCTTATATACAATGGACTACTACGTGGCAATGAGAAAAAAATGAAATCTGGCCTGGTGTAGCAACATGGATGGAACTGGAGTGTATTATGTTAAGTGAAATAAGTCAGTCAGAAAAAGACAGATACCATATGTTTCCACGAATAGGTGGACGTTTTGAGACTAAGCAAAAACCAGGAGGAGGGGAAGAGGGGAAAGGAAAAAAAGACACAGAGAGGGAGGGAGATAAAATATAAGAGACTCTCAAAGACTAAGAAAAATCTGAGGGTGAGGGGGATGTGGAAGGGTGGAGAGGGGGTGATGGGCATTAAAAAGGTCACATGTTGGGATGAACACTGGGTTTTATATGTAAACCAATTTGAAAATAAACTATTATAAAATTTTAAAAAAAAAGAATAACTGCTTTCACCATTGTTGTTCAACATAGTACTGAAAGTCCTAGCCTCAGAATTCTGACAACAAAAAGAAATAAAATGCATCCAAAAGAAGAAGTCAAACTTTTGCTCTTTGCAGATGACATGATACTCTACATGGAGAAAATGGAAGACTCTACCAAAAAGTTGCTAGAACTAATACATGAATTCAGCAATGTTACATGACACAAAACTAACATACAGAAATCTGTTGCATTTCTATCCACCAATAATGAAGCAGCAGAAGGAGAAATCAAGGAATCGATCCCATTTATAATTGCACCAAAATCCGTAAGATACCTAGGAATGAACTTAACCAAAGAGGCAAAAGATCTGTACGCCAAAAACTAAAACACATATGAAAGAAGTAGAAGAGGACACAAAGAAATGTAAAAACATTCCATTATCATGGACTGGAAGAACAAATATTGTTAAAATGTCAATACTACCCAAAGCAATCTACACATTCAATGCAATCCATATCAAAATAACAGCAGTATTTTTCACAGAGCTAGAAAAAACAATCTTAAAACTTATATGAAACAAAAAAAGACCCCAGATAGCCAGAGCAAACCTGAAAAGGGGAAACAAACCTGAAGTCATCACGATTCTGGATTTCAAGCTATATTATAAAAAAAAAAACAACAACTGTATTCATCAAGACAGTATGGCACTGTCACAAAAACAGATACATAGATCGGTGGAACAGAATAGAAAACCCAGAAATGGACCCATAACTATATGGTTAATGAAAGTTCAACAAAGTAGGAAAGAATATCAAATGGAAAAAAAAGACTATCTTTTTAACAAATGGTGTTGGGAAAATTGGATGGTGACATGCATAATGAAACTGGACCAATTTTTTATATCATACACAAATATAAATTCAAAATGAATGAAAGGCCTAAATGTGAGATAGTAAATCATCAAAATCATAGAGGAGAACACAGGCAGCAACCTCTATTACCTCGGCTGGAGCAAGTTTTTACTGGACACATCTCTGGAGGCAAGGGAAACAAAAGTAAACATGAAGTTTTAGGTCTTTATCAAGATAAAAATCTTTTGCACAGTGAAGGAAACAATCAACAAAACTAAAAGGCAGCGTACAAAATGGGAGAAGATATGTGCAAATGAGACATCTGATAAAGGGTGAGTATCCAAAATCTAGAAAGAACTTATCAAACTCAACACCTAAAAAACAAACAACCCAGTTAAGAAATGGGCAGAAGACATGAATAGACACTTTTCCACCCAGATGGCTAACAGACACAGAAAAAGATGATCAACATCACTCATCATCAGGGAAATACAAATCCAAACTAGGATGAGATACTACCTCACACCTGTCAGAATGGCTAAAATTAACAACACAAGAAAAAACTGGTGTTGGAGCGAATGTGGAGAAAGGAAAACTCTCTTAAACTTTTGATGGGAATGCAACCTGGTTCAGCCACTCTGGAGAACGGTATGGATGTCCCTCAGAAAACTAAAAATAGGACTACCCTATGACCCAGCAATTGCACTATTAGGTATTTACCCAAAAGATACAAAAATAGAGGTTTGAAATGGTACATCCACCTCAATGTTTATGGCAACATTATCAACAATAGCCAAACTACAGAGAGTGCCCAATTGTCCATTGATTGATGAATGGATAAAGAAAATGTGATACACACACACACACACACACACACACACACACAGACTGGAATATTACTCAGCCATGAAAGAAATGAAATCTTGTCATTTGCAATGACATGGATGGAACTAGAATGTATTATGCTAAGTGAAATAAGTCAATCAGAGAAAGACAAATACCATATGGTTTAACTCATGTGGAATTTAGGAAACCAAATAGATGATCATATTGGAAGGTGGGAGGGAGAGAAGAAAGTGAAACAAACCACAAGAGACTCCTATAATATAAAGCAAACTAAGGATTGATGGAAGAAGGTGGATAGGAGAGGAGCTAGATGGTGATGAGTAATAAGGAGGGTACATGTTGTGATGGGCAGAGTGTTGTATGTAAATGATGAATCACTGAATTGTACTCCTGAATCCAATAGTGCAATCTATGATAGGTAACTAAAATTTAAATTAAAAAAAAATTTAAGAAGATATATATATATATATGTGTATATATATGTAATGGAATATTACTCAGCAATCAAAACGAATGAAATATGACCATTTGCAACAATGTGAATGGAACTAGAAGTGTATTATGCTGAACGAAATTAGTCACAGAAAGAAAAGTATCATGATTTCACTCACATGTGGAATTTAAGCTACAACAGATAAACATAAGGGAATGGAAACAAAAATAATATAAAAACACCGAGGTGGACAAACCTTAAAAGACTAAGAACAAACTGAGGGTGAGGGGGATGAGGGAGGGGGGAGAGGGGGTGATGGGCATTAAAAAGGGCATATGTTGGGGTGAACACTGGGTGTTATATGTAAACCAATTTGAAAATAAACTATTATAAATTTAAAAAGAATTTAATATTAAAAAAAAAGAGACTCAAATACAGAGAACAAACTGACGGTTGCTGGAGGAGTTTGGTGTTGGTGTATGGTCTAAATAGGCAAGGGATATTAAGGAGGACACTTGTTGGGATGAGTACTGGGTGTTATATGTAAGTGATGACTCATTACATTCTACTTCCAAAATCATTATTACAATATACGTTAACTAACTTGGATGTAAATTAAAAAAAAAAACATAAGAAAAGAGAGAGGACCCAAATAGATAAAATCAATAATGAAACAGAATAGATCACAACCAATACTACATAAATACAAAATTATTAGAGAATATGATGAAAAATTATATGGCAATAAACTGGACAATCAAGAAGAAATGGACAACTTCCTCAACACTGACACAGTACCAAAATTAAAAACGGAAGACAAAAAATTTGAACAGACCATAACCAGTGAAGATATTGTATCGTTTATCAAAAATAAGGCTCCTGGGCAGATAGCTTCCCAGGATAATTCTACCAGACATTTAAAGCACTGTTAATACCTATTCTTCTCAAGCTGTTCTAAAAAACAGAAACGGAAGAAAAGCTTCCAGACTCATTCTGGATCCCCAAAACAAAGGCCCACAAAAATAAGAATTACAGGCCAATATCCCTGATGAACATGGGTGTAAAAACACTCAACGAGATACTAATAAATCGAATTCAACAGTATATTACATGAATTATTCACCATGATCAAGTGGGATTGATTCCTGGGCTGCAGGGCTGGTTCAAAATTTGCAAATAAATCCACGTGATAACATCATATTAATAGAAGAAAGAATAAGAACCATATGATCCTGACAATATATGCAGAAAAAGCATTTGACAAAACACAGCATCTTTTCTTAATAAAAACCGTCAAGAACATCGGGATAGAAGAAACATACCCTAACATCATAAAAGCCATATATGAAATTCCCACAGATAATATCGTCTTCAATGGGGGAAAAACTGAGAGCTTTTTCCCTGAGATCAGGAACACAACAGGGATATTCACTCTTACCACTATTGTTTAACATGGTGTTGGAATTCCTATCCGCAGCAATCCAACAATGAAATGAAGTAAAAGGCATCAAAATTGGCAAAGAAGAAGTCAAACTTTCACTTTTCGCAGATGACATGATACTCCACATGGAAAACCCAAAATATTCCACCAAAAAACTTAAAACTGATCCATGAATTCAGCGAAGTCGCAGGATATAAAATCAATGTATAGAAATTTGTGGCATTTCTATACACTAATAATAAAGCAACAGAAAGAGATAGCAACGATTCTAGCCCATTCACAATTGTACCAAGAACCATAAATACTTAGGATTAAACCTAATCGAAGAGGTAAAATATGTGTACACTAAAAACTATAGAAAGCTTATGAAATAAATTGAAGTAGACACTAAGAAATGGAAAAGCATTCCATGCTCCCGGATCAGAAAAACAAATATTGCTAAAATGTCAATACTACCCAAAGCAATCTATGCATTCAGTGCAAACCTATCAAAACAGCACTAGAATTCTTCACTGAGTTAGAACAAACAATCCTAAAATTTGTATGGATCCACAAAAGACCCAGGATAGGCAAAGTAATGTTGAAAAAGAAAACTAAAACTGGAGACATTACAATCCTGGACTTTAGCCTGTACTGCAAAGCTGTAAACATCAAGACCATATGGTATTGGCACAAAATCACACACAAAGACCAATGGAATAGAAAAAAGAACCCAGAAATGGACCCACAGATATATGGACAACTAATATTTGACAAAGCAGGAAATGGTGTCCAATGGAAACAAGAGTGTCTCTTTAGCAAACGGTGCTGGGAGAACTGGACAACAACATGCAAAGAAACTGGATCACTTTCTTACACCATATACAAAAATAAATTCAAAATGAAAAAATACCTAAATGTGAGACAGATATCCATCAAAATCCTAGAGGAGAAAATAGGCAACAACCTCTTTGACCTTGACCTCAGCAACTTCTTACTCGACATGTCCCCAAAGGAAAGGGAAATAAAAGCAAAAATGAACTATTGGCCCTCAGCATGAGAAAAAGCTTCTGCACAGCAGAGGAAACAATCAGCAAAACTAAAAGGCAACCAACGGAATGGGAGAAGATATTTGCAAGTGACATCTGATAGAGGGTTAGTATAAAAAATCTGTAAAGAACTTATCAAAATCAATACTCAAAAAATAAATAATTCACCGAAGAAATGGGCAGTAGACATAAATAGACACTTTTCCAAAGAAGATATCCAAATGGCAAACAGACACATAAAAAGTTGCTCAACATTGCTCACATCATGGAAATTCAAATCAAAACCACATTGAGATACCACTTCACACCAGTCAGAGTGGCTAAAATTAACAAATTAGGAAACAGCAGATGTTGGCAAGGATGTAGAGAAAAGGGAACCGTCTTGCGCTGTCGGTGGGAATGCAAACTGTTGCAGCCACTCTGGAAAACATTATGGTGGTTCCTCAACAAATTAAAAGTAGACATACCCAACGACCCAGCGATTGCACTACTAGGTATTTATCCAAGGGATACAGGTGTGCTGTTTCCAAGGGGACATGCACCGAAATGTTTACGGCAGCATTATCGACAGTAGCCAAAGTATGGAAAGAGCTCAAATATCCATCAACTGATGAATGAATGAAGAAGATGTGGTACACACACACACACACACACACACACACTTATATATGCACAAAATGGAATACTACTCAGCAATGAAAAAGAATGAAATCTTGCCATTTGCAACAATGTGGATGGAGCTGGAGACTATTATGCTAAGTGAAATAAGTCAAATATCATATGTTTTCACCCCTTGTGGAGGCCGAGAAACTTAACCGGAGACCATAAGGGAAGGGAAGGAAAAACATTATTCAGAAGAGAGGGAGACAAACTGTATGCAACTCTTAAATACAGAGAATAAACTGGGGGTTGGTGGGGGTTGGAGTGTAGGGGCAGTGGAGAAAATGGGTGATGGGGATTGTGGAGGGCATTTGTTGGGATGAGCAATGGGTATTGTATGTAAGTGATGAATCATGGGAATCTATTCCTGAAGCCAAGACTACACTGTATGTGAGCTAACTTGACAATAAATTATTAAAAAAAAAAGAAAAGAAAAATATCATCAGCTGTGAATATATTATGCAGCAAAACTATCCTTCTGATAGGAGGGATTCCAAGATAAACAAAAGGTGAGAGAGTTAAATACCACTAGATCTGCTCTATTAAAATGCAAAGAGGAGTCCTTCAAGTTGAAATAAAAGGACACTAGACAGTAACTCACAGCTATACAAAAATATAAAGTTCTCTATTAAAAGTAAGCATATGAACAAATATAAAAACCTGTATTATTATAGTTTTGGTTCTTAGCTCAATTTTCAATTTTTTATGGCATTGAAAATACAAAAATATACATAACAATTATACATCTATACAATACATAAAGTTTATGAGATCAATAACAAACGGTTGAAGGGCTGGAGCTGTAAGGAGTAAAGAGTTAAGATGTAAGAATTTGCTAAGGCTGCCAAAACAAAGTACCATTGACTGGGTATCTTAAATAACAAACATTTGTTTTCTCATTGTCCATGATCATGGTGTCCAGCAGGGTTAATTTCTTCAGAGAAATTAATTAATTAATTGAATTGTCGATGTCTATCTCCTTCCTCTTTTTTACACTAAGACTTTCCTTTGTGTGTGTATTCATCCTAAGCTCCTCTTCTTAAAAGGACACCAATCATAATGGATTAAGGACAATCTGTATGACTTCACTTTATCATAATTACTTCTATAAAGGCTTTATATCCAAATACAGCAACATTTCAGGTGGAGGGAATTAAGACATCAACATGAATTTTTGGAAGGGCACAATACTGCCCATAACGTATGTAATCATTTTAAAATAAATTGTTATACCTTTAGAATGTTTCATGGAATCCCCATAGTAATCACAAAAGGAGCTTCTACAGAATATACACAAAACGAAATGAGAAGGGAATCAAAGTATGTCACTAAAAAAATCAACTAAGCATAAAGGAAGGTAGTAATAGAGAAAATGAAGCCATAAAATCCCAAATACATAAAATATGACAAAATGGCAGTAAGTAGTTCCCTATCAGTAATTACCTTAAATTTAAAATTAAACTCTATAATCAAAAGGCATATATTGCGGTGTCCCAGTGGCACCGAATTATGCTCAGTGTCCGAATTCGGCTCAGGTCATGATCTCACAGTTTGTGGGTTCGAGCCCCATATCAGGATCTGAGCTGTCAGCACAGAGCCTGCTTCAGATTCTGTGTCTCCTTCTCTCTCTTACCTCCCCAGCTTGCACTCTGTCTCTCTCTCTCTCTCTCAGAAATAAATGTTAATTTTTTTTAAAAAGGCATATATTGACAAACTGATTTTTAAAAATTCAAGATCTAATTATATACTCTGAATAAAAGATTCACTTTAAATTTAAGAGCATGCATAGTTTGAAAAGAAAACGATTGAAAAAAATATTCATGCATGAAATAAAAGAGAACAGTGGTGGCTATATTAATATCAGAAAAATTATTCTTTAAGTAAAAAACTGTTGCAAGACAAAAAGAGACAAATGTTATACATGGACAAAACAGTCACATCACTAAGGATATATGACAATTATGAACATATATAAATCAAACATCAGAACTTCAAAATACATAAAGCAAACATTGACAAAACTGAAGGGAGAAACATATAACTTACCAAAACTGAATAAGAATTAGAAAACTTGAACAGATTAATTACTAGATATCGAATCAAATCAGTAATCATAAAACTTCCAAGAAACAAAAGTCTATGACAATGACTTTGAAGGTGAATTATACCATACATTTAAAGAAGAGTTAATACCCGTTGTTTTCAAAATATTCCAAAAAGTAGAAGAGGAAGTAAAGCTTCCAATTCATTCTATGAGACCATCACTACCCTAATACCAAAACTTAAAAAAAAAGAAGATACTACAAAACAAAAACACAACAACAAAGATAAAAACAAAAACAACTACAGGCCAATATCTCTGATGAGCATAAGTTATAAAATCCTCAACAAAATATTAGCAAACCAAATCAAATAATACATTAAAAATTATTCACCATGATCGATAGGGATTTATTCCAGGGATGAAAGCACGGTTCAGTATTCACAAATCAATTGATATGATACACCACAATAACAAGAGAAAGGATAAAAACCCATATTATCATATAAATAGATGCAGAAAACGCACTTAACAAAATAGAACATCCATTCATGATCAAAGTTCTCAACAAAGTAGGTCTAGAGGGAACACGCCTCAATGTATTAAAGGACATATGTGAAAAACCCACAGGCAACATCATACTCAATGGTAAAAAAATCAGAGCTTTCCTTCTAAAGTTAGGAATAAGATAAAGATGTCTACTATAACTACTTTTATTCAACATAGAAGTGGAAGTCCTAGCCACAGCAATCAGACAACAAAAAGAAATAAAATGTAGTCAAATTGCTAAGGAAGGAGTAAAACTGCCACTATTTAAAGAAGGCATGATACAAATCATGGAAAGAGACTAAGTGTCCATCAACTGATGAATGGATAAAGAAGATGTGGTATATATATATATATATATATATATATGTATATATATATATATATATACATATATATATATATATATATACAATGGAATACTACGCGGCAATGAGAAAGAATGAAATATGGCCATGTGTGGCAACATGGATGGAACTGGAGGGTATTATGCTGAGTGAAATAAGTCAGGCAGACAAATACAGATACCATATGTTTCCATGAATAGACAGACTTTGCGAGACTTAACAGAAAACCAGGGGGGAGGGGAAGAGGGGAAGGAAAAAAGTCACAGAGAGGGAGGGAGACAAAACATAAGAGACTCTTGAATACTAAGAACAAACTGAGGGATAAGGCGGGTATGGGAGGGGAAGAGTGGGTGACAGGCACTGAGCAGGGCACGGGTTGGGAAACCCACTGGGCATTCTTGTATGAAAACCAATCTGACAATAAAAAATTATAAATAAAAAAATATAAGGAAGGCATGATACTATATATAGAAAACGTGAAGCACTTCAAAAAACTACTAGAACTGATAAATGAATTCAGTAACATCTCAGAATACAAAATTAATATACAGAAATATGTTGCATTTCTACACACTAATAATGAAAGAGCAGAAAGAGAAATTAAGAAAACAATCCCATTTACGACTGCACCAAAAAAATAATAAAATACCTAGGAATAAATTTAATAAAGAAGATAGAACACCTGTACTCAAAAGAAACTGGAACAAATGGAAAGATATTCCATGCACATTGATTTAAGGAATCAATATTGTTAAAATTCCTATACTACCCACAGTCATCTATAGATTTAATGCAATCTCTATCAAAATGCCAACAACATTTTCCACAGAACTGGAATAAATCATTATAAAATTTTACGGAACCACAAAACACCTCGAATAGTCAAAACAATCTTGAGAAAGTAGAAAATAGCTGAAGATATCACACTTCCAAATTTCAAGATATACTACAAAGCTGTAGTAATTCCAACACACATTTATAGAATTAACATCAGTGCTTTTGAAACTCTTCAAAAAATTGAAGAAAAGGAAACATTTCCTATCCCATTATTGAGACCATCGCTGGCCTAATATCAAAGCCAATCAGAGACACTCCAGTAAAACTACAGCCAGGGTGCCTGGGTGGTTCAGTCAGTTAAGCATCTGACTTAATTTCAGCTCAGGTCATGGTCTCATGATCCTAAGATCAAGCCCTGCATCAGGCTCCATGCGTGGCATGGATTCTGTCTCTCCCTCTGCCCCTCCCCTAATCTCTTTGTCTCATATATATATTATATATATATATAATATATATGTAAAACACATCTTCTTTATCCATTCTTCAGTCAATGGACATTTGGGCACTTTTCATACTTTGGCTGTTGTCGCTATTGTTGCTGTAAACATTGTGGTGCATGTGTCACTTTGAAACAGCACTCCTGTATCCTTTGGATAAATACCTAGTAGTGAAATTGCTGGGTAATAATGTAGTTCTATTTTTAATTTTTTGAGTAACTTGCATACTGCTTTCCAGAGTGGTTGCACCAGTTTACATTCCCTCCAGCATTGCAAAAGGGTTCTTCTTTCTCCACATCTTCGCCAACATCAGTTGTTGCCTGAGTTGCTCATTTTAGCCATTCTGACAGGTGTGAGGTGGTATCTCATTGTGCTTTTGATTTGTAGTTCCCTGATGATGAATAACATTAAGTATTTTTTCATATGTCTGTTAGCCATCTGGATATCTTGTTTATAAAAAGGTTTATTCATATATATTGCCCATTTCTTCAATGGATTGTGTTTTGCAGTGTTGATTTTGATAATTTCTTTACAGATTTTGGATACTAACCCTTTATCTGATATGTCATTTGCAAATATCTTCTCCCAATCTGTTGTTTGCCTTTTAGTTTTGCTCATTGTTTCCTTCACTGTACAGAAGATTTTACCTTACTGAGGTCCCAATAGTTCATGTTTGCTTTTGTTTCCCTTGCCTCCAGAGACCCGTCAATTAAGAAGTTGATACATCCATGGTCAAAGAGATTGTTGCCTGTTTTCTCCTCTCGGATTTTGATGACTTCCTGTCTTATGTTTAGGTCTTTCATCCATTCTGAATTTATTTTTGTGTATGGTGTGAGAAAGTGGTCCAGTTACATTCTTCTACATATTGCTGTCCAGTTTTCCCAATACCATTTGCTGAAGAGACTATCTTGTTTCCGTTGGATATTCTTTCCTGCTTTGTTAAAGATTAGTTGGCCATACGTTTTTGGATCCATTTCTGGGTTCTCCATTCTGTTCCATTGATCTATGTGTCTGTTTTTCTGCCAGTACCGTACTGTCTTGATGATTACAGCTTTGTAATAAAGCCTGACATCCGGAATTGTGATGCCTCCATCTTTGGTTTTCTTTTTCAGGATAGCTTTGGCTCTTTTGGGTCTTTTCTGATTTCGTACAAATTTTAGGATTGTCTATTCTCACTCTGTGAAATATGCTTGTGTTAGTTTGATTGGGATTGCATTCTATATGTAGATTACCTTGGGTAGTATCCACAGTTTAACAATATTTGTTCTAACAATCCAAGAGCATGAAATATTTTTCCATTTCCTCGTGTCTTCTTGAATTTCTTTCATAAGCTTTTTGTACTTTTCAGTGTATAGATTTTTCATCTCTTGGGTTAGGTTTACTCCTAGATGTGTTTTGGTTTTTGGTGAAATTGTAAATGAGATTGGTGCCTTGATTTCTCTTTTTGCTGCTTGCTTACTGTTGTACAGAAATGCGACTGATTTCTGAACATCAATTTTGTATCCTGCCACTTTTCTGAATTCATGTATCAGTTCTAGCAGTTTTTTTGGTGGAGTCTTTTGGGTTTCCCACCCAGAGTATCATGACATCTGTGAAGAATGAAAGATTGACTTCTTCCTTGCTGATGGCATCCTTCCTTGGATGCCTTTTATTTATTTTTGTTGTCTGATTGCTGGGGCTAGGACTCCCAACCCTATGTTGAATAACTGTGGTGAAAGTGAACATCCTTGTTGGTTCCTGACCTTAGGGAGGAAGCTTTCAATTTTTCCCCATTGAGGATGATATTCGCCATGGGTCTATCATATATGGCTTTTATGTTCTTGAGATATGATCCTTCAATGTCGACATTCTTGAGGGTTTTTATCAAAAAAGGATGCTCTATGTTGTCAAATGTTTTCTCTGTATCTATTGAGAGAATCATGTGGTTCTTATTCTTTGTTTTATTAATTTGTTGTATCGCATTGATTGATTTACAGATATTGAACTAGCCCTGTATCCCAGGAATAAATCCCACTTGATTGTGATGATACTTCTTTTAATGTCTTGTTGGATCTGTTTGGCCAGTATCTTGTTGAGAATTTTTTCATCCATCTTCGTCAGGGAAATTGGCCTGTAGTTCTCCTTTTTAGTGGGGTCTTTATCTGGTCTTGGAATCAAGGTAATGCTGGACTTGGAGAATGAATTTGGAAATTTTCCTTCCATTGCTATTTTTTGTAACAGCTTCAAAGAATAGGTGTTAACTCTTCTTTAAATGTTCGGTAGAATTCCCATGGAAACCCATCCAGCCCTAGACTTTTGTTTCTTTGGAGACTTTATGATTACTGATTCAATTTTTACCAGTTATGGGTATCTTCAAAATTTCTATTGTTTTGTTTTCGGTTTTGGTAGTTTAAATCTTTCTAGGAAGTTTTCCATTTCTTCCAGATTGCCCAATTTGTTGGCATATAATTGCTCATAATATTCTTATTATTGTTTGTATTTCTGCGGTGTCAGTTGTGATCTCCTCTTTCATTCATGATTTTTATTTATTTGGGTCCTTTTTTTTTAATCAGTGTGGCTTGGGGATTATCAATTTTCTGAATTCTTTCAAAGAATCAGCTCCTGGTTTCATTGATCTGTTCTACCTTTTTTTTTTTTTTTTAATTTCTTTGTCAGTAATTTCTACTCTAATCTTTATTATTTACCATCTTCTGCTGGTTTTGGGTTTTATTTGCTGTTCTTTTTCCAGCTCTTTAAGGTTTAAGGTTAGGTTGTATATCTGAGAACTTTCTTCCTTCTTTAGGAAGGCCTGTTATTGGTATATACTTCCCTTTTAGGACCACTTTTGCTGCATCCCAGAGGTTTTGGGTTGTTGTGTTTTCATTTTCATTGGCTTCCATATACTTTTTAATTTCTTCTTTAACTTTTCAGTTAGCCCATTCATTCTTTAATAGGATGTTCTTTAGTCTCCAAGTATTTGTTGTCTTTCCAGATTCTGTCTTGTGGTTGATTTCGAGTTTCATAGAGTTGTGGTATAAAAAAATGTACCGTATGATCTTGAACTTTTTGTACTTGTTGAGGCTGAATTGTGACCCAGTATGTGATATATTCTGGAGAATTTTCCATATGCACTTGAGAAAAATGTGTATTCTTCTGCTTTAGGATGAAATGTTCTGAATATATCTGTTAAGTCCATCTGGTCCAGTGTGTCATTCAAAGCAATTGTTTCCTTGTTGATTTTCTGCTTAGGTCATCTGTCCCTTGCTGTAAGTGGGTGCTGATGTCCCCTACTACTATGGTATTGTTATCAATGAGTTTCTTTATGTTTATGATTAATTGATTATATATTTGGGGCTCTCACGTTTGGGGGATAAATGTTTATAATTTTTACATCTTCTCAGTGGATAGACCCCTTAATTATGATATAATGACCTTCTTCTCTTGGTACAGTCTTTATTTTAAAATCTAGTTTGTCTGTTATATGTCTGTCTACTCTGGGTTTCTTTTGGTGACCATTAGCATGATAGATAGTTCTACATCCCCTTACTTTCTATCTGAAGGTGTCTTTAGGTCTAAAACGTGTCTCTCGTAAGCAGCATATAGATGAGTCTTGCTTTCTTGTCCATTCTGATACCATGTGTATTTTGATTGGAGTGTTTATTCCATTAACATTTTTAGAGTGAGTACTGAAAGATATGAATTTAGTGCCATTTTGTTTCTTGTATTCCTTGAGTTTCTGTTGATGTTGTCTAGTCCTTTCTAGTCTTTTTTGCTTTTGGTCTTTTTTGGTTTGTTTTGTCTTTTCTCCCCTCAGAGAGTCCCCCTTAAAATTTCTTGTGGGTCTGGTTTACTGATCACAAATTCTTTAGTTTTTGTTTGTCTGGGAAACTCTTTATCTCTCCTTCTATTTTGAATGACAGACTTGCTGGATCAAGAGTTCTTGGCTGCATATTTTTCCCATTTAGCACGTTGAATATATCCTGCCACTCCTTTCTGGCCTGCCACGTTTCCGTGGATAGTTCTGCTGTGAACCTGATCTGTCTTCCCTTATAGGTTAAGGAATTTTTTTTCCCTTGTTACTTTCTTAATTCTTTCTTTCTCTGTGTTATGTCTTGAATTTGACTATGATATTTCTTGATGTTTGTCAGTTTTTGTTGAATCTAATGGGTTCTCTGTGCTTCTTGGATTTTGTTGTCTCTGTCTTTACCTAGATTAGGAAAGTTTTCCACTATGATTTACCCACATAAACCTTCCTCCCCCTTTTCTTTCTCTTTATCTTGTACTCCTATGAGTTGGATCATAGATTATTTCTTTTTAATAAGTCACTGAGTTCTCTAATTCTTGTATTGTGCTCTTTTTTCCTTAGTTTCCCTCTTTTTTCTGCTTCATTATTCTGCATAATTATGTTTTCTATATCGCTGATTTGCTGGTCTGTTTCATCCATCCATGCTGCTGTGGCAACCATTCGACTTTGCATCTTGGTTATAGCATTTTTAATTTCCTCCTGACTAGATTTTACTTCTTTTATTTCCTCAGAAAGGGATTCTACGCTTTTTTCAACCCCAACTAGCGTTCTAATTATTGTTATTAAATTGTAGTTCAGACATCTTGCTTATATGTGTGTTGGTTAAGCCTCTGGCTCTCATTTCTTCCTGTGCTTTCTTTTGCAGTTAATTTTTTTGTTTTGTCATTTTGGAGGAATAAAAAGAATTAATAGAATAAAATGTGAAATTAAAAAATTAAAAACAACGCAAAAAAGCAAATAAAGGAGTCTAGATACTAGGTGTGTTTTGGTCTGGTTCTCGAAAAATGCTTGATATAATAGAGAAAAAAAGGAAAGATAAAAAAAATAAAGGGAAGAAATAATTTAAAAATTAAAAAAATGGATATAATATAATAGAAGAAAATCAAATGAAGAAAGTGAAATAGAAGAAAAAATTACAAAGAAAAGAAAAAAATATAGTTGAAAAATTTTAAGCTTTTTTAAAAAAGAAAATAAAAATATGTTTTTCTTTCTGTATCCAATAAAAGAAAGGAGAAAAAATAATTTAAACAAATACAGAAGCAAAAATTAAAAAAAATGAAAGATGAACTAGCAAACAGAATGAAGTATGAATGAAGTTACATCTAGTTTCCTGTAGAACTCAAACTATGAAGCACTCTATAGTCTGTACACTAAACAGGTGGAGAGATTTATGCTCATCTTCTATGGGATGTGTTTGGAGGGTGCAGGTGGTCAGGACTTAGTGTAACAACTCTGTTCTCCACTAGGTTTCCTTTCTTAGCTTACTGCCATAGATCACTGTGGCATGCATGCAAAGTTGTATGTGCATTCGCAGGAGAGGTGAAATGGCTCCACCCAGCTCCCTAGTCTCTGGCACAGGGACTTAGCCCTCTCACCAATACACAATCAAGTACCTCTCCTTTTTCTCAGACTTCTGTCCATTCCTCGCTTCTACCCCGTCCTGTTCCCAAGTCATCAACCTGCCAGGCAGCACTTCCCTCCAGAGTTTTATCTCAGATGGGGCTGTGTTTCCAAACCCCTGACTTCAGAGGACCCTGCGGTTTGGACCTGCTTCCACCCTATGGGGTAAGGTCTCGCTGATCAACGGCTGGGTGCCAGCTTGCCCCAGAAAACATTCGTGCAATCACACAGCAACAGAGGTTCAGAGATTATCGCAAATCACAAATACGAGGTTTCACCACACTCTGGTGTCTTTGTTCCAATATCATCGAATGTTGCTGCTCTCCCAGGTCTGTTGGGACCTTTGCCTATGGAGAGGCCATATGTCCTCTACAAAATGGACTCCATGTAGGGGAAGCACTTCTTCCCATGTAGTCTGGACCTCTTGGACCCTGCTGCCTGCTCCTGGGGATTTTCCTTGCTTCCTCACCAGAGCACCACCATGTATTGTGCTCCAGAATTTCCAACTCTGTTCTCCACTGTTTATAGAATCTTAATGGTATTGAAACCCTCTCATTTCTCCCGATCAATGGTTCTGAGGAACAGATTTCTTATTCAGTCCCTTGTAAGAGTTTTCACTCTTTCTCTCTTTCTCCCCAGCTAGTTTCAGGGGTAGTGCTTTTCTTGCATGATCCCAGTGTGCCACACCCTCTCCCTTTCCCTTTTTCTATCCTCTCTCCACAAAACTGCTCCCTAGCCTCCATGACTTTTCTCTCTGCACCATGTACCTACCAAGTTCTGTGGCTCAAGTTATGCAGATTGTTATGTTAATCCTCAGATCAATTTCCTAGGTGTACAAAATGGTTTGGTGCTGGTCTAGCTGTGTTTCAGGGAAGAGATAAGCTGAGAACTTCTATACTACTCTGCCATCCTGAAAAAAAAAAAAAACAAGTCATCTCTCTTTTCTTTTTGAGAAGTCTGGCTAGGGGTTTATCAATTTTGCTTATTCTTTCAAAAGCCAACCCTTAGATTCATTGATCTGTTCTGTTTGTTTGTTTGTTTGTTTGTTTTGGATTCTATATTGTTTATTTCTGCTCTAATCTTTATTATTTCTCTTCTTCTGTGGGCTTTGGGCTTTCTTTGCTTCTGTTTTTCTAGTCCCTTTAGATATGAGGTTAGGTATTTGAAACCTTTCTTGCTATTGATATAGGCCTAGATTGGAATGTATTTTTCTCCTAGGACTGCCTTTGCTGCATCCCAAAGGGTTTGGACTGTCATGTTTTCATTTTCATTTGCTTCCACATATTATTTAGTTTTTTTCTTTAATTTCCTTGTTGACCCATTCATTCTTTAGTAGGAAGTTCCTTAACCTCCATGAATTTGGGGGCTTTCCAAATTTTTTCTTGTGGTTGGTTTCAAGTTTCATAGCACTAATCTGAAAATATTCATGGTATCATCTAAATCCTTTTATATTTCTTGAGGGGTTCATGACCCAGTATGTGATCTATTTTGGAGAATGTTCCATGTGTACTCAAGAAGTATGTGCATTCTGCTTTTGATGAAAAGTTCTGAATATATGTATTAAGTCCATCTCGTCCAGTGTGTCATTTGCAGCCGTTGTTTCCTTATTGATTTTCTGCCTAGATGATCTGCCCATTGCTGGAAGTATTAAAGTCACCTGCAATCACATTATTATTATCTATACATGTATTTTGTTTGTGATTAATTGGTTTATAAATTTGGGTGCTTTCACATCGGGGGCATAAACATTTACACTTGTTAACTCTTCTTGATGGATAGGCCCCTTAATTATGATATAATGACTTTCTTCACATCTTGTTGCAGTCTTTATTTTAAAATCTAGTTTGTCCAATATACGTATGGCTACTCTGGCCTTTCGATGTTCAATAGCATGATAGATTGTTCTCCATCCCCTGACTTTGAATCTTCAGGTGTCCTCGGTTCTAAAATGAGTCTTTTATAGCCAGCATATAGATGGGTATTGTTTCTTTTTTTATCCATTTTGATACCCAATGTCTTTTGATTGGAGCATTTATTCCAGTTACATTCACAGTGATTATTGAAAAATATGGATTTAGTTCCATCGCGTTATCTGTATATTTCATGCTTTTGATGATGTCTCTGGTCTTTTTGTAGTATTTTTGCTTTCCACTCACAGAATCTCCCTTAGGATCTCCTGCAGGGCTGATTTAGTGGTCATGAACTCCTTTAGTTTTTGTTTGGAAAAGCTTTTATCTCTCCTTATATTCTGAATGACAGCCTTGCTGTGTAAAAGATTCATGGCTACATATTTTTTTCTATTCAGCACATTGAATATTTTCTGCCACTACATTCTGGCCTGCCAAGTTTCAGAGGACAGGTCTGCTACTACCCCTTGTAGGTTAAGGTCTGCTTGCCCCTAGCTGCTTTCAGAATTCTCATTTTATTCTATGTATTTTGCCAGTTTCACTATGATATGTTGCAGTGTTGACTTCTTTTGCTGATTTTGAAGGGAGTATCTGTGCCTCTTGAACTTGGATGTTTATTTCCTTTCCTAGATTAGGGATATTCTCAACTATAATTTGTTCAAATAAACCTTCCGTCTCTTCCTCTCTCTGTCTTTTTCTTCTGGAACTCCTATGATACGGATATTAATTTGCTCTACTGAGTCACATAGGTCTCCAATTCTCTCCTCTTGGTCTAGTAACTTATTTTACCTCTTTTTTTTTTGCTTCATCATTTTCTATAATTTTATCTTATACTTCACCTGTTCTCTCCTCTGCTTCTTCCATCCTTGCTGTCACTGAACCTAGTTTATTTTTCATCTCATTTACACCATTTCTTAAATCATCATGACTATTTCTTAGATCCTTGCTCCCTGCAGCAGCAGATTCTCTACTCTCTTCTATGCTTTTCCAAGCCCAGTTATTAGTCTTATGACTATTATTCTAAATTCTTTCTTTTTAATTTTTTAATCTTTATTTATTTATTTATTTATTATTTTTTATGTTTATTTTTCTTAATTTTATAATAGTTTATTTTCAAATTGGTTTACATATAACACCAGTGTTCATCCCAACATGTGCCCTTTTTAATGCCCATCACCCTCTCTCCCCACTCCCTCATCCCCCTCACCCTCAGTTTTTTCTTAGTCTTTGAGAGTCTCTTATGTTTTATCTCCCTCCCTCTCTGTGTCTTTTTTTCCTTTCCCCTCATCCCCTCCCCCTGGTTTTTGCTTAATCACACAAAGTCCACCTATTCGTGGAAACATATGGTATTTGTCTTTTTCTGACTGACTTATTTCACTTAACATAATACACTCCAGTTCCATCCATGTTGCTACACATGGCCAGATTTCATTTTTTCTCATTGCCAAGAAGTAGTCCAATGTATATAAGTACCATAACTTCTTTATCCATTCTTCAGTTGATGGGCACTTGGTCTGTTTCCATGATTCGGCTATTGTCGAAAGTGCTGCTATGAACATTGGGGTACACGTGCTCCTTTGCATCAGCATTCCTGTGTCTCTTGGGTAGATTCCTACCAGGGCTATTGCTGGATCATAAGGTAACTCTATTTTCATTTTTTTGAGGAACCTCCACACCGTTTTCCAGAGTGGCTGCACCAGTTTGCTTTCCCACCAACAGTGTAGGAGGGTGCCTACTTCTCCACATCCTCGCCAGCATCTATAGTTTCCTGATTTGTTCATTTTAGCCACTCTGACTGCTCTGAGGTGTTATCGCAGTGTGGTTTTGATTTCTATTTCCCTGATAATGAGTGACATTGAGCATCGTTTCATGTGTCTGTTGGCCATCTGAATGTCCTCTTCGGAGAAGTGTCTATTCATATCTTCTGCCCATTTCTTCACTGGGTTGTTTGTTTTTCGGGTGTGGAGTTTGGTGAGTTCTTTATAGATTTTAGATATTAGTCCTTTATCCGATATGTCATTTGCGATGATCTTTTCCCATTCCATTGGTTGCCTATTCGTTTTGTTGGTTGTTTCTTTTGCTGTGCAGAAGCTTTTTATCTTGATGAGGTCCCAATAGTTCACCTTTGCTTTTAATTCCCTTGCCTTTGGAGATGTGTCGAGTAAGAAATTGGTGCATCTTAGGTCAAAGAGGCTTTTTCCTGCTTTCTCCTCTAGGATTTTGACGGTTCCTGTCTCACATTCAGATCCTTCATCCATTTAGAATTTGTTTTTGTGAATGGTGTAAGAAAGTGGTCTAGTTTCATTCTTTTGCATGTTGTTGTCCAATTCTCCCAGCACCATTTGTTAAAGAGGCTGTCTTTTTTCCATTGGATACATTTTCCCGCTTTGTCAAAGATTAGTTGGCCATATACTTGCGGGTCCATTTCTGAGTTTTCTATTCTATTCCATTGGTCTATGTGTCTGTTTTTGTGCCAATACCATACAGTCTTGATGACTACCGCTTTGTAGTAGAGGTTAAAGTCTGGGATTGTGATGCCTCCCGCCTTGGTTTTATTCTTCAGTATTATTTTGGCTATTCGAGGTCTTTTGTGGTTCCATACAAATTTTAGGATTGTTTGCTCTAGCTTTGAGAAGAATGCTGGTGCAATTTTGATTGCGATTGCATTGAATGTGTAGATTGCTTTGGGTAGTATTGCCATTTTGACGATATTTATTCTTCCAATCCATGAGCATGGGATGTTTTTCCCTTTCCTTGTGTCTTCCTCAATTTCCTTCATAAGGTTTTTATAGTTTTCAGTGTAGAGGTCTTTCACATCTGTGGTTAGGTTTATTCCTAAGTATTTTATGGTTTTTGGTGCAATTGTGAAAGAGATTAGCTTCTTTATTTCTCTTTCTGCTGCTTCATTGTTGGTGTATAGAAATGCCACCAATTTCTGTACATTGATTTAGTATCCTGCAACTTTGCTGAAATCATGAATCAGTTCTAGTAGGCTTTTGGTGGATTCCGTCGGGTTTTCCATGTAAAGTATCATGTCATCTGGAAAAAGTGAAAGTTTGACTTCCTCCTTGCCAATCTTGATGCCTTTTATTTTGTTTTGTTGTCTGATTGCTGATGCTAAGACTTCCAACACTATGTTAAATAGCAGTGGCGAGAGTGGACACCCCTGACGTGTTCCTGATCTCAGGGGGAAGGCTTTCAATTTTTCCCCATTGAGGATGATATTAGCTGTGGGCTTTTCATATATGGCTTATACGATATTTAAGTATGTTTCTTCTATCCCGACTGTCTCGAGAGTTTTTATTAAGAAAGGATGCTGTATTTTGTCAAATGCTTTTTCTGCATCTATTGACAGGATCATATGGTTCTTATCTTTTCTTTTGTTGATGTGATGTGTCACGTTGATTGATTTGCGAATATTGAACCAGCCCTGCAACCCAGGGATGAATCCTACTTGATCGTGGTGGATAATTCTCTTTATATGCTGTTGGATTCGATTTGCTAGTATCTTGTTGAAAATTTTTGCATCCATATTCAATAGGGATATTGGCCTGTAATTTTCATTCTTTGCTGGGTCTCTATCTGGTTTGGGAATCAAAGTGATGCTGGCTTCATAGAATGAGTCCGGGAGTTTTCCTTCCGTTTCAATTTTTTGGAACAGCTTGAGGAGGATAGGAATTAACTCTGTTTTAAATGTCTGGTAAAATTCCGCAGGAAAGCCATCTGGTCCAGGGCTTTTATTTGCTGGGAGGTTTTTAATAACGGATTCTATTTCTTCACTAGTTATGGGTCTGTTCAAATTTTCTATTTCTTCCCATTTGAGTTTTGGTCGCCTGTGGCTATTTAGGAAGCTGTCCATTTCTTCCAGATTGCCAAGTTTGGTGGCATATAATTTTTCATAGTATTCTCTGATGATTGCTTGTATCTCTGAGGGATTGGTTGTAATTTCTCCCTTTTCATTCATGATTTTATCTATTTCAGTTCTCTCTCTTTTCTTTTTGAGAAGCCTGGCTAGAGGTTTGTCTATTTTGTTTATTTTTTCAAAGAACCAGCTTTTGGTTTCATTGATCTGTTCCACTACCTTTTCTGTCTCCATATGGTTAATTTGAGCTCTGATCTTTGTTATTTCTCTCTTTCTGCTGGGCTTGGGTTGTTTTAGTTGATCTGCTTCTAGTTCCTTTAGGCGTGCTGTTAGAATTTGTGTTATTGATTTTTCTTGTTTCTTGAGATGGGCCTGGATTGCAATATATTTCCCTCTCAGGACTGCCTTTGCTGCGTCCCAGAGCATTTGGATAGTTGTATTTTCATTTTCATTTGTTTCCATGTATTTTTTAATTTCTTCTCTGATGGCTTGGTTGACCCAGTCATCTTTTAGTAGGTTATTTCTTAGCCGCCATGTTCTTGGATATTTTCCAGGCTTTCTCCTGTGGTTGATTTCAAGTTTCAAAGCATTGTGGTCTGACAGTGTACACGGTATGATCTCAATTCTTTTATATTTATTCAGAGTTTCCCTGTGCCCCAGAATGTGGTCTATCTTGGAAAATGTACCGTGTGCAGTTGAGAAGAACGTAAATTCCTTTGCTTCTGGATGAAGGACCCTAAAGATGTCTGTGAGGCCCATCTGTTCTAATGTGTCATTCAGGGCTATTGTTTCTGCGGAGATTTTCTCTTTTGTGGATCTATCCAATGCTGAGAGTGGAGTGTTGAGATCCCCTACTATTAGGACATTTTTATCGATGAGGTTGCTAATGTTTGTAATTAGTTGTTTCACAAATTTGGGTGCCCCCGAATTTGGTGCGTAGATCTGCTGGATGGTCCCTGAGACTATTATATAATGTCCTTCTTCATCTCTAATTACATCTTTCATTTTAAAGTCTAATTTGTCTGATATTTGTGTGGCTACTCACGCTTTCTTCTGACTTTCAGTAGCATGGTAGATAGTTCTCCATCCCCTCACTTTCAATCTGAAGGTGTCTTCAGGTTTAAGATGAGTTTCTTGAAGACAGCAAATAGATGGGTCTTGTTTTTTGATCCATTCTGTTATCCTGTGTCTTTTGATTGGCGCATTTAGTCCATTTACATTCAGTGTTAATATTGTAAAATATGGGCTTACAGTCACTGTATTATCTGTAGGTTTCATGTTGGTAAGGCTGTCCCTGGCAGTTTGTGTTCTTTGCAACCTTTCCTTCATAGAATGCCCCTCAGGATCTCTTGCAGTGCTGGCTTATTTGTGATAAATTCCTTCAGTTTTTGTTTGTTGGGGAAAACCTTGATCTCTCCTTCTATTCTGAATGACAGACTAGCCGGATACAGAATTCTTGGTTGCATGTCCTTCTTGCTCATCACATTGAAAATATCCTGCCATTCCTTTCTGGCTTGCCAAGTTTCTGTAGATAAGTCTGCTACTACCCTTATATCTCTCCCTTTGTATGTTAGGGTTCTTTTGTCCCTAGCTGCTTTCAGGATTCTCTCCCTATCTTTGTATTTTGCCAGCTTCACTATGATGTGCCATGCAGAAGGTCTATTCATGTTACGTCTGAGGGGAGTTCTCTGTGCCTCTTGGATTTCCATGCCCGTTTCCTTCCTCATGCCGGGGAAGTTCTCAGCAATGATTTGTTCAAGAACCCCTTCGACTCCTTTCTCTCTCTCTTCTTCCTCTGGAACTCCTATGATACGGATATTGTTTCTTCTGAGTGCATCGCTCAGCTCTCGAATTCTCCTTTCCTCTTCCTGGATCAGCTTCTCTCTCTTTTTATCTGCTTCCTCTTTTTCAATGATTTTGTCTTCTAATGCACTAACCCTTTCCTCCACCTCTTCAATCCGTGCTGTGGTTGCTTCCAGTTTCCCCTGTATTTCTTCCAATATCTTCTTTAATTCTTCCTGACCGTTTTTAAGGTCTTTGAACTCTGCCGTGCGGGACCCCTTGCATTCATCTAAGCTTTTTTCAAGGCCAGCGATTAGTTTTATGATTATCATTCTATATTCATGTTCTGTTATGTTGCTTATATCTGTTTTCATTAATTCTTGAGCTGTCACTGCTTCTTGTAGATTCTTTTGAGGAGAATTCTTCCGTCTCGTCATTTTGGCTGGATGTGATTTGGGTTGTTTCTTGAAGTTGCCCTGGAGTTACTCCATGCAGCGGTCTGAACTTGGCCTATGTAGCTCCCGCAGAGAGGTGTCACTCCTGAGCGGATGGGCGTGGTTTAGTGTAGGCGGGTGATCTCCACTGAGGCAGAGATGGCTCTAGGAGTGACTTCCTGGGGCTGGTGCTTGTGGGCCCGTAAGACAACAATGGCGTCCCTTCAGTCATTTGTTCCCAGTCCCGGGGCTTCCACTCGCCCCCTTGTTTCTGTCCTTACTCCGCTATGGGCACCGGTGCATTGTGGTCCACTGGATGGTGGGCGCCTGCCTGCCTGCCACCCCCCAACCTTCTGCAAATGTGTCAGGGTTAGAGGTGCTGCGCGGGCGACTTGGGGCCTCCCCGGCAGCCGGTCGCCTGGCCGGGGCGACTTGTGCGCACTCCCCACACGGGCAACAGCGGTCGCGGCAGTCCCAGCGATTGTTCGCACCCCACGGGGCCCTCTGCGGCGACTAGAGCCCAATCCCGGCTCAGGCGTGCTGTGGCAATGGTCCCAGGTCGCCGGCTCCCCACGGGATGGCAGCGCGACTGGCGCGCAATCCCTGTTCAAGTGGCAGCATGGCGGTCCCAGGGGTTTTTCGCTCCCCACGGGGCTGCGGGGCGACTAGAGCGCACTCCCCGCTCCGGCAGGCAGCAGCGGCGGTCCCTGCGGTTTTTTGCTCCCCACGGGGCTGCGGGACAACTACCTGCGCACTCCCTGCTCTGGCCGGCAGCAGCAGAGGCGGCGGTCCCGTGGTTGTTCGCTCCGGGGCCGGAGGCGTCAATGGCGCCTGGCGCGCACTCCCCACTGGGGCAGGCAGCAGTGGCAGGGGTCCGCGGTCGCTCCCCACGCTGCTGGCGGCTGAGCGACTCTGGGCCGGGCGGGCTGACTGTGCCTCGGTCCGCGGTCCCGCACAAGGAGAGTTCTGCTGGGTTCTGCTGTTAGAGTCAGAGCTTCTCCTCCTAAGCCCTGTCTTTAGGGGCTGGATGGTGGTGGTCTCCCCCTCTCTGTCGCTCTCCTTCAGATGTTGGGCACTTTCCCCGCCGTCCCCGGCTCACCCTCCCCTCTGCTTTCTCTTTTTCAATGATTTTATCTTCTAATGCACTAACTCTTTCCTCTACCTCTTCAATCCGTGCTGTGGCTGCTTCCAATTTCCCTTGTATTTCTTCCAAGGTCTTTTTTAATTCTTCCTGACCATTTTTAAGGTCCTTGAACTCTGCTGGGCAGGACCCCTTGCATTCATCTATGTTCGTTTCAAGCCCAGCAATTAGCTCTATGATTATCATTCTATATTCATATTCTGTTATGTTTCTTATATATGTTTTCATTAATTCTTGAGCTGTCACTGCTTCTTGTAGATTCTTTTGAGGAGAATTCTTCCATTTTGTCAGTTTGGCTAGATGTGTTTTGGATTGTTTCCTGAAGTTGCCCTGGAAAGGAAAACAGACTGACAAACAGAAAACAGAAATACTCAAACGTACTGAGATATGGTACAGACAAGCAGTTCACAACAGAAAAAAGAATAACAAATGACTCTCTGAGGGCAATGACCAGCTACACGTTAAGGACAGGGTATGTAGTGTGCTGGTGGCAGAGCATATACAGAAAGAATAATGACAGGTGCGGGGAGAAGAAGGAAATGGACTTTCCCAGGTAGAGCGACTAAAGGGCTTAATCCAGACTGAGAGAAATCAGAATAAGAACGGGTGAAAGGGAAAAGGAATAGAGATCGATGTCGTCTAGATGAACTTATGTGGCCTGGTTATTCCAGAAAGAGGGATAGGGAAGTACAAAAGAAGGTGCAGAACATGCCTTAAGAGAGTGGGTTAAAAAAAAATGTTTAAGCCATTCATTACCCTGGATAAACAACTCAGGGATGGGGATCGTTAGGAATGAGAAATGTAGGGATAAATTTAAAAAAGAAAAAATGACTGGAGTTACTCCAGGCAGCAATCTCCACTTGGCATCAGTTGCTCTTGCTGATAGGTGGGGAGGGGTGTGGTTTGATGTAGGCGGGTCCCGCCTCCACTGCCGCAGGGATGGCTTTTGGGGTGACTTCCTGGCTTGTGAGACAACAATGACATCTCTCCATTCCCTCGCCACCAGTCTTGGAGTCTTTATTCGCCCCTATGTTTCTGTTCTCTCTCCAACAGGACGCCGGCCTAGTGTGTTCACTGGACGGTGACGCAGCCGTCTGCTACCTCCGATTTCACTGTAATTGTGCCTGGGTTAGAGGTGCTCCGCAGGTGGCACCGCCTGGGGCTGCCTGGGTCCCAGCTTCCAGTCCCGGCGGCGCGTGCGTCCCAGAAGCTCGGGACGGGGTTGGCGCTGTCTCGGCAGCACGCGGGTAGTGCTTCTGTTTGCCACTGAGCTTCTCTTCAAAAGCCCTGCATTTAGGGACTGGATGGTAGCAGTCTCACCCACTCTGGCCCTCTCGTTCAGATGTTGTTTGATCGGCACTTTCCCAGCTATCTCCGAAGACGCTCACCCTCCCCTCAGCTCAACTTACTGAGTTTGTTTTATCTGTCCCAGATTAAACTCACTCTTCAGCTGTGCCGTGTCTGTTTTCGCCTTCGTTCCTTGTAAGCTGCAGCACCTTTTCCCCCCGATTCTTGGAGTTGAGAGAGACTTTGGTTTCAGTCGTCCCCGTTTAAAGGGCAAGCGAAATACTGGAGCCCCCTACTCCTCCGCCATGTTGCCCCGACCCGTCCAAACCTCTCTTTAAAACCTGATGTTTTAAAGGACACTGCTCAGTGTGGACCTGGTTCTGGAGTAGTGCCACTGTGCCCAGCCAACAAGGGACCTCTGGTTGGTGCCTCCAAGTCCTTTTGTCCTTCGGGGGGCAATATACCCTCTTCCACAGTACTCAAGTGAGGTGACTATTCTCTCCCAGTGTGCCCCTGAGATCACTACCATGTCCTGAGCTGGCTCCCTACCCTCCAGGCATACACACATGGCTCTGGTCTGGAGAAAGTCACGCACCCCTGAAAACTCCAGTCGTTAGCTCCTAACACTGTTTGAAAAGTAGAAATTTGCTCTCTCCATATTTTTCATTCCCTAGTCTGTGGTCTGGAGAGGTTTTTCTCTTGTCCAAATACAATCACTCTTCCATACCTTCTCTTTCTCTTCCTTTTGTCTCTCCACAGAAGGGATTCCCCCCTTCCTTACCTATGCTGCCCTTTTTATTGTTCCCAATTCGCAAACACACACCTCTTTCCTGCCAATCTGTCTCTTTCCACCTGTGGAGATTTTTCTGTCACGCCGCAGCCTGTATTGCTGAGTATTCAAGTATTTTTACCTCAATACAGCTGCGTTTGAGGGACAAGGGAAATTCAATTCCCCTGCTTCTCTGCCATCTTAACTCTTCTCCCTTGATATTTTTCTTTTAGCACTTTAAATATATCAACCCACTGTCTTCTGGCCTACAGGTTTACTGCTGATAAATCCACTGATAATCTTTTTGTGGGTCTCATACATAACAAGTTGCTTTTCTCTAGCTACTGTCAAGATTGTCTTTCTGTCTTTAACAGACTATCATTGTTTGATTTTAATTTGTCTAAATATGGATTTCTGTTGATTTGTCTTTGAAATCATTGAGCTCCTTATGTTGTATATTTATTTCTGTCCTTAAATTTGGGTGTGTTTGGTCATTATTTTGTCAGATAACCTCTTTACCCCTTTCTGTCTCTCTTCTTCATCTGGGACTCCCATAATGCCTATATTGGTACATTTCAGGGTGTTCCATATATCATTTAGGGCCTGTTCACTTTTCCTTATTCTTTTTTCCCCTTTTGTTCCTTAGATTCAATAACTTCAAATGATCTGTCTTCAAGTTTGCTGATTTTTTTTTCTTGCTGATTAAATTCTTTTGAAATCTAGTGAAATTTTCAATTCAATTTTGTGCTTTTTTAAATCAAGAATTCCTTTTTTTTTCCCCACTTTTTGATGATATTCTCATTTTGTTCCTAAATCAAGTTCCTCATTTTGTTTATTTGTCCATGTTCTCTTTGAGCTCATTGAGTATACGTAAAGCAGTTATTTTAATTTTTTTGTCAAGTAAGGCAGAGGCCTGTGTTTCTTTAAGCTCAGTTTCCTGATATTTGTTTTGTTACTTTGAATGGGTTATCTTCCTCTGTTTCTTTTTTTTAAATATTTTTATTTGTTATTGAGAGACAGAGCATGAGCATGGGAGGGGCAGAGAGAGGGGGAGACACTGAATCTGAAGGCGGCTTCAGGCTCTGAGTTGTCAGCACAGAGCCCAACGCGGGGCTTAAACTCACAAACTGTGAGATCATGACCTGAGCCGAAGTCGGCCGCCCAACTGACTAAGCCACCCAGATGCCCCTCCCTGTTTCATTTTATGCCTCATAATCTTTTGTTAAAATTAGGGCATTTGAAAATCGCTACATCTCCCAGTCTTTGAGGACTGGCTCCATAATCAGTCCAGTTTCTAAACTCATGGTCTACTCCAACCTTTTGTGGAGATGAATCTTTCCTGGGCTTGTGCATATACTTTTATTACCAATCCTCATGTACTCAGTTGTTTTTAAGAGTATTAATTTCCCTAAGAGTCTTACCCCTGCTTCTCAGAAGAGTTAGAAACACACTTGTATTCCTCTGCCCACAATCTCTTGCCCCCAGGCACCTGTGGGTCTGCAGAACCCCTCTAGCTCTCACCTGACACTCTCTCATATGCTTTGAATACTATTCAATCTGCAAACTACACCACCATTCCTGTCAGTGCTCCAAGTCAGGTGAGATAGAAATGAATCCCTCAGGCTACCAAAAACAAGACAGATCACTGCAAGCCACTTCCACTTTTCCTTATATTCCAGAGTGAAGAACTTGGAATTGGGTGCTTTCTTCCCATTGCACCATGCTACACTGGAAAGGGGGTGGGGCAAGGATGAACAAAAGGAATATGGATTTTTCTACCATTTTGGGTACAACTTTTTCTTGGTTAGGCTTTCACTTGGTTGCTGCCCCTTCTTAACTGGTTACTAGAGTTCTCACAAGGCTACTTTGGTCCATATATTGTTTACTTAGTGTGTTCATGGAACAAGGCCCAGAGGCTTTCTGTCTGTCTACTTGATGATGTCACTCACTCCCTATTGTTAAAACTGCATGTGAATCTATAATTATCAAAAATTATTTTTCTTGTTAGTTGGTTTCTGGCAAATTTAGCGATTCGCCACTTAACACCCATTGCTGATCACAAGTGCTGTCCTTAATGCACCTCGTCCATTTAGCCCATACCGCCCCCACCCCTCCAGCAAACTTCGGATTGTTCTCTATAGTTAAGAATCTTTTGTAGTGTGCCTCCCTCTCTGTTTTTATTTTATTGTTTTCCTTCCTTTCCGTTATGTTCATCTATTTTGTTTCTTAAGTTCCACATGAGTGAAATCATATGGTATTAGTATTACTGGGACTGAGTTATTCACTTAACATCATACTCTCTAGCTGCGTCAATGTGTTGCAAATGGCAAAATTTCATTATATATATATACCACATCATTATCCATTCTCCAGTCAATGGACGCTTGGGCAGCTTCCACAATTTGCCCATTGTAGATAATGCTGCTATAAACATCAGGGTGCATGTATCCCTCTCAGTTATTATTTTGTATCTTTTGAGTAAATACCTAGTAATTCCATTTCTGGATCATAGGGTAGTTCTATTTGTAACTTTTTTTAAATATTTGTTTATTTTTGAGAGCATGCAAGAGAGAGCATGAGCAAAGGAGAGGCAGGGAGAGAGGGAGACACAGAATCCAAAGCAGGCTCCAGGTTCTGATCTGTTAGCACAGAGCCCAACGCGGGGCTTGAACTCATGAGCAGTGAGATCATGACCTGAGCCAAAGTCAGACGCTTAACTAACTGAGCCACCCAGGCAGCCCCTATTTGTTACTTTTTGAGGAACCTCCATATTGTTTTCCAGAATGGCTGTGCCAGTTTGCATTCCTACCAAGAGTGCAAGAGGGTTCACCTTTCTCCACATTCTTGCCAACACCTGTTGTTTCTTGTGTTATTGATTTTAGCAATTCTGACAAGTGTCAGATGATATCTCTTTGTAGTTTTGATTTACATTTCCCTGATTATCATCAATGTTGAGCATCTTTTCATGTGTCTATTGGTCTTCTTTAGAAAAATGAGAAAGACAGATGCCATATGTATCCATGCATCGGTGGGCTTTGTAAGACTTAATAGAAAACCAGGGGGGAGAGGAAGAGGGGAAGGAAAAAAAACACAGAGAGGGAGAGAGACAAAACATAAGAGACTCTCAAAGACTAAGAACAAACTGAGTGGAGGGGGGGTTGGGAGGGGGGAGAGTGGGTGATGGGCACAGAGGAGGGCACTTGTTGGGATGAGCACTGGGTGTTGTATGGGAACCAATTTGACAATTATTAAAAAAAAGAAAAATGTCTATTCATATCTTCTTCCTTTTTAAAATTAGATTATTCATTTTTGGGTTATTGAATTTGTTAAGTTCTTTATAGATTTTGGATACTAACCCCTTATCAGAAATGTCATTTGAAAATATCTTCTCCCATACATAGGTTGCCTATCCTTCACCGTGCAGAAGTTTTATGGAGTTATTTTTTGTTTCTTTTTTTTTTATGAAGTCCCAATAGTTTATTTTTGCTTTTGTTTCCTTTGTCTCAGGAGACACATCTAGAAAAAAGTTGCTATGACTGATGTCAAAGAAATTACTGCCTTTCTTTTCTAGGATTGTTATGTTTTCAGGTCTCACATTTAGGTCTTTAATGCATTTTTTGATGTTTATTTATTTTTGAGAGACAGAGCATGAGCAGGGGAAGGGAAGAGAGGGAGGCAGACACAGAATCGAAGCAGGCTCCAGGCTCTGAGCCATCAGCACAGAGCCCGATGCGGGGCTCGAACTCACAGACCATGAGATCATGACTTGTGCTGAAGTCGGCCGCCTAACCAACTGAGCCACCCAGGCGCCCCTTTAATGCATTTTTAATTTATTTCTGTGTGTGGTATAATAAAGTGGTCCAGTTTCTTTCTTTGCATATTGCTGTCCAGTTTTCCCAACACCATTTGTTGAAGAGACTGTCTTTTCCCCGTTGGATATTCTTTCCCGCTTCGTCAAAGATTAATTAAACCATACAGTTGTGGATTCATTTCTGAGCTTTCAATTATGTTCCATTGATCTATGTGTGTGATTTTGTACCAGCACCATAGTGTTTTGATTCCTAAAGCTGTGTAATATATCTTGAAGTCTGGAATTTTGATGCTTCCAGCTTTACTCTTCTTTTTCAAGGTTGCTTTGGCCATTTGGAATCTTTTGTGGTTCCATACAAGTTTTAAGATTATTCTAGCTCTGTGAAACATCTTGTTGGTAGTTTAACAGTCATTGCGTTAAATGTATAGATTACTTTGGGGAGTATAGACGTTTTAACAATATTTATTCTTCGAATCCATAAGCATGGATTCCATTCTTCCATTTGCTTATTTCCTCTTCAAATTCTTTCATCAGTGTTTTATAGTTGTCAGATCTTTTACTTCTTTCATCAAGCTTATTCTGGGTATCTTGCTGTGTTCAGTGTAATTGTAAATGGGATTGACTCCTTCATTTCTCTTTTTGCCGCTTCATTACTGGTGTACAGAAATACAACAGTTTCTGTACATTGATTATGTATCCTGCAACTTCACTGAACTCGTGTATCAGTTCTAGTAGTTTTTTGATGGAGTCATTTGGGTTTTCTATATATAGTATCATGTCATCTGCAAATAGTGAAAGTTTTACTTCTTCTTTGCTATTTGGATGCCTTTTATTTATTTATTTTTAATTCCTATAGTTAATATACAGTGTAATATTAGTTTCAGGTATACAATATAGTGATTCAGCAATTCCATATATCATCCAGTGCTGATCACAAATGCACTCCTTAGTCCCCATCACCTCTTTTGCCTATCTCCCCGCCTTCAACCCTTGGTAACATTGTTCTCTACAGTTAAGAATCTCTTTCTTGGTTTGTCTCTTTTTTTTCCTTTGCTCATTTGTTTTGTTTCCTAAATTCCCCATATGAGTGAAATCGTATGGTATTTGTTTTTCTCAGAGTGACTTATTTTGTTTAGCATTATGTTCTCTAGCTCCATCCATGTCTTCTCAAATGGCAAAATGTCATTCGTTTTACGGTTGAATAATATTCCATCATATACATCGTCTTTATCCATTCATGTACTGATGGATACTTAGGCTACCTAATTTGTCTATTGTAAATAATGTTACGATAAACATAGGGGTGCATGTATCCCTTTGAATAAGGGGTTTTGTATTTTTTGGGTAAATCCCCACTAATGTGATTACTGAATGTAGGGTAGTTCTATTTTTAACTTTTTGAGCATGACCAGTCTTTTTAATGTCATCAAATTATCTTAGTTTTGAAATATGCCTACCTGCCAAACTAATATTTTCTTAAGACAAGGAAAACATCAGTAATGTATTTCTCCAGCTAAACTAATCCACTTTTTTTTTCTTTTTGTTTATTCAAGATTCTGGTGTGGTATGTATAACCACTTTGATAAAGGGCTGCATCCCAAGCAGTGTATGCTTAACAGCCTCCTGGAAATTAAGAAGCAGAGATCAGTGCTGGAGTCAGATGTCCACAAACTAGAAAAGGTAAGGAATAATGTCTCAAAAAGAGGTTATCTTACCTCTTTTGGGTAGGTCCATCCCACTTCAGTTGAATTGATACTTGTGAGAAGCTTCTTGGCTGGCTTGCTACATATTCTGGCTTCTAGATATCCTTCGTCTATAACGAACTGAGGCACATCTCTGCTTTCTCAATTCCTATAGAAAGTGGTAAATATCACACTCAGCTAATTAAACAAGTGGGTTAGTTCCCTTTTGGATCTGTATGGAATTTATTAGGAGTAACAAGAGGGAATGACAGAAATGTCACACTGTAATTTTTACCATCAAGAGAATTAAGTGTGACAACTTGAGTGTACTGATAAAAACAATGAAATTGTTATATTTCCAATAAGGAAAACCTTATGAAAAATTCTCATGTCCTTCCCATGTAGATTGCAAACTGTTCATTGACTAGTCATTCTATGTATATTGGTTTTTCTTTATGACACTAGCAAAACCAAATTTAGACACTTGTTTTTAATACAGGTTAATCCTGTATTAAAAGGTAACAGAGGTTTCCTTTCAAAGTGTGGAAAATGCTAAGCATCTTCTGGAATCTAGTGGTGCCTAAAGGTGTATTTGAAGACTAGTAGAAAGGGTGTGCTATTTAGCAACGTGGCATGAACCTGCTTTAAGCCAGATATGGCATAGCTTTTCTGTTCCCTATAGGTAAGCAAATATTCTTTCATTGTGAAAATAAATGCATTGTGATTACATCAGATTCCAAACTTTTGAATGACTTCTTGGGAGGCAACATCCAATTAACTTGGTTTGATTTTTCAAAAAAGAAGAAAAAGAGGTAACTAAAGCATGACTTAAAATCACAGGTGAAAAAAAAAACCACAAAAAGCAAGCAGCCGTATGAATCCAAGCCCTAGGCAGAACTGTGAAGTAGGGAAATTTTTTCCTAGGAAACTTTTTCCTGCCTCCCCTTTAAGCAATTAGCAGCCTTCTCTACAAGGCCCCCAGAACAGGTACCCTACTCTAGACCCAGCTGACTTATTCCTGCCTAATTCCTGAGAGAATACCAGATTCATTATAGACAGAATCACATTACACTCTGATTCTAAAGTTAAAAAGTAAGCAATGCTTCCTTTGAAAATATTTACATAACATTTGTTAAGATTCTTTTTTAATACATAAAATAAAAACAAAAGTGGACCATAATATTATCACTAAGATAACTCTTCTGAAATTTCTAGTTTTTAATTTTTATTTTGTATTTGTATTTATTTTGTTGACTGCTGCAGCAAAACTCTAACTGTGGCTGCCTTTTACAAAAGTGGCTACCTTTTTTTCTTTGTTTGTTTTGTTTCTTAAATCCCAAATATGGGTTCAATCATATGGTATTTGTCTTTCTGCTACTTATTTCATTTACCATTATAACCTCTACCTTCTCTGCCTTTACTTGCAAGAATATTTCCAAAGCAGATTGCCAACCACATGCCGTTGCCAATAGTGAATTTTTTCCTGCCACTTGATTTTGCTCTTTTATTTTTTTATATTTTGCTTTTTAAATTTTTATACAAGTATAGTTAATACACTGGGTTATATTAGTTTCATGTGTATAATATCATGATTCAGCAATTCTACACATCGCTCAGTGCTAATCAAGACAAGTGCACTGTAAAACTCCTTTATCTATTTTACTCATATTCTACTGACCTCCCTTCTGGCAATCACCAGTTTCTTCTCTGTATTTCAGAGGCTGTTGTTTTGTCTCTTTTTTGTTTGTTTTATTTCATAAATTTCACATATCAGTGAAATCATGTGGTATTTGTCTATTCTCTTATTTCACTTAGCATTATAACGTCTAGGTCCATCCATGTTGCAAATGGCAAGATTTCATTTTTTTTAGTCTGAGAAATATTACAGCGTGTGTGTGTGTGTATACATACATACATGTGTATACACATGTATACATTCATACATACATGCCCCATCCACTGATCTGTGAGTGGAGACTTGGGTAGCTTCCACCTCATAGCTATTATAAATAAAGCTGCAATAAACATAGGGGCATGTCTTTTTTAATCAGTGTTTTCACTTTCTTTGGGCAAATACCTAATAGTAGAATTACTGGATCATGCATAATTCTATTCTTAATTTTTTGAGGAACCTCTACACTGTCTTCTGTAGTGGTTGCAACTATTTGCATTCCCACCAACAGTGCACAAGTGTTCTTTTTTCTCCACATCCGCACCAATGCTTATTTCTTGAGTTTTTTTTTTATTTTAGCCATTCTGATGGGTGTAAAGTGATAACTCATTGTGGTTTTCATTTGCATCTCCCTGATTAATAGTAATGTTGAGAATCTTTTCATGTGTCTGTTGACTATCTGTATGCCTCCCTTGGAAAAATGTCTGTTCATGTCCTCTGCCCATTTTTAAATCAGATTGTTTTTTTGGTGTTGAATTGTATATGTTCTTTATGTCTTTTGGATATTAACCCTTTGGATAGATCATATGCAAATATCTTCTTCCATTCTGTGGGTAGACATTGTTTTGCCGATAGTTTCCTTCATTGTGCAAAAGCTTTTTATTTTAGTATAGTCTTAGTAGTTTATTTTTGCTTTTTTTTTCCTTGCCAGAGGAGACATATTTAGAAAAATATTTCTATGGCCAATGTCAAAGAAATTACTGCATATGTTTTATTCTAGCGGGGTTCAGGTCTCACATTTAGGTATTTAGTACAACTTGAGTTTTTGTGTGTGTGTGTACAATGTAAAAACGTGGTCCAGTTTCATTATTTTGCATTTAACTGTCCAGTTTTCCTAGTACCCCATTTATTGAAGAGACTGTCTTTTCCCCACTATATGTTCTTGTCTCTTTTCTCATAGATTAATTGACCATATAAGTATGACTTTATTTTCTCTTTCTGTCTTCCATTTCATTGATATATATGTCTGTTTTTGTACCAGTGCCATACAGCTTTGTAGTATGTCCCAAAATCTGGGACTATGATACCTCCAGCTTTGTTTCTTTTCAATATTGTTTTTGCTATTTGGGGTCTTTTCTTATTCCATATAAATTTTAGGATTATTGTTCTAATTCTGTGAAAAATGTTGTTGGAATTTTTGATAATGATTGCATTAAATCTGTAGATTTTCCTCAGTATTATGGACATTTTAACAATATTAATTCTTCCAATCCATAAACATGAAATATCTTTCCATGCATTTGTGTTTTATAGTTTTCTGAGTACAGATCTTTTATCTTTTTGGTTAAGTTTATTCCTAGTTTTTTATTATTTTTGGTGCAATTATAAATGGGATTTTCTTAATTTTTCGTTCTACTACTTCATTCTTAGTGCATAGAAATGCAACAACTATCTGTATATTAATTTTGTATGCTGTGACTTCACTGGATTGATTAATCAGTCTAGTAGATTTTTGGTGGAATCATACACACACACACACACACACACACACACGCACACACACACACTACACATCCCCAGTCATATATATATATATATATATATACATATATATACATATATGTATATATATATGATTCCACCAAAGACTACTATTATATATATTAGTATATCATATGCAAATAATGACAGGTTTACACTTTCTTTAACAATTTGGATGCCTTTTATTTCTTTTTGTTGTCTGATTGCTATGGCTATGACTTCTATGGCTATGTTCAATGAAAGTGGTGAGAGTGGACATCCTTGTCTTTTTTCTGATTTTAGAGGAAAAGCTCTTAGCTTTTCACAATTATGAAGTTAGCTGTGGGTTTTTCACATATGGCCCTTAATATATTGAGGTATGTTCCCTCTAAACTTACTTTATTGATTTTTTTTTGGCATTTATTTATTTTGAGAGAGAGAGAGAGAGAGAGAGAGAGAGAGCGAGAGAGCGAGCATGAGCAGGGGAAGGGCAGAGAGAGAGGGAGACACAGAATCTGAATCAGGCTCCAGGCTCCAAGCTGTCAGCACAGAGCCGGACACGGGGCCCGAACCCATGAGTGAGATCATGACCTGAGCCGAAGTCGGATGCTTAACCGACTGAGCCACCCAGGCGCCCCTAAACTTACTTTATTGAGAGTTTTTATCATAAATGGATGTGGTAGTTTGTCAAATACTATTTCTGCATCTATTGAGGTATCATATAGTTTTTATCCTTTCTTTTGTTAATGTGAGTTATCATGCTGATTGATTTGTGAATATTAAACCCTACTTTTGGAATATTGAATCATTCCCAGAATAAACTGCACTTGAATGTGGTAATTGACTTTTTAATATATTGTTGAATTTCGTTTGCTAATGTTTTACTGAGGATTTGTGCATCTATGTTCATCAGAATTATAGGCTATAGTTTTTGTTTGTTTGTTTCTGTTTTTTGTAGCGTCTTTGTCTGGTTTTGGTACCAGGGTAAATCTGGCATTGAAGAATGAATTTGGAAGCTTTCCTTCATCTTCTATATTTGGGAATAGTTTGAGAATAATGTGTATTACATCTAATTGTTCGGTAGAATTAACTTGTGAATATATCTGGTTCTGGACATTTATTTGTTGGGAGTTTGTTGATTACTGGTTCGATTTTGTTACTAGTATGTTCAAATTTTCTAATTCTTCCTGCTTCAGTTTTAGAAGGTTATATATTTATAGGAAAAATATATATCTCTTATGGGTTGTCCAATTAGTTGGCATATATATTTTCATAATATTCTCTTATACTCCTTAACATTTCTGTAGCGACGGTTATTTCTCCTCCTTCATTTCTGTTTTTTTTATTTATTTGAGTACTTTTTTAAATGAGTCTCTTTAAAAGTTTGTCAATTGTGTTGCTCTTTTCAAAGAACCACTTTCTGATTTAATTTTTGTGTTCTATTATATATTTTTTTGTTTCCGTTTTCTTTACTTCTGGTATAATCTTTATTATTTCCTTTCTTCTACTGGCTTTGGACTTCATTTGTTCTTATTTTTCTAAGTCTTTTAGGTCAGTTTGTTTATTGGACATTTTTCTTGCTTTGTGAGAGAGGCCTGTATTGCTATAATCTTCCATCATAACAGGTTTGGCTATACTCCAAATATTTTGGACCATTGCTTTTTCAGTTTCAATTATCTATATGTTTTTTTTTTCTTTTAAAAATTGTATTTTTATTGTTTTAAGAACAGTTAATGTGAGATTTACCTTCTTAGGGGATTTTTAAATATTAATTTTTTATATTATTTATTTGTTTGTTTGTTAATTTTTAATTTACCTCCAAGTTAGTTAGCATGTTGTGCAATAATGATTTCAGGAGTAGATTCCAGTGATTCATCCCCTATGTATAACACCCAGTGCTCATCGCAACAAGTGTCTTCATTAATGCCCCTTACCCATTTAGGCCATCCCCCCACCCACAACCTCTCCAGTAACCCTCAGTTCGTTCTCTGTATTTAAGAGTATCTTATGTTTTGTCCCTCCTTGTATTTATATTATTTTTGCTTCCCTTCCCTTATGTTCACCTGTTTTGTATCTTAATATCCAAATATGAGTGAAGTCATATGAAATTTGTCTTTCTCTGGCTATTTTCACCTAGCATAATACCCTCTAGTTCCATTCACGTTGTTGCAAATGGACAGATTGCATTCTTTTTGATTTCAGAGTAATACTCCATTTACCACATCTTCTTTATCCATTCGTCTGTTGATGGATATTTGAGCTCTATCATACTTAGGCTATTGTCGATAACAGTGCTATAAACATCGGAGTGCATGTGCCCCTATAAAACAGCACATCTGTATCCCTTGAATAAGTACCTAGCAGTGCAATTGCTGAGTTGTAGGGTAGTTACATTTTCAACTTTTTGAGGGACTTCCATACTGTTTTTCAGAGTGGCAGCACCAGTTTGCATTCCCACCAACAGTGCAAAAGAGATACTCTTTCTCCACATCCTCTCCAAATTCTGTTATTTCCTGAGATGTTAATTTTAGTCATTCTGACTGGTGTGAGGTGGTATCTCATTTTGGTTTTAATTTGTATTTCCCTAATGATGAATGATGTTCGATATTTTTTCATGTGTCTGCCATTTGGATGTTTTCTTTGGGAAAGTGTCTATTCATGTCTTCTGCCCTTCTCTTCACTGGATTATTTCTTTTTCAGATGTTGAGTTTAAGTTCTTTATAGATTCTTGATAATAACCCTTTAACCGATATGTCATTTGCAAATATCTTCTCCCATTTCCATTGGTTGCCATTTAGTTTGCTGATTGTTTCTTTCCCTGTGTAGAAGCTTTTTATCTTGATGAGGTCCCAATAGTTCTATCTTGCTTCTGTTTCCCTTGCCTCTGGAGACATGTTGAGTAAGAAGTTGCTGCGGCCAAGGTCAAAGAGTTTTTTGCCTGCTTTCTCCTCTGGGATTTTGATGGCTTCCTTTCTTATGTTTAGGTCTTTCATCCATTTTGAGTTCGTTTTTGTGTATGGTGTAAGAAAGAGGTCCAGGTTCAATTTTATGCATGGCGCTATCCAGTTTTCCCAGCACCACTTGCTGAAGAGACTGTCTTTATTCCATTGGATACTCTTTCCTGCTTTGTCAAGGATTAGTTGGCCATACGTTTTTGGATCCATTTTCAGATTCTCTATTCTGTTCCATTGATCCGAATGCCTGTTATTCTGTTAATACCATTCTGTCCTGATGATTACAGCTTTGTAATACAGCTTGAAGTCCGGGATTATGATGTTTCCAACTTTGATTTTCTTTTTTAGGATTGCTTTGGCTATCCAGGGTCTTTTCTGGTTCCATACAAATTTTAGGATTGCTTGTTCTAGCTCTGTGAAGGATGCTGTTGTTATTTTGATAGAGATTGCAATGAATGTATCGATTGCTTTGGGTAATATCGACATTTTAACAATATTTGTTCTTCCAATTCATGAACATGGAATATTTTTCCATTTTTTTGGTGTCTTCTTCAATTTCATTCATAAGTTTTCTATAGTTTTCAGTGTATAGATTTTTCACCTCTTTGGTTAGGTTTATTCCTAAGATATTTTATGCTTTTTGATGCAATTATATACGGGATCGATTCCTCGATTTCTCTTTCTATTGCTTCATTTTTGATGTATAGAAACGCAACTGATTTCTGTGGATTGATTTTATATCCTGTGACTTTGCTGAATTCCTGGATCAGTTCTAGCAGTTTTTTGTTGGAATCTTTTGGTTTTCCATATGGAGTATCATGTCATCTGCGAAGAGTGAAAGTTTGAGTTCCTCCTTGCAGATTTAGATCTCTTTTATTCTTTTTTTGTTATTCGATTGTTTAGTCTAGGACTTCTAATACTATGTTGAATAAAAGTGGCGAGAGTGGACATCTTTGTCGTGTTCTTGATCTTAGGGGGAAAGCTCTCAGTTTTTCCCCATTGAAGATAATATTAGCAGTGGGTCTGTCATATATGGCTTTTAACATCTTGAGGTATCATACTTCTATCCTTACTTTCTTGAGGATTTTTATCAAGAAATGATACTGTATTTTGTCAAATGCTTTATCTGCATCTATTGAGAGGATCGTGTGGTTCTTGTCCTTTCTTTTCTTGATGTGATGCATCACATTGATTGTTTTGGAGATGTTGAACCAGCCCTGCATCCCAGGTATAAATCACATTGTCATGGTGAATAATCGTTTTAATGTATTGTTGGATCAGGTTGGCTAGTATCTTGTTGAGGATTTTTGCATCTATGTTCATCAGGGAACTTGGTCTGTAATTCTCCTTTTCAGTGGGGCCTTTGTCTGGTTTTGGAATCAAGATAATGCTGACTTCATAGAATGAGTTTGGGAGTTTTCCTTTCATTTTTATTTGTTGGGACAGCTTCAAAAGAATAGATATTAACTCTTCTTTAAATAGTACAATTGGTAGAATCCCCCTGGAAAGCCTCCCAGCCCTGGACTTCAGTTTTTTGGGAGATTTTTTATTACGAATTCAATTTATTTACTGGTTATGGGTTTGTTCAAATTTTCTAGATCTTCTTGTTTCAGTTTTGCTAATTCATATATTTCTAGGAATTTGTCCATTTCTTCTAGATTGCCCAATTTATTGGCATATAATTGCTCATAATATTCTCTTATTGTTGTTTGTATTTCTATTGTGTTGGTTGTGATCTCTCCTCTTTCATTCTTGATTTTATTTATTTGGGTCCTTTTTCTTTTGATCAGATTGGCTAGGGATTTATCAATTTTGTTAATTCTTTCAAAGAACAAGTTCCTGGTTTCATTGATCTGTTCTACCCTTTGTTTTGTTTTGTTTGTTTGTTTCAATACCATTGATTCTGCTCTAATCTTTATAATTTCCCGTCTTCGGCTGGTTTTGGGTTTTATTTGCTGTTGTTTTTCCAGATCTTTAAGGTGAAAGGTTAGGTTGTATATCTGAGATCTTTCTTCCTTCTTTAGGAAGGCCTGGATTGCTATATATTTCCCTTTTATGACCAGTTTTGCTGCTTCCCAGAGGTTTGGGGCTGTGGTGTTATCATTTTCATTCACTTTCATGTCCTTTTAAGTTTCCTCTTTAACTTCTTGGTTAGCCTGTTCATTTCTTAGTAGGATGTTCTTTAGTCTCCATTTCTTTGTTGTCTTTCCAATTTTTTTCTTGTGGTTGATTTCATGGTTCATAGAGATGTAGTCTGAAGTTATGCATGGCATCATCTCGATTTCTGTACTTGTTGAGGGCTGATTTGTGTCCCGGTATGCTATCTACTCTGGAGAACATTCCATGTACACTTGAGAAGAATGTGTATTTGACTGCTTTAGGATGAAATGTTCTGAATATAGCTGTTTAGTCCATCTGGTCCAGTGTGTCATTCAAAGGCATTGTTTCCTTGTTGATTTTCTGTTTAAACGGTCTGTCCATTGCTGTAAATGGGGTGTTGTAGTCCCCTACTATTATGGTACTATTTTCAATGAGTTTCTGTATGTTTGTGATTAGCTGATTTATATATTTGTCTGTGTCCACGTTTGGGACATATATGTTTATAATTCTTAAATACTCTTTGTAGATAAATCCTTTAATTATGATATAAAGTCCTTCTTCATCTCTTATTATAGTCTTTATTTTAAAATCTAGATTGTCTGATGTAAGTATGGCTACTCCGGCTTTCTTTTGGCAACCATTAACATGATAGATGGTTCTCCATCCCCTTACTTTCAATATGAAGGTGACTTATGTCTAAAATGGGTCTCTTGGGGGCGCCTGGGTGGCTCAGTCGGGTGAGCGTCCAGCTTCAGTTCAGGTCACGATCTCACAGTTCATGAGTTCAAGCCCCATGTCGGGCTCTATGCTGACAGCTCAGAGCCTGGAGCCTGCTTCAGATTCTGTGTCTCCCTCTCTCCCTGCCCCTCCTCTGCTCATGCTCTGTCTCTCTAGCTCAAAAATAAACATTAAAAAAATTTAAAATGAGTCTCTTGTAAACAGCATGTAGATGTATCTTGTTTTCTTATCCATTCTTTTACCGTATGTCATTTGATTGGAGCATTTAGTCCATTGACATTTAGAGTGAGTACTGAATGATATGAATTTATTGCCACAATGTTGCCTGTAGAGTTGGAGTTTCTGGTGGTGTTCCCTGGTTCTTTCTAGTCTTTTGTTTTTGGTTGTTTTGTTTTGTTTCATCTTTTCTCCCCTCAGAGAGTCTCCCTTAAAATTTCTTGTGGGGCTGGCTTAGTGGTCATGAACACCTTTATTTTTTGTTTGTCTGGGAAACTCTTTATCTCTCCTTCTAGTTTGAACAACAGCCTTGCTGGATAAAGAATTCTTGGCTCCATATTTTTCCAGTTCAGCACATTAAATGTGAGTATATCCTGCTACTCCTTTCTGGCCTGCCAAGTTTCTGTGGATAGGTCTGCTGTGAACCTGATCTGTCTTCCTTTGCAGGTTAAGGACTTTTTTTTTCCCCCTTGCTGCTTTCATTATTCTTTTTGTGTCTGTGTATTCTGTGAATTTGACTACGATATGCCTTGTTGATGGTTGGTTTTTGTTGAATCAAATGGGAGTTGTGTGTGCTTCCTGGATTTTGATGTCTTTCCCCAGGTTAGGAAAGTTTTCCACTATGATTTGTTCACATCAACTGCTACCCGTTTTTCTCTCTCTCCATTCTCTGAGACCCCTATGATTCTGATTATTCTTTTAATGAGTCACTGAGTTCTCTAATTCTTTATCGTGCTCTTTTGCCTTAGTTTCCTTCTTTTATTCTGTTATATAAGTTTATCCTCGGTATCACTGATTCTCTGCTCTATTTCATCCATCTTTGCCACCATGACATCCATTCGAGATACAGCTTAGTTAGAGCATTTTTAATTTCATCCTAATGCTTTTTTCAACTCCAGCTAGTATTTTTATCATGATTCTAAATTCTGGTTCAGACATCTTGCTTGTATCTGTATTGATTAAGTCCCTGGCTATCATTTTTTCCTGTTCTTTCTTTTGGGGTGAATTCTTTCGTTTCGTCATTTTGGAGGAAGAAAAAGAATTAATAAAATAAAAATAATTTAATAAAAATTTAAAAATTAAAAACAACACAAAAAATCAAATAAAGGATGCTAGATCCTAGGTGTGTTTTGGTCAGTTGTTGAAAGAAGCTTGATAGAATCAAGAAAAAAAAAGGAAATAAAAGAAAAAGAGGAGGGGAGAAGGAAAAAGTTTGAAAATTAAAAAAAATGGCTACATTAAAATAGGATAAAATGAAATGATGAAAGCAAGCAATGCTTTGCTAATTTTAAAAAATGGCTACATTAAAATAGGATAAAACGAAATGTAAAAAAATTACAAAGGAGTAAAAATTATAGTAGAAAAATATGAAGAAAAGATTTTTATGGAAATGGAAAATAAAAATAATTTTTTATTTCTATATTCAAGAATAAGAAATGAAAAGAAGAAGAAAAATTGAATAGATGGACCAGCGAAAAGAATGAAATACGATTGAAATTGCATCCAGTTTCCCCTAGTAGTCAAACCATGATGCACTTTATAGTCTGTAAACTAAGCAGGTGCAGAGACTTGTGGTATTCCTTTAGAGCGCGGTTGGCACAGTTGGATGGGGCTTGGTGTAACAGCTCCATTCTCCAGTAGATGGTGTTGCTTAGTTTACTGGGGTGGATCCTTTTTGTGCATGTTTGCTACATCAATGCCCATGTCAGAAGGGGTGAAAATGGTGTCACCCAGCTACCCAGTCTCTAGTATCAGAACTCTATGCTTTTGCAGACTGGCAGTCAAGCACCCTTACCTTGTCTCTGGCTTCTTTCCACTCTGCTCTTCTTCACTGTCTGAGACCAAGCTGTCAGCCTGCCAAGTGGCATCTCCCTCTTGAGTCTTATCTCATATGGGGCTGTATTTCCAAACTCCTCATTTCTGAGGGCCCTGCAGCTTTGACCCACTCAGATCCCCTGGGGGAGGGTCTTGCCAAGCAATGGCTGAGTGCCCGCCTGCCCCCAGGAATGTTCCTGCAACTACGCTGCCGCAGATGCTCAGAGACTGTGTCCGGGTGCCAGCCCACCCCAGAAAAAGTTCGTACCATTGTGTAGCTGCAGCATTTCAGGGATTATGGTAAATCACAACACACAGCCAGATGAAGCCAGGTTTCACCCTTAACATCAGTATTCTAACACCAGCAAACGTGGCTTTTCTCTGGGGTTCTCTGGGGACCTTCATCTGTTGGGAGGCTACACGGCCTCTATCAAATGTCCTCTCAGCAGGGGAACTGCCTCTCCCCAGGTGGCCTGAGGACCCCTTGGACCTTGCTGTCTCTTCCTCGGTTATTCGCCCTTCCCAGCAGAGCTCTGCAGTTATCGAGCCACAGAGTTCAGAATCTGTGCTACCCTATAAGCAAGACTCAATAAACAGAGTCTTAACGGTATTTACACCCTCTCCTTTCTCCTTTCTCCCTTTCTTGTTAACCCTTATGGGTGTTTCCACTCTTTCTCTTTCTCTCCAGCTGCTTTTGCGGGGAGTGCTTTTCCTGTACTCTTCCCCTTGTCTCTGTCCTCTCTCCACAAGCAAAAACAGCTCCCTACCCTCCACAGCTTCTCTCTCCCCCCGTTCTCCTCTCCATGCCACATACCTGCCGAGATCTGTGGCTTAAGTTGTACACATTGTTGTGTTAATCGTCAGATCAGTTTTCTCGGTGTACATAATGGTTTGGTGTTGATCTAACTGCATTTCAGGGACAAGAGAGACAAAAAAAAAAAGTTCCATATTCCTCTGTCATCTCCATCTCTACATATTTTTTTATTTCCTCCTCGATTTCTTGATTAGCCCCTTCATTGTTTACTAGCATGTTATTTAGTCTTTATGTATTTGTGTTCTCTTCAGATTTTTCTTTGTGATTTATTTCTTGTTTCCTACCATTGTAGTTGGAAAAGATACATCATATGATTTTAATATTTTTGAATATGTTAAGACTTGTTTTGTAGCCTAACATGTGATCTGTTTTGGAGACTGTTCTATGTTCACTTGAAATGAATGTGTATTCCACTATTTGGGGATGGAATTTTGTGAATATATCTGTTCTGTCCATCTGGTGCATTGTCTTCTTCAAAGCTCGTTTCCTTATTAGTTTTGTGTCTGGATGATCTGTCTATTGATTTAAGTGTGGTGCTAAAATAGTCTACTATTTTGTATAACTGCCAATTTCTTCTTTTATGTCTTTTAATTGTTGCTTTTTGTGTTTAGTTCTTCCTATGTAGAGCCAATAAATACTTTGAATTTTATACCCTCTTGTTTGATTGTTCCCTTTATCCTATGTAGTGCCCTTTTTGTCTCTTATTATAGTCTTTATTTTGAAGCCTATTTTTTCCAATAATAAGTATTACTACCCCAACTTTCTTTTTGCTTCCATTTGCATGATAAAATGTTTTTCTATCCATTCATCTTCCATCAGAATGTATCTTTAAGTCTGAACTGAGTCTATAGGCAGCATATAGAGGATCTTTCTTTTTTTTACTCGTTCAATTACCCTATGTCTTTTGCTTGGAGGATTTAGTCTATTTACATTCAAAGTAATTATTGATAGATAAGTACTTACTGCCATTTTGTTACTTATTTTATGGTTGTTTTTTGTAGTTCTTCTCTATTCCTTTCTTCATGTGTTCTCTTCCCTGTGGTTTGATGGTTTTCTTTAGTGATGTGCTTGAATTGCTTTCTATTTTTTGTGTATCTACTATAGGTTTTTGATTTGGGTTCACCATTAGGTTTATATATAACATCCTATGCATATTGCAGTCTACTTTATGTTGATGGTCACTTAAACTTGAGCCCATTCCAAAAACACACAAGTTTTACTCCCCCCACACACACATTTTATGTATATGATGTCATACTGTGCATCCTTTTGTTTTGTGAATACCTTGACTGATTTTTATAGGTATAATTGAGTTTACTGGGTTGTGTGTGTGTGTGTGTGTGTGTGCACTTTAATTTCCACATTGGTTTTAGACGTGATTAATATATTAATTTTGTGATGTTTTCATTCACTCATGAATTTTTTTTATCCTTCCCTAATTTTCTTACTTCTGATTATGACCTTTTCTTTCCATTCAAAGAATTTCCATTAATGTTTATTGTAATGCTTGTTTGGTGATGAACTCCTTAACTTTTGTTTGTCTGGGATACTGTATCTCCCCTTCTATTCTGAATGATAGCCTTGCAGTGTATTCTAGGTTGCAGGGTTGTTTTTTGTTTGTTTGTTTGTTTTGTTTGTTGTTGTTGTTTTCTGTTTAGCACTTTGATAATATCATGCCACACCCTTCTGGTCTTCAGCATTTCTGCTGAAAAGGTTGATAGCCTTATGAGGTTTCCTTTGTGTATAATTGTTCTCTCTTCTCTCACTGCTTTTAAAATTCTATTACTACTTTTTACCATCTCAATTATGTGTCTTGCTGCAGACTTTTTTGGGCTGATATTTTTGGGAGCTCTCTGCTCCTCCTAGATCTGGACATATATTTCCTTACCCAGAATAGGAAATTTTTCAGCTATTATTTCATAGAATAAATATTCTGCCTTCTCATCCGTTCTCCTTCTGGGATCCCTAAAATGCCAAAGTTATGCTTCATGATGTCAGTGAGTTCCCTTAACCTATTCTTGTTTTTTAATTTTTATCTTTTTAATAATTTATTTTTAAGTTTATTTATTTTGAGAGACAGAGAGCATGTGCATGCATGAAAGCAAGTGGGGGGAAAGGGCAGGGAGAGAGGGTGAGAGAAAATCCCAAGTAGACTCCATACTACCTGCAGAGCCAGACATGGGCCTTGATCTTAAGAACTGTGGGGGTTCCTGGGTGGCTCAGTCAGTTGGGCATCTGACATCGGCTCCAGTCATGATCTCAGGCTTGTGAGTTCAAGCTCTGCATCGGGCTCTGTGCTGACAGCTCGGAACCTGGAGCATGCTTCGGATTCTGTGTCTCCCTTTCTCTCTACACCTCACCTACTCACTTTCTCTCTCTCTCTCTCTCTCTCTCTCAAAAATAAATAAACATTAAAAAAATTAAAAAAAGAACTGTGAGATCATGACCTGAGCCAAAATCAAGAGTTGGACACTTAACTGACTGAGCCAACCAGGTGCCCCACTTATTCTCATTTTTTATTATTAATTTTTCCTTTTGCTCTTCAGCTTGGTTACTTTCCATTACTATGCCAGCTCACTGCTCCATTCTTCTGCATACTCTACTCTGATATTGATTCCATCCAGTGTATTAATTTCATTTATTGAGTTATTCATCTCTGACTAGTCTTTTTAAGTATTTTCTATCTCTTTGTTGAAGTTCTTACCGAGATCTTTCCATTTTTTCTGAAATCTAGTATCATTATAACCATTGCTTTAAATTCTTTATCAGGCATATTGTCAATCTCCATTTCAATGAGCTCTTTTGTTGTGGCTTTGTCTTATTCGTTCACTTGGGACATATTATTCTGTCTTCTCACTTTTTCTGTTTCCATGTGTTAGGAAAGTCAGCTGCATCTCCTGATTTTGTAAGTAGTGGCCTTATGAAGAAGAGGTCCTCTGGTTCTCTGTAGTTTAATGCCCCCTATTCACCAGAACCAATTCTTCAGGGATATCTCTATGTGAATTTTGTGTACCCTATGTTGTAGCTGATCTTCTTTTGTATTTAGTCCTGTTGGATGCCAGTTGTGGGCAGGGTTCGGTACCTGTGCTGTTACCAGAGGCCATTCTGGGGCCACTGTGGGATTATAGTTGGTTGGTGTCAGCAGTCAGAGTAGATGCCTACCCTCAGCCCCTCTTCTGGGATTTCAGTTGCACCGATCCTCAGGGGGCTATCCCTCTCTTGTCCCCTGAGAGGCTTTTGTTGTTGGGTAGGGCCTAGAGTCCAACCAGAGGCCTGCCCACAGTCTATCTGTTGGGGCTGCAATATCATGGACCTGCAGGATGCTCTCACTGTCTTGTCACCTAAGAGGTTGGTCAGCAGACCAACAATCCAACCCAGTGCCTACCCCTAGTCTGTCTGCTGGGCCTTCATTTGAACTATTGTGTGTGGTTATGATCCCCTCTCCCCAGGGCTGGGAATCACTTTGGGGTGGCACCAGTCTTTGCCAAGGCTGCTTGCAGGATTTGTTTTGGCAATAGTAGCTTTAGAGGATGCCTGCAGTGTAGGTTGGGTAGATGAGCTGGATCCACAGGGGAACATGGAGGCAGGGTGCATAGTGTTAGCAAGGTAGGTGGAGGGTTTTCCAGATGATTACTGCAAGTGTCTTGGTATCTGTATGGGGAGGAAGGAAGAGAGAAATGGTGCCTCCTAGCTTGTTCTTGGAGGAGTCTCCTACTGATCCCTGCCCCTCTGGTACATGTTGTGAGATTAATAAATAAACCTCCATCATTTATACTCCAGGTGCTTTTCAAACTGCTTCTTCGATGCTGCATTTATTATACTGGGTCTTTATGGGCAAGGACTCTGGTTCCTATACCCCTTTGGCTTTCCCAGAGCTAAGCCTGCTGATTTTTAAAATACCTGGAGTTAAGCACCACTGATTATAAATACATTAGAAGTTAAGCACCACCGGTTTTCAAAGCCAAACGTTATGGGGATCCCACTTCCCAGTGCAGGTCCCCTATGTCTGGGGCACCTGGTGTGGTGTCTGCTCCTCTCTCTTCTCTGTGCTTCTGACATCACTCCTTTTGGTAGTGAGTCTCACCAGGAGCTTGGTTCTGGACATCTCTGCTCCTCCTACTCTTTCCAATGTGACCTTTTCTCTGTGAATAACAGTGTAAAATCTGTTCTTCCGGTCTTCAGGTCATTCTTTGGATTAGTGGCACTGATGTGGTTGTTATCTAGTTATGTCCATGGGATGAGGTAAGCTTAGGATCTTCCTACTTTGCCGTCTTCCCAGAAGATATTCCCTGTTGAGAGATTTAGAAAGGCAGTATAAATGTAAAGTTGAAATATGCAGAATTTAAAAAGGGAAGTTTAAAAGATTCCCTTAGCCATCTACCCATTCATTTCCTTTCTTGAAAGGTTATCACTATTTTGCATGTGTGTTTGATTTTCTAATTTTCAAAAAAATAAAAATGATATGCTTATACCCTACGATAGGAGTTCTTAACTCGAGTCTATGAACCTATAAGTGTCCTCAGATATCTTGGGGCAATTTATGAAGCCCTCGATATTATACCTAAAACTGTTTCTGTGCTGTCTCATGTAAACACATGTGCATGCATGCAATTTTCTGAGAAGAAAGTTCATTATTTTCTTCAGATTTTCTAAGTGGTCTATGCCCCCAAAGTTAAGAATCACAATTGTAGGGGTGCCCGGGTGTCTCAGTCGGTTAAGCATCTGACTTTGGGCTGAGAGCTGGGAGACTGGTGCCTGGGACGCCATCATGACTGCACGGACGTTGAGTGATCTGAGACTGTGGGTCCGTGAGGAGTGATCTGAGACTGTAAGGGCTGGGAGGGCGCCATTGTGGTCGTGTATTCCCACAAAGCCAAACCCAAGGACTCCACCCCCCAGCGGTGGAGGTGGGACCCACCTACACCAGGCAACTCCCCTCCTCATATGGGAGACGCCCGTCTGCAGGAATGATAGCCACAGAGAAACAAATACTGCAGCATTGCCTGGATTAATTCTAGGTCAATTCTTCGGTTTTAGATATATTCTTCCTCTTCTCCTTCCTATCTCTCCCCACCTCTAAACCAGTCGCCTGGGGATTTTGGCTTGCTTAAACGGACATTTAACCCACTCTCCCAATGCATGTTCTACACCTCCCTCTTTAATTTCCTATCTCTCTCTATGGAACAGTCAGACCACATAGTGCATCTGGGCAACATCTAACTTCATTTCTCTTTCCTCACATCCTTCCTTATCCTGATTTCTCTCTTGCTGGATCAAGAATTCTAATCTCTCTACCTGGTCAAAGTTCAATTTCTTCTCCCCACACCTGTCACTACTCTATGTATGCTCTGCCATCAGCAGAGCGCACATCCCATCATTAACGTGTAGCTGGTACGTCAGGTTGCATGCCTCCAGAGTGTCGTTTGTTAATCTTTTTTATGTTGTGATTTGTTTATCTGTATTATTGGTCAGTAAGGTTGTGAGTTTCTGTTTCCTGTTTGTCGCTCTGACTCTTTTCCTTTCGAGGGAGAAATAGGAAATAAACCAATACACACCTAGCCAAAATGACCAAATGGAAGAACTCCCCTCAAAAGACTATACAAAATAGTGACAGTACAAGAAATGATGAAAGCAGACATAAGCAACTTAACAGAACATAAATATAGAATGACAAACATAAAAATACTCGCGGGGCTTGAAAACAGTATAGAAAAAGAAGGGGGAACCTAGAGGCAGAGATCAAGGTTCTAAAAAACGGTCTAGAGGAATTAAAAAGTGCTTTAAATGAGGAGCAAAACAAATTGGAGGCGGCCACAGCATGGGTTGAAGAGGCAGAAGAGAGAATAGGGCAATTAGAAATTAAATTATGGAAAAGGAGGAAGCAGAGAAAAAGGGAGAGGAACGGATTCACAAACAGGAAAGGAGAATTCAAGAGCTGAGCAATGCAATCAAATGGAATAATAACCGTATTATAGGAATTTCAGAGTAAGAAGAGAGAGAGAAAGGAGTCGAAGGGGTACTTGAACAAATAATCGCTGAGAACTTCCCCAACATGAGAAGAAAATGCGCATTGAAGTCCAAGAGGCACAGAGAACTCCCCTCAGACGTAACCCAAATAGACCCTCAGCAAGACACATCATAGCGAAGCTGGGAAAATACAAAGACAAAGAGAGAATCCTGAAAGCAGCTAGGGATAAAAGAGCCTTGACTTACAAAGGCAGACACATTAGGGTAGTAGCGGACTTATCCACAGAAACATCGCAAGCTAGAAAGGAATGGCAGGAAATCTTCAGTGTGATGAAAAGGAAAGACATGCAGCCAAGAATCCATTACCCGGCCAGCATGTCATTCAAAATGGAAAGAGAGATAAAGGTCTTCCCAAACAAACAAAAACTGAAGGAATACATCACAAATAAACCAATCTTAACAAGAAACTCTGAGGGGGACTCTATGAAGGAAAGGTTGCAAGGAACACAGATCACCAGAGACATCCTTATAAGCAAGAAACCTACAGATAACACCTTGACTCTCAACCCATATTTTTCAATATTAACGTTGAATGTAAATTGACTAAATGCTCCAATTAAAAGACACAGTGTAACAGATTGGATTAAAAAACAAGACCCAACTATCTGCTGTCTTCAAGAGACCCATTTTAAACCTGAGGAAACCTTCAGATTGAAAGTGAGGGGGTGGATAGATAGTTCTACCATGCTATGGGAATTAAGAAGAAAGCCGGAGTAACCACACTTATATCGGGCAAACTGGACTTTAAAGTAAAAGATGTAATAAGAGATGAAGAAGGGCATTACAGAATAATCACAGGGGCTATAAAGCAGGAAGAGCTAACAATGATAAATATCTAGGTGCCGAATTCTGGGGCATCCAAATTTGTTAAGCAACTAATTACAAACGTAAGCAATCTTATTGATAAAAATGTGCTAGTTTCAGGGGACCTTAATACCCCACTGACAGCACTGGATAGATCTGCTAAACAGAGAATCACCATACAAACAATGGACCTGAATGACACGTTGGAACAGATGGGCCTGACAGATATTTTCAGGGCCCTTCATCCAGAAGAAAAGGAATTTACATTCTTCCCAAATGCACATGGTACATTTTCCAAGATAGACCATATTTTGGGGCACAAGGAAGCACTGAATAAATATTAAAAAATTGAGATCATACCATGCACATTTTCAGACCACAATGCTTTGAAACTTGAAATCAACCACAGGAGAAAGTCTGGGAAATGCCCACAAACATGGAGGATAAAAAACAACCTAGTAAAAGGTGAATGGGTCAACCAAGCAATCAGAGAAGAAATTAAAATATACATGGAAACAAATGAAAATGAAAATACAACAATCCAAACGCTTTGGGATGCGGCAAAGGCAGTCCTGAGAGGGAAATACATTGCAATCCAGTCCCATCTCAAGAAACAAGAAAAATTCCTAACACAAATTCTACCAGCACGCCTAAAGGAACTAGAAGCAGAACAGCTAAGACAGCCCAAACCCAGCAGAAAGAGAAATAACAAAGATTAGGGCACAAATTTATCATATGGAAACGGAAAAAGTAGTGGAACAGATCAATGAAACCAAGAGCTGGTTCTTTGAAAAAATAAACAAAATTGATAAACCTCTAGCCAGGCTTCTCAAAAAGAAAAGAGAGAGAGCCCAAATCAATAAAAGCACGAACAAAAATGGAGTGATTACAACCAATCCCTCAGAAATACAAGCAATCATCAGAGTATATTATGAAAATCTATATGCCATCAAATTGAACAACCTGGAGGAAATAGACAAATTCCTAAACAGCCACAGGCTACCAAAACTCAAACGGGAAGAAATAGAAAATTTGAACAGACACATAACTAGTGAAATTGAATCAGTTATCAAAAATCTCCCAGCAAATAAAAGTCCAGGGCCAGATAGCTTCCTTGCGGAATTTTACCAGACATTTAAAACAGAGTTAATACCCATCCTCCTCAAGCTGTTCCAAAAAAGTGAGACAGAAGAAAAACTCCTGGACTCATTCTATGAAGCCAGCATCACTTTGATTCCCAAACCAGATAGAGACCCTGATAAAAAGAGAACTACAGGCCAATATCCTTGATGAACATGGATGCAAAAATTCTTAAGATATTAGCAAATAGAATCCAACAGCATATAAAAAGAATTATCCCCCACGATCAAGTAGGATTCATCCCTGCAATCCAGGGATGGCTCAACATTCGCAAATCAATCAACGTGATACATCACATTAACAAAAGAAAAGATAAGAACTGTATATGATCCTGTCGATTGATGCAGAAAAAGCATTTGACAAAATACAGCATCCCTTCTAAATAAAAACTCTCGAGAAAGTCGGAATAGAAGGAATATACTTAGGCATTATAAAAGCCATTTATGAAAAGCCCACAGCTAATGTCATCCTCAATGGGGAAAAACTGAGAACCTTCCCCCCTGAGATCAGGAACACGACAGGGATGTCCACTCTCACCACTGCTATTGAACATAGTGTTGGAGGTCCTAGCATCAGCAATCAGACAAGAAAGCAAACTAAAAATCATCAGGATAGGCAAGGATGAAGTCAAACTTTCACTTTTTGCAGACGACATGATGCTTTACATGGAAAACCCAACAGACTCCACCAAAAGCCTACTACAACTGTGTTATGCCCAAAATTCGGGAACCCCAAGAACCACCAGGGAGCCGAGCCCGATGCAAGATCAAAGAGCCTTTATTCGAGCTAGCTCGAGCTCAACCTCCTACCCACACTGACGCAGCGGTGGGTCGAGAGAGAGAGAGAGAGAGAGAGTTCCAAAGGAGCAAGAGTTTTAAAGGAGTAGTGGGAGGCATGATGGTCGTGGCCCTAGCCAATTGGCTGAGGAAGGGTCAGGGTCCTGTTGCTTTCCAAGGCGGGAAACAGGTGTCTCTATTTGGGGGCTACGGGTGCTCTAAGGATTGGCCCAAGCTGGTCTGATGAAGGGTGGAGCCTGATTAATTGGTCCATCTTCTACTTCCTAGTCTTTTGGAGTCCCGCTTTGCCCTTACAACTGATCCATGAATTTGGCAAAGTTGCAGGGTACAAAATCAATTTACAGATATCGGTTGCATTCCTTTACAGCAACAATGAAGGAATAGAAAGAGAAATGGAGAAGCGAATCCCATTCACAATTGCACCAAAAACCATCAAATACCTAGGAATAAACCTAACCAAAGATGCAAAAGACCTTTACCCTGAAAACTATAAAAATCTTATGAAGGGAATTGAGGAAGACACAGGAAATGGAAAAACATCCCATGCTCATGGATTGGAAGAATAAATATTGTTGAAATGGTAATACTACCCAAAGCAATCTACACATTCAATGCAATCGCAATCAAAATTGCACCAGCATTCTTCTCAAAGCTAGAGCAAACAATCCTAAAACTTGTATGGAACCACAAAAGACTCCGAATATCCAATGTAATACTGAAGAATAAAACCAAAGCGGGAGGCATCACAATCCCAGATTTTAACCTCTACTACAAAGTGGTAGTCATCAAGACTGTATGGTATTGTCACAAGAACAGACACATAGACCAATGGAATAGAATAGAAAACTCACAAATGGACCCGCAAGCATATGGCCAACTAATCCTTGACAAAGCAGGAAAGAGTATCCAATGGAAAAAAGACAGCCTCTTTAACAAATGGTGCTGGGAGAACTGGACAGCAGCATGCAGAAGAATGAAACTAGACCACTTTCTTACACCACTCACAAAAATAAACTCTAAATGGATGAATGTGAGACAGGAAACCATTAAAATCCTAGAGGAGAAAGCAGCAAAAAACCTCTTTGACCTGAGCCGCAGCAATTTCCTGTGCAACACATCTCCAAAGGCGAGGGATTTTAAAGCAAATATGAGCTATTGGGACCTCATCAAGATAAAAAGCTTCTGCTCGGCAAAGGAAACAACTATGAAAACTAATAAACATCCCATGGAATGGGGAAGGATAATTGCAAATGACATATAAGATAAAGGACTAGTATCTAAAATCTAAAAAGAACTTACCACACTCCACACCCAAAATACAAATAATTCAGTGAAGAAATGGGTGGAAGATATGAACAGACTCTTCTTCTAAGAGGACATCCAGATTGACAAGAGACACATGAAACGATGCTCAAAGTCACTCATCATCAGGGAAAGACAAATCAAAACCACACTGAGATACCACCTCACACCGGTTAGAGTGGCTAAAATGAATAATTCAGGAAACTATAGATGCTGGCAGGGATGTGGAGAAGCAGGCACCCTCCTATACTGTTGGTGGGAATGCAAACTAGTGCTGCCACTCTAGAAAATGGTGTAGAGGTTCCTCAGAAAAATGAAAATAGAGCCACCCTATGACCCAGCAATAGTACTGGTAGAAATCTTCCCAAGAGACACAGGAGTGCTGATGCATAAGGGCACGTGTACCCTGATGATCATAGCAGCACTTTCGACAATAGCCAAATCATGGAAAGAGACGAAGTGTCCATCAACTGACGAATAATGAGGAAGATGTGGTACATATATACAATGGAATACTACGTGGCAATGAGAAAAAATGAAGTCTGGCCATGTGTAGCAACATGGATGGAACTGGAGGGTATTATGTTAAGTGAAATAAGTCCGTCAGAAAAAGACAGATACCATATGTTTCCACACATAGGTGGATTTTGAGAGACTTAGCAAAAACCATGGGGGAGGGGAAGAGGGGAAAGGAAAAAAAGACGCAGAAAGAGAGAGAGATAAAACATAAGAGACTCTCAAAGACTAAGAACAAACTGAGGGTGATGGGGGTGAGGGATGGGGGAGAGGGGGTGACAAGCATCAAAGAGGGCACGTGTTGGGATGATCACTGGGTGTTATATGTAAACCAATTTTAAAATAAAGTGTTTAATAAAAAAAAGAAAACCTTCCAAAAAAAAAAAAAACAAAACAAAACAAAAAAAGAAACGGATTCCCTCAAGTTGAAATGCAAATATGCTAGATAGAGACTCAAATTCATAGATAAAAATAAAATTTTTCCATTAAAGATAAATATATTGACATATATCAAAACCAGTACTTTTGTAATTATGGTCTGTAACTCACCATTTTGTTTTCTTTATGATTTAAAAGACAAATTACTAAAAATAATTATACATCTATGTCAAATGGGTATACACTGTATAAAGATGTACTTTGTGACATCACTAACATAAAGTAAGGAAGGCAGAACTATAAGAGTAGTTTCTGTATACAATTGAAATTAAATTGATATCAATTTAGAATTGATTATTAAGCCATTAAAATATTTTACATATTCCTTATGGTAACCACAAAGAAAAAATACATAGAAAATATACAAAAGACAATGAGAAGAGAAAAAAATATGTTACTGGAAAAAATATGTTACTTCAAAAAATCAACTGAACACAATATAGTAATGAAGAAAATGAGGACAATAAAACTGTGATACACAGGAAACAAAATTGTAATAGCAAGTTTTTCACCAACAATAATTAATTGTAAATGAATTAAACTCCCCAATAAAGACATGTTGGTAGCATCTGTTTAAAAAGAAAAAGAATCTATCTGCATAATGTCAACAGGAGACTCAACCTAGATCTATGGACATGTTTAGGTTGAAAAAGGATGGAAAAAGATGCAAATAGTAACCAAAAGAGACAAATTCAAAAACTAATATGAAATAAAACAGACAAAGTCAAAAACTGTTACAAGAGGCAAAGAAGAATATTACACAATAACAAAAGGTTCAATTCACTAGAAAATTTTAGTTAATTTAACCCAAAGCTATCAGATATAAGGAAAGAATAAAAATTGGACCTTCAATAAATAAAATAGAAAAATAATAAGGGAAATCAATAACCAACATTTGGTTCTTTGAAATGATCAACAAAATTCACATATCTTTAGTTATATCTACCAAGAAAAAAAGAAAAGATTCAAATATCATAAATTAGAAATAAGACTGCACATTACTACTAATTTTTCAGAATTAAGAAGGCTTATAAGAGAATACCATGAACAATTATATTCCAAAAACTTGGATAACTTAGATGAAATGAACAAATTCACAGAAAGAAACAAACTACCAAGAATTAATCATTAAGGAATAAAAAACATGAGTAGATTTAAGCCTCACAAGGTTATTGAATAAGTAATCAAAAACCTCCTAACAAATAAAATCCACTACCAGATGGCATCATTGGCGGATTCTAACACATATTTAAAGAGGAACTAATTCAATCTTTCTTAAATTATTCCAAAAACTTGAAATGAACACATACTACCCCTATGAGACCAGGATTATCTTGATACTAAAGTCAGACAAAGACACTATGAGAAAAGTACAAACCAATATCCTTTTGGAATGTTGTAGCAAAGGTCTTCAACAAAATTCAAGCAAAAAAAATTCAACCACCAATTAAAAGTATTAAACCCCATGACCAAGTGAGATATAGTCTTTGAAGAGAGGAGTTAAGATGCCAGATTAGTAGGAGGACCTTATGCTTGCTTCATCCCTCAAACACAGCTAGATAATTGTGAAATCATTCTAAACACCCAGGAAATTGATCTTAGGACTAAGAGAACAAACTACACTACTAGAGGGAGAAAAGAGGCCACATGTTTTAAGGTGGAATGTGTGATGATATGATTTTGGAGAGAAAAAGAATTGCTAGTGCTGTGGAAGGGAAGGAAATCTGATCACGGAGAGAGAGTGAGAAAGGTGGGGGGGGGACAACATGAAGGGGATTGCACAAGAAAAATCCTTTCCCAAAACCATTGAATGGGAGAACGAGACAGGCTGATAATCACAAGTTTTTACAAACAGCAGAGCTCAAAGGCTAAAGTTTTAGAAGTCTGTGCCATTGCCAGGTGGAGCTTAGTGGGCAGAATGGTGCTCCTGTGTAGAAGGAAGGCAGATGCCCCGGAGCGGACAGCATGCTTGGAAGACTCCCTTGGTCACACTGTGGGAGATAGTTCCCTTTCCTGTATTTGAGAGAGGCAACGACACTGCCTCTCAGGGGACAAAAGAGTTGTCAGGATCTACTTCACTGCCTATTCATTAGCATACAAGCAGAAATTCCTAACCTGGATGCCAGCTTTTTGCTACACTTTACCATAAAATCCAAGCCTCTGCATAGTCATAGTCATCAAGTACTTTTCTGAGACAAACTGGTACCAGCCAAAGCACAGTGAGACCCTCTCCCAGAGGATCAGTGTGGGTCCATGCCATGCTGGGTCCCTAAAATTTGGAGTTTTGAAACACAGCCATGTGCCTGACCTAAAATACAGGAGCACTGCATCACTGCTGGGGTGGGGGTGGGGGGTAGATGGTGCAGACACAGACAGGGTGAAGGCAGGAAACTGATGGAAGCCTAGGACACAAGAGGGGAGATTACTTGCTCTTCTGTGAGGGCTTCCAGAACAGTGGCTGGCATGAACTCCCTCTCTGGGGAAGAGAGTGGGCCAACACCACCTTTCACCCCTTGATCAGCATGGACACACTTCAGCGAGCAACACAGTGCACACAGTGGAGGTTTGAGCTGCTTACATCAATCCTGTCCCCCTAGGCTCTGCAGATGACTTTTTAAATATGGCAAATGTGATTGAGAGCCAGAGCAGCAGCAGGCCCCTCCCATAGAAGAGCAGGACAAAACACTCACATGCGCTAGCTCTACTAATCATAGAGTGCTGCAAAGCTTCAGCTCTAATGGAAATAGGATCAAACACAGGCTTTCCTAACACAGAAAAGACAAAGACCTAGACAAAATGCTAAGATGGAAGAATTTATTCCAAAAGAAAGAACAAGAAGAGGCCACAGCCTGGGAACTAATCAAAAGAGATATAAAAATATATGCCTGAACCAGAATTTAAAAGAGGGGCCCCTGGGGGGCTCAGTCAGTTAAGCATCTGACTCTTCATTCTGGTTCAGGTCTTGATCCCAGGGTCTTGGGATTGAGACCCCTGTCAGGCTCCACACTAAGCATAGAGACTAGTTAATATTCTCTCTCTCTCTCTCTCTCTCTCTTTCTTCTTCTTCTTCTCCTTTTCTTCTTCTTCTTCTTCTTCTTCTTCTTCTTCTTCTTCTTCTTCTTCTTCTTCTTCTTCTTCTTCCCTATGCTCTTCTCCCTCTCTAAAAAACAAAATCATAAAGATACTAGCCGGGCTTGAGAAAAGCATAGAAGAAACCAGAGAGACCCTTACCATAGAGATAAAAACGTAAAAACTAGTCAGGCTGAAATAAAGAATACTATACCCAAGATGTCAAACATACTGAATGCAAAAACCACAAAAATGGAATAATCAGAGGAATGAATAATTTATATAGGAGATAAAATTATGGAAAACAATGAAACTGAAAAGAAAAAGGAAAGAAAAATATTGGATCATGAAAGTAGACTTTGGTCACTCAGCAAATCCACAAAGCATAATAACATTCATATCACAGGAATCCTAAAAGAAGAAGAGAAGGAAAAGGGGGCAGAAGATTTATTTGAGCTGGTTATAACTAAAAAAAAAAAAAAAAAAACTAAACTGGGGAAAGAAACAGACATCCAAATCCATGGGGCACAGAGAAATGCCAACTCAACAAAAGCAGGACAACCTCAAGACATATGGTAGTAAAATTTGCAAACTACAGAGATAAGAAAGAACCCTGAAAGCAGCAAGGGAAAACAAATCCCTGAACTACAAGGGAAGACAAATCAGATTAGCAGCAGATTTCTCCACAGAAACCTGGCAGACCAGATGTGAGTGGCATGACATATCCACTTGCTGAATGGGAACAATATGCACCTTTACCCAGCAAGGCTGTCATTCAGAATAGAAGAAAAGATAGTCTCCCAGACAAACAATAACTAAAGGAGTTTGTGACCACTAAACTAGCCCTACAAGATATATTGAAGGGGACCCTTTAAGTGGAATGAAAGACCAAAAGCAACAAAGACTAGAAAAGAACAGAGAAAATCTCCAGAAACAACGACTTTACAGGTAATACAATGGCACTAAATTCATATGTATCGATAGTCATTCTGAATGTAAATAGACTAAGTGCTCTAATCCAAAGACATAGGGCATCAGAATGCATGAAAATAAACAAGACCCATATATAAGCTGCCTCCAAGAGAATTATTTTATACCTAAAGAGACCTGCAGATCAAAAGGGGGATGGAGAACCATCATGCTAATGGAAGTCAAAAGAAAGCCACAGTACCATACTTATATTAGACGAACTAGAGTTTAACTCTAGTAAAACTCCAAGACTATAACAAGAGATGAAGAAAGGCACTATAATAAAGGGGGTCTGTCCATCAAGAAAATCTAACAGTTGTAAATATTTATGCCCCCAACATGGGAATGCTCAAATATATAAATCAATTAATAACAAACATAAAGAAAATCATTGATAATAATACAAAAATACTTGGGGACTTTACCACTCACTTATAGCAATAGAAAGATGATCTTAATTGAAAAATCAACAAGGAAACAGTTACTTTGTATGACACACTGGACCAGATGGACTTCACAGATACATTCAGAACTTTTCATTCTAAATCAGAATACAGAATCTTTTCGAGTGCAAATGGAACATTCTCCAGAATAGATCACATCCCAGGTCACAAATCAGGCCTCAATGAGTAAAAGAAAAAAAATGAGATCATACCATGCATATTTTCAGACCACACTGCTTTGAAACTTAAAGCTAACCACAAGAGAAAATGTGGAAAGAACACAAATACTTGGAGGTTAAAGAACATCCTACTAAAGAATGAAAGTGTTAGGGTGCCTGGGTGGCTCGGTTGATTAAACATCCAACTTCGGCTCAGATCATGATCTTGTGATCCATGAGTTCAAGCCCCATGTCAGGCTCTGTGCTGACAGATCGGAGCCTGGATCTTGCTTCAGATCCTGTCTCCCTCTCTCTGCCCCTCCCCGACTCTCGTTCAGTCTCTGTCTCTCAAAAATAAATAAAACATGAAAAATTAAAAAAAAACTGAACGTGTTAACCAGGAAATTAAAGAAGAAATTAAAACACACACACACACACACACACACACACACACACACACACGGAAGCAAATGAAAATGAAAACACAACAATCCACAATCTTTGGGATGCAGCAGAGGCGGTCATAAGAGGGAAGTATATTGCAATACAGACTTATTTCAAGAAGCAAATACACAAAAGACAAGGAAACAGCCTACCCTTACACCTAAAAGACCTAGAAAATGACGGGCAAATAAAGCCTAAAGCCAGCATAAGAAGGGAAATAGTAAAGATTAGAACAAAAACAAATTGTACAGAAACAAGCAAACACAACAATAGAACAGATTAATGAAACAAAGAAGTGAATCTTAGAAATAATTAATAAAATTGATAAACCTCTAGCCAGACTTGTCACAAAGGATAAAGAACCAAATAAATAAAATTAGAAATGAAAGAGAAGGACCACAACCAAAACTGCAGAAATACAAACGATGATGAGGGAATATAATAAATAAGCAATAATATGTCAACAAATTGGGTAATCTGGAAGAAATGGATAAATTCCTAGAAACATACAAACCACCAAAACCGAAACATGAAGAAATAGAAAATTTAAACAGACCCATAAGCCGCAAATAAATTTAATCAGTAATCAAAAATCTCCCAACAAACAAAAGTTCAGAGTCAGATGGCTTCCAAGGGGAATTCTACAAAACATTTAAAGAAGAGTAATTATTTACTCTTCTCAAACTGTTCCAAAAAAAAAGAAAGAAAAGAAAAGAAATGGAAGGAGAATGGCCAAACTCATTCTATAAGGCCAGCGTTAATGTGATTCCAAAACCAGGCAAAAACAATACTAGAAAGGAGAATTACAGGCCAATATCCTTAATGGACATGAATGCAAGTATTCCCAAAAAGATACTAGCAAATTGAATACAACAGTACATTAAAGAATTATTATTCATCATGACCAAGTGGGACTTATTCCTGGGCTGCATGGCTAGTGCAATATTTGCAAATCAATCAACCTGATACACCACATTAATAAAGGAAAGGATAAGAATCATATGAACCTCTCAATATAGGCAGAAAAATCATTTGACAAAATACATCATCCATTCAGGATAAAGAAACCTCAACAAAGTAGGGATAGAAGGAATATACCTCAACATCATAAAAACCATATATAAAAGACCCTCAGATACTATGATCCTCAATAAGGAAAAACTGAGAGCTTTTCCTCTACAGTCAGGTACAAGATAAGGATGTCCCCTGTCACCATTGTTATTTAACATAGTACTGGAAGTCCTAGCCTCAATAATCAGACAATGAAAAGAAATATATAGCATCCAAGATCACCAAGGAAGAAGTCAAACTTGAACAATTCACATATAAGATTATACTCTCTGTAGAAAACCTGACAGACTCCACCCAAATTTGCTAGAACTGATATACAAATTCAGCAAAGACACAAGATATGAAATAAATGTACAGAAATCTGTTGCATTTCTATATACTAATAATAAAGCACCAGAAAGAAAAAGCAAGGAATCAATCCCATTTACAATTACACCAAAAACCCTAAGATAACTAGGAATAAACCTAACCAAGGGGGTAAAGGATTTGTACTATGAAAACTATAGAACACTGATGAAAAAAATTGAAAAAGATACAAAGAAATGGAAAAGTATTCCATGCTCATGGATTGAAAGAAGAAACATTTTTAACTGTCTATATTACTCAAAGCCGTCTACACATTTAATGCAATCCCTATAAAAATACCAACAGGATTTTTCACACAGGTAGAAGAAACAATCCTAAAAGTTATATGGAACCACAAAAGACCCTGAAAACCAAAGCATCTTTAAAAATAAAAACAGAGCTGGAGGCATCACAATTCCAGACTTCAAGCTATATTACAAAACTGCAGTGATAAAGACAGTATGCTTCTACCACAAAAACAGACACATAGATCGATGAAACAGACTAGAAAACCCAGAAATGGACCCAAAAGTATTTGGTCAATTCATCTTCGACAAAGCAGGAAGGAATGTCTAACGGGAAAAAGGCAACTTCTTCAACAAATGGTGTTGAGAAAACTGGAGAGCAATGTGCAGTAGAATGAAACTGGATCAATTTCTTACACCATACACAAAAACGAATTCAAAATGGATGAAAGACATAAATGTGAGACAGGAAACCATCAAAATCCTAGAGGAGAATAGAGGCAGCGTCTTCTTTGACATCAGCCATAGCGACTTCTTACTAAACATGTCTTTGGAGGCAAGGAAACAATAGCAAAAATGAACTAGTGGGTCTTCATCAAGATAAAAAGCTTTTGTGTGGTGAAGGAAACAATCAACAAAACTAAAAGGAAGCCTTTGGAATGGGAGAATATATTTGCAAATGACATAACTAATAAAGGATTAGTATTCACAATCTATAAAGAACTTACCAAACTTGACGCATAAAAAAAACAAATAACTGAGTTAGAATTGGGTAGAAGACATGAATAGACTTTTGTTTTTTTCAAAAAATGCACACAGATGTCCAACAGACAGATGAAAAGATGCTCATCGTCACTGCTCACCAGGGAAATATAACCACAACGAGATACCACTTTACACCTATCAGAATGGCTAAAATGAACAACACAGGAACTAACAGATGTTGGTGAGGATGTGGAGAAAGGGTAAATCTCTTGCACCGTTGGTAAGAATGCAAACTGGTTCAGCCAATCTAGAAAATATGGAGCTTTCTAAAAAAAAACTTAAAAATAGGACTACCTTACAACCCAGCAATTGCACTACTAGGTATTTACCCAAATGATACAAAAATGCTGATTCAAAGGGGCACATGCACCCTGATGTTTCTAGCAGCATTATCAACAACAGCCCCGTCATGGAAAGAGCTCAAATGTACATGGACTGATAAGTGGATAAACATGTGAGATATACATACATACATACACACATACATACATACATACAATGGAATTTTACTTGGCAATCAAAAAGAATGCAAGGTACAACCACTCTGGAGAACTGTGTGGAGGTTCCTCAAAAAAACGAAAATAGACTTACCCTATGACCCAGCAATAGCACTGCTAGGAATGTACCCAAGAGATCCAGGACTGCTGATGCATAGGGGCACGTGTACCCCGATGTTCATAGCAGCACTTTCAACATTAGCCAAATCATGGAAAGAGACTTAAGTGTCCATCAACTGATGAATGGATAAAGAAGATGTGGTATATATATACAATGGAATACTATGCAGCAATGAGAAAGAATGAAATCTGGCCATGTGTGGCAACATGGATGGAACTGGAGGATATTATGCTGAGTGAAATAAGTCAGGCAGAGAAGGACAGATGCCATATGTTCCCACGCATAGTAGGCTTTGGGAGACCTAGGAGAAAACCAGGAGGGAGGGGAAGAAGGGAAGGAAGAAAAAAAAAGCCACAGAGAGGAAAGAAGACATGACATGAGAGACTCTCAAAGACTAAGAACAAACTGAGGGGAGAGGGGGGTGTGGGAGGGGGAGAGTGGGTGATGGGCACAGAGGAGGGCACTTGTTGGGTTGAGCACTGGGTGTTGTATGGAAACCAAGTTGACAATAAATTATTTAAAAAAAAAGAATGCAATCTTTCCATTTGCAACTATGTGGATAGAACTAGAGGGTATTATGCTAAGTGAAATTAGCCAGTTCGAGAAAGACAAATATCTATGACTTCACTCATATGAGGACTTTAAGATACAAAACAGATGAACATAAGGGAAGGGAAGCAAAAATAATATAAAAACAAGAAGGGAGACAAAACATAAAAGACTGCTAAATGCAGAGAACATACTGGGGGTTGCTGGAGGGGTTGTGGGTGGGGGGAATGGGGTAAATGGGTAAGGGGCATTAGGGAGGACACTTTCTGGGATGAGCCCTGGGTGTTAAACATACGAGATGAATCACTGGAATCTACTCCTGAAATCATTATAGCACTTTATGCTAACTAACTTGGATGTAAATTAAGAAATAAAAAATAAATTATTAAAAAAAACAACATTAAATCCATATGTGAAAAATCCCCATCCAACATAATACTGAAGAGTGAAAACTTTTCTTCTAAATCAGAAACAAGACAATAATGTCTGCTTATGCCATTTCTACTTAACATAATACTGGAAATTTTAGCCAGAACAATTACACAATTGAAAGAAATAGATAAGTTCCAAATTGGAAAAGAGGTAAAGTTATCTGTTATCTATGTTTAAAGAGATAAAGTTATAAAATAGATAAAAATGTTAGAACTAATAAGTGAACTCAGTGAAGTTGCAGAATACAAAATTAACAATGCAAAAACGAGTTGCATTTCTATGTGCTAATAATGAAAAATGAAAAATGGAAATTAAGAGAGCCATTCCATTTACAAGAGTATTATAATAATGAAATAACTAGGAATAAATTTAATAAAGGAGGCCAAAGACAAGTACACTGAAAACTACAAAAGGTTTCTGAAAGAAATTAAACAAGACCCAAATGAAAGACATTTATATTAAGGATTGGAAGAATTAATTTTATTAAATGTTAGTATTGTCCAAGGAAATCTGCAGATTCAATGCAATTCCTATCAAAATTCCAGAGGCATTTTTTGCACAAAGAGAAAAAAAAATTCATCCAAAAATTCACACAGAATTTCAAGAATCTTCAAATACAGAGAACAACCTTGAAAAAAAGAAACAAAACTGGAGCTCTCACACTTCCTGATTTCATAACTTATAGAAAACTACAGTAATAAAAACAATGGGGTGTAAAGATAGGCATATACAACAGTGGAATAAAATAGAGTATCCAGGAATAAACCTTCATATGTATGGTCAAAAAATAATTCTCAGCAATAGTGCTGTGATCACTCAATATAGAAAGGACAGTCTTTTCAACAGGTGGTGCTAAAAAACTGGATATCCATGTGCAAAAAAATCAAATTAAAAAATATAGGGGAAAAGTTCCATTGTGATGGATATGACAATTATTTCTTGTATATAACACCAAAAACACAGTCAAAAAAAGCAAAAATAGATAAATTGGACTTCATCAAAATAAAAAATTGTCCATCATAAAGCAATATTAACATAATGACAATGCAACACATAGAATGGGAGACAATATTTGTAAATCATATCCGATGAGGAATTAATGCTTAAAATATAAAAGGTAATCTTATAACTCAACAACCACTAAAACAACCTGATTAAAAATAAAAATGTGCAAAGGACTAGAATAGACATTTCTGTAAAGAAGATATACAAATGGCAGTAAGTACATGAAGAGATGTCTATATCACTAATCATTAGAGAAATACAAATAAAAACCACAATGAATAATGAAAAGAAAGCAGGAGAAGCTATATTAAATAAGAAAAAAGCAGACTTAACAGCAAGGAAAATTATCAGGGATAGAAACAGGAAGTACATAATGATGAAATGGTCAACTCTTAAAAAAGACATAACAGTTGTTAATGTATAATGCCGGGGTCACCCTGAGAGGAGGCCAGCTCCTACTTCAGGGCTTCCGGCTGGTCCAGGGTTTCACCTGCATGATGGTTGGTGTAGGCGCGAGAGACGCACGAAGTCAGTCTCTCGGAGTCAGCCTCATGTCAGGACTGGTCCGGGCTCCCTAAGTAAGGGCTGAAACATAAAGACAAAACAAGACAAAGACACACAAAGATGTGGAGACAGCCTCTTTTGGAGACTGCTCAAAGTTTATTTTTCTCTCTGGGTTTTTATGTAGTTTTAGAAGCAGTACAGGCATATATTTTGTAATGATTAAAAAATGATTTCAGCCCTCATGATTATTCCCGTGATTTACAATAGAAGTGTTCAGAAACAGTTTCGGTTACACAGTTCACACGTAAGCAAAGTATGACAAATGGGTACATTCAATAGAAATGTTCAAAAATAATTTCAGTCAAAAGATCAAGAACAATTTACATGCAAGCAAGGTACAACGAATAGGCACACTCTAGTAAGTGGTATAGGTTGAAAGAGCAAGCACAAAGGCTTTTGGTTACAGTTGAAAGATTATGTGAAAAACATCCTTATTTTTCTGTAACGTACTCTAACTTCTATTTCCTAGTAATTATGTCCCAAGACTCACAGCAAAAATCACATTCCCGAGAGTCTGGCATCACCCTAAAATAGATCAATGATACATTCTAAACTCTACTGATTTCTTAAAGATTTTATTTCCATGATTCTCAATATGATTTTATTATTGATAAAGTATAGCAGCATATGTTGGCTTAATAGGGGAGGAAGCTGTGGAGCACTCCTGTTTTTCTATGGCCCATCTTCTTCAGGAGAAATTAGGATGAATCGCAAATCAGCACAAAGGCCCAGTGACCCTATTAGCCAGGTGTCGTGGTGACTCTTTCAGTGACCGTGCCTGTCTTAGGTTGCCCCCCTGCTGTGAGGAGTCTTACCCGTCATTGGCTAACCGGCCCTCCCTCAGAGTCAGACCAGCAATTATGTTCTTGTCGTATTACAACCTGGCATTTGCTTCAAGGCACCCCCATCCACCGATGAGAGCCCCAGTCTAGGGCACTGTCTTGTGGGCCTGAGTCTTCTCCTTAGGCAATGTCACCAGGGCCAAAGTCTTCTGGTCTCCAACAGTATAAGTGCCTAACAACAACAAAATAAATAAGTACACAAAACAAAGACTAAGAAAACTGCAAAGATATATAGATAAATCCACTATTATAGTTGGAAACTTCAACTCCCCTCTATCAGAACTTGACAAATCCAACAGGCAGAAAATCAGTAAGGACATAGTTGAAATGAACAGCATCATAAATCAACAAGATTTAATTGACATCTATAGAATATTTCATCTAACAACAGCAAATACATCTCAGGCTCACATGGAGCATTCACTAAAACCACATTCCAGACCATGAAACATAACAAAAGAATAGAAATCAGGAGAATGACATCACCAGGATAACAAAGTAGGAGAACCTAACCCCCATCCCCCAACAAAGATGGACAATTGAACAACAGCTCTGGAAGAACTCAGGAGTCCACTTAAGAAATTTCAGCAGCACAGTGTAACAAAAACATAAGAATAACTACATGAAAAGAAAAGGCAGAACAGCTTAATTTTGCCTCTATTATCACATTCCCCAGTCTGGCACTGTTCATTACCAAGAGGGAACTCCCCAGCTAGAAAGAGTTCCCCTCACCTAGAAAGAGAGAGTGGGATGAGTGACCAGCTTCCTTAGCCTTTTGGGGAAACAAACATTTCGGCTTTACCCTATTCAGAGGCTGGCAAAACTGAGATATATAGAGACAGAGAACAAAAAATAGAAGCAGGGGATATCAATATTGTGTGTGTGATGGGAGTGACCATAGTTCCTACTGAATTGCTCTACAGAAAACCCAAACAGCTTTCACCACTGAAGAAAAAAGCCACCACAGACACTGGGGACTTCCTACAAATTTTAACAGTTTCCACCCCACAAATATTTGTATTCACAGATGCCAACCTCCTGAGTTCCTCCCCATTCCATGCTCCTCCCACCCCACATGCACACACCTGCCAGAATCCAGGATACACTCTGGCAGCCAGTCTAGTTCTCTTTAGTTACATGAGTGGAAGACACCAGCCTGGACCACATGGCTGACCCCACTGCCATTCACACATTTGGAGATAGCTCTTCCAACTGTGCACTTGGATGCTGCCGGCCTGACTCTCACCTCTGGCCTCTACTACCTTATGCATGTGCATTGTGAGATCCTGCAGTCACAGAAGTGCATGCAGATATCCAAGGCCTCCATAACTGCCTATCTCCACTTACCAACCTGCACCACTGTGCTAATCTATAGCTAGGCACCCCAGATATGCACTTTAATGACTCTGGCAGGGCCTTTGGTAGTATCCTCCACTGCCATATACATGCCAGTTGGAAAACTGCAGCTAGGAGTGCATGTCGACAACCAAAGACCCAATAGTCTTGGATTCGGCCTTAACTTCTATTACTTTCCTGTATCACTGGGCTCACCTGCAGCTAGCCTATGCACCTGTGTACTTGCATACCCCCAACCCAACTCCCTTCACGAACCCTTGCCATGCACATGCCCGTAGGAGACCCTGTAGCCACAAGAGTGCACACCAACAGCCAAGGTCCCTGCAGTTTCCAGTTTATCTGCAGTTGGCCCAGTCCTCTGCTTCTGGCCTTGACCCCCACCACTACATAGGTATCTACAACCAAACCCTACCAATACATAGGAACTTGAAGTTGGTCCTTGCAGCTAAATATTTGCATACCACTGGTTCCAGCCATCACAACTGCCAGGACAGGTCACAAGCTGGTAAAACTAGAGGTGCTTCTGAGGACCCCACCAGCCTTTACAACTACTGAAGACCTCTATAGAGCATGGAAAGTATCATTAATTTGATGATGCTATGGACCCCAGTAGCCTGAGCCCATTACATATCATGCCCCCAACTCAAAGCTGCCACATTCCCTTACACTTGGCACCTTGCACCAGTATACCTAGAGTACAACACAGTTCAACATACCCTTACCTGTAGGTGAAGAATATTCCTTATTAAGATCAGCCCATACGATCTAGAAGAAGTGACTGAGTTTTCAAGTGTATACATACCTTTGCAAGGATACAAGGATCACGAAGAATTAGGGAAACATGACTTCATCAAAGGAACACAATAAGCCTCCAGTAACCGGCTCACAAAGAAAAAAAAGATACAGAAATTGTCTGAAAAATAATTCAAAATAATTTTTCTAAATATGCTCATAGAGCTACAAAAGAACACAGGTAAACAATTTAACTATATCAGGGAAATGATATAAGAATAAAATAAGTTCGACAAAGAAATAGAAAATAAAAAAGAACCAAACACAATTTGGAACGGAAGAATACAGTGACTGCACTGAATAATTCAATAGTGAGCTATAAGAGCAGACTGGACCAAAAGAAAGAACGGGTGAGCTTGAGGACTAATCATTTGGAATTATCCAGTCAGAGGAGCAAATGGCAAAAAGAATGAAAAAGAATTAAGAAAGCCTATGGAATTTATAGGAATGCCATTAAGAGAAATGATCTACATATCATTGGAGTGCCAGAAGGAAAAGAGAGGGAGAAAGGTGCAGAAACTTATTTTAAAAAAATGGCTGAAAGCTTCCTAAACCTAGGGACACATTTGGACGTTTACGTTCATGAAACTAATAGATCACCCTATAATTTCAATTCAAAACAGTCTTTTCCAAGAAGTTATAATAAAGCTGTATAAAATCAAAGACAGAAGATTTTTAAAGCATCTAGAGGAGAAAAAAAAAAAGCTTTTTTTTTCTCCTTACAAGGGTACAAGGGAACCACCATAAGGCTATCAGTGGATTTATCAACAGAAACTTTGCCGGCCAGGAGAAAGTGGGAAGGTATATATACATATATATATATATATACACACACACACATGTATGTATATCTATCTGAATATATCTATCTATCTGAATATATATATATTCAGTGTGCTGAAAGAAATCTTAAAGGGGACTCTTTGAGTGGGAAAGAAAGATCAAGAGCAACAAAGACTAGAAAGGGACAGAAAACATCTCCAGAAACAACTTTACTGGCAATACAATGGGACTAAATTCGTATCTATCAATAAATCACTCTGAACATAAATGGACTAAATGCTCCAACCAAAAGACAAAGGGTATCAGAATGAATCAAAATAAAATGACAAGCATCCATATTATGCCTACAAGAGACTCATTTTAGATACAAGGTCACCTGCAGATTGAAAGTGAGGGGATGGAGAACAATTTATCATGCGAATGGATGTCAAAAGAAAGACAGAGTGTCATACTTATATCAAGCAAACTAGATTTTAATCCTAAGACTGTAACAAGAGATAAAGAAGGGCACTAAATCATAATAAATATATCATAATAAAAGGGCCTATTTAACAAGAACTCTAACAATTGTAAATATTTATGTTCCCATTTGGAAGTACCCAAATATACAAAACAACTAATAACAAACATAAAGAAACCCATTCATAATAATGAAATAATAGGGGTTTTTAACAACCCACTTACAGCAATGAACATATCATCTAAGCAGAAGATCAACAAGGAAACAATGTCTTTAATGACACACTGGACCGGATGGATGTAACAGATATATTCAGAACATTCCATCCTAAAGCAGCAGAATACACATTCTTTTTGAGTGCACATGGAACATATTCCTGAATAGATCACATACTGTGTCACAAAGCAGGCCTCAATAATACAAAAAGTTTGAGATTATAACATGCATACTTTCTGACCACGATACTAATGAAATTTGAAGTCAACCACAAGAAAAATTTGGAAAGCCCACAAATACATGGAGGTTAAATAACATCCTAATAAAGAATGAATGGGTTAATCAGGAAGTGAAAGAAAAATTTAAAAATACATGGAAACAATTGAAAATGAAAACAAGATTGTCCAAAATATTTGAGATGTACTAAAAACAGTAATAAGAGAGAAATATGTAGCAATCCAGGTCTACCTGATGAAGCAAGACAAATCTCAAATAAACAACCTAAACTTACACCAAAAGGAGCTAGAAAAGGACCAGCAAATAAAGCCTAAAGCCGAGAGAAGACAGGAAATTAAAAATGAGATAAGAAATAAATGACATAGCAACAAAAATAAAATGGGAAAACAGATCAAGGAAACTAGGAGTTGGTTCTTTGAAAGAATTAATAAAATTGATAAAACACGTAGCCAGACTTATCAGACATAAAAGGGACCCAAATAAATAAAATCCCAAATAAAGAGGAGATCTCAGCTAACACCAAAGAAATACAAACAATTATAAGAGAATATTGTGAACCATTATATGCCAAAAAATTGGGCAACCTGGAAGAAATTGATAACTTCCTAGAAACATACAAACTACCAAAACCAAAACATAAAGAAATAGAAAATTTAAACAGACTTATAACCAGCAAAAATGGAATCGGTAGTCAAAAATAGCCTAATAAACAAAAGTCCAGGACCAGATAGCTTCCAAAGGGAAATTCTACCAAACATTTAAATAAAGAGTTAATACCTATACTTCTCAAACTGTTCCAAAAAATAGAAATGTAAAGAAAACTTCCAAACTCATTCTACAACCAGCATTACCTTGATTTCAAAACTACACAAAGAACCCTCTAAAAGGACCAAGTCACTGATAAAAATTCTCAACAAGATACTAGCAAATCAAATCCAAAAGTACATTAAAAGAATTATTCACGACGGTCAAGTGGGATTTATTCCAGGGCTCCAAGGATAGTTCAATATTCACAAATAAATCAATGTTATTTGCCACAATAATAAAAGGAAGGAAAAGAACTATATTCTTTCAAAAGATGGAGAAAAAGCATTTTAAAAAGTACAACAACATGGCTGGAACTAGAGGGTATTGTGCTATGGGAAATAAGTCAGAGAAAGACCAATATCATATGATTTCACTCATATATGGAATTTAAGAAACTCAACAGATGAACATAAGGAAAGCGAAGGAAAATTATGATAAAAACAGAGAGGGAGGCAAACCATAAGAGACTTTTAAATACAGAGAACAACCTTAGGGTTGCTGGAAGAAACGGGAGTGGAGAGATGGGTTAAATGGATGACTGCCATTAAGGAGGGCACTTTTCGGGGACGTGTGGGTTGCTCGTTTGGCTAAGTGTCTGACTCTTGGTTTCAGCTCAAGTCATGATCTCATGGTTTTGTGAATTTGAGCCCCACATCAGGTTCTGTGCTGACAATGGGGATCCTGCTTGATATTCTATCTCTTGCTTTCTCAGACCCTCCCCCACACACACTGTCTCTATCTCTCTCAAAAATAAACTTTAAAAATAAAAAGAGGAGGGTACTTTTTGGGATGAGCACTGGATGTGCTATGTAAGAGATGAATCACTTGGTTCTACTCCTAAAGTCCAAACTACACTGTATATTAACTAAATTGAATTTAAATAACACAAAAAGGATAAAAAAAACATAACAAGATTATGATCCAATAAAAATATACCAAAAAAAATAATAATTCAACCGTGGTTGACATTATTAAATAAAAAGAAAAAGTACAGCATGTATTCTTGCTAAAAACCCTCAACAAAGTAATGATAGAGAGAATATACCTCAACATCCCTAAAGGCCATATACAAAAGACCCACATAGTACTGAAAATTGAGCACTTCAAAAATGACACTTGCAGTTCTGTTGGAAAATAGAACCAGGCTTACTTTATTTCTTTCTTTCTTCTTCTTTTTTGCTTTTGTTTTTGTTTTTGTTTGTTTTGTTTTTGGAATCAGGCTCATAGTTTCTTGTTTCTTTGTTTTTCATTTATCTCTTTTTCAGGCTTTTCTTTCTCTTTTGTTTTTCCTTTCTTTTTCTTTGGAATCAGCCTTATAGTTCTTTTGATTTTCTGTTTTATTTCACTCCCTTTCCTTTTCTCTCTATTTTTTTAGGATCAATATCCCCCCTTTCTTAAAAGCTTATTTTAACAAACAAATCAAAGCACACCTAATTAAAGGACCAAACACGCCCCATGGTAAGCAAGGATGAGCTCTGCAGAGGACTGACCAGTGGTGAAGAGCAGTCAAAACTCAACAGCAGAGTGCACACAGCATTCACCAGAAACTTCCTGAAGTGCCAGGCCTGGACTGTATATGATCCCTTTTTAATATAGCATTACTCTCACATATTGGAAACAGGACAAGCTTTTAAAACATGCAAAAGACAGAAACTTAACCAAAATGACAGGATGGAGGAATTCTCCCCAAAAGAATGGTCAAGAGGAAATCACAGGCAGGGACTTGCTCAAAACAGATATAAGCAATATATATGAACAAGAATTTAGAAGAACAATCACAAGACTACTATCAGGGCTTGGAAAAAAAGTATAGAAGACACCAGAGAAAACCTTGCTGCAGTGATCAAAGGCCTAAAAAGTAGTCAGGCTGAAATAAAATAACCTATAACTGAGTTGCAAAGCTGACTGGATGCAGTCACAATGAGGATTGAAGAAGCAGAGGAGACAATAGGTGATATAGAAGATAAATTACATAAAAAGAAGAAAGAAGAGAGAAGAAGGAAGGGGGGAAAAAAAGTAAGCCTGGTGCTATTTTTCACCATATCTGCAGGTGCCATTATGAAGCACTCAATTTTCAGTACACTATGGGTTTTTTGTATATGGCCTTTATGATGTTGAGGTATGTTCCCTCTATCCCTACTTTGTTGAGGGTTTCAAGAATACATGCTGTACTTTTTCAAATGCTTTTTCTCCATCTATGCAGAGAGTCATATGGTTCTTAACCTTTCTTTTATTAATGTGGTATATCATGTTAAATTATTTTCAAATATTGAACCATCCTTGGAGATGTTGGTCAAAATGTAAAAACTTTTAATTATAAGAAGAAATTTAGTGATCTGAGCTGCAGTATGCTAATGACAGTTAATGAGAGTAGAGTATTAATGTTCTCACCATAACAATAACAAAATGGTAATTATACGAGGTGAAAAATGTTTTAACTAACCTAAATTGGTAAACATTTTGCAATATATATGTGTATCAAATTATCACATTTTATACTTTAAACTTAAATAGGCTTACAGTTAGTAAAATGTCAATTTTACTAAAATAAACCAGGATAATTTAATAAAAGTATAGAAAATCAGAGTATACTTTCAGACCACAATAGAATTAAACTAAAATTTGATAACCAAAGGGTAACTGGAAAAGCCCAATATACTAGGAGATTAAACAACACACAGGTGAAAGAATAATTCTCAAGAGAAATTTTAAAATATTTCTAACTAAATGGAAATTAACATACAACTTATCAAAATTTCTGGGACGCTGTGAAAGTAATAATTAGAGAAAATTATATATCATTGAATTAGAAGAGAAGAAAGATCTAAAATAAATAACCTAAGACTCTACCTTAAGAAACTAGGAAAAAAAGAGTAAATTAAAACACTATTGTATATCTGAAACTAATATAACACTGTATGCTAACTATACTGGAGTTAAAATAAAATAATAACAAAAAGAAAGGAGAAGAAAAGAAGTAAAATTAGAGCATAAATTTATGTAATCAAAAACAGAAAATCAATAAAGAAAATCCACAAAACTGAAAGTTGATTCTCTGAAAAGATCACTAAAGTTGCTAAACCTCTAGCCATGTTAACTATGCAAAAGAGAAAGAAGATACAAATGATTAATTGGACATTAAAAGGATAATAACTAAATATTTTGAACAACTCTATGTCCACAAATTTAATAATCTGGATGAAACAGACCAATTCCTTGAAAGACAACTTCTACAAATTTCACACAAGAAGAAATAGACAATCTGAATAGGCCTATATCTATTAAAAAAGCTGAATCAAGCATTAATAACCTTCCAAAACAGAAACCACCAGTCCCGAAAGGATTTAGTGGTAGATTCTACCAAACACCTAAGAAGAAATTATACCGATTCGCTACAATTTCTCTCAGAAATTGAATCTCGGAGAACACTTTCTATCTCATTTTATAAAGTAAGGGTTGCCCTAACACCAAAATCAGACAAAGGCATTACAAGAAAATTCCAAACCAATATCTATCATGAATGTAGATGTACAACTCATCAAGAAAATATTACCAAATCAAAACCAACAATTCATAAAAAAATTATACGCCATGAGCAAGTGGGGTTTATTTTGGCATGCAAAGCTGGTTCAGCATTTGAAATTCAATTATTGTAATCCATCACAGCAACATGTTAAAAAAGAAAAATCACATCATCATATCAGTAGCTACAGAAAAAGCATTTGGCAATATCTAATACTAACTTATGTTAAAATCTCTGTAAACTAGGAATAAAGGAGAACTTCCTCATATTCGTAAAGAATATCTACAAAAAAAAAACTGTAGCTAACATCTTACCTCATAGCAAGAACCTCAAAGCTTTCCCACTAAGATCAGAAGCAAGACAACGATATCCCCTCTTACCACTCCTTTTCAATACTGGAATTCCTAAGTGATACTGGAAGTCCTAGGTAATATGATAAGGTAATAAAAAGAAATAAAAGGTATACAGATTGGAAAGGAAGCAATAAAAAGTCTTTGTTTGCAGATGACAGTATTGTAAGTAGAAAATCTGAAAGAATGGACAGAACAACTCTTGAAACTAGTAAAGAATTATAGCAAGGTTGCAGGATACAAGGTTAATATACAAAAGTTAATCACTTTCTGTATATCAGCAATGAATAAGTAGAATTTTTTTTAAAAAAATTTTAACGTTTATTTATCCTTGAGAGACATAGAGACAGAGCATGAGCAGGGGAGGGGCAGAGAGAGAGGGAGACACAGAATCCGAAGCAGGCTCCAGGCTCTGAGACATCAGCACAGAGCCTGACGCGGGGCTCAAACCCACAGACCGCTAGATCATGACGTGAGCCGAAATCGGACACTCAACCGACTGAGCCACCCAGGTGCCCCTGAATAAGTAGAATTTAAAATTAAAAACAATACCATTTACATTAGGACCCCCAAAATAATGAAATATGTAAGGATAGATTTTACAAAATATATATAAGATCCACATAAAGAAAACTACAAAACTGTCATGAATGAAACAGAAACACAATACTCTTAAGATGTCAGTTCTTCACAACTTGATCTATAGATTCAGTGCAATCCCAATCAAAATCCCAGCAAGTTATTTTGTGAAAATGACAAACTGATTCTAAAATTTACATAGAAAGGCAAAAAGATCCATAATAAGCAACACAATACTGAAGAAGAATAATAGTGTTGAAAGACTGACACCACTCAATTTCAAGACTTATTGTAAAGCTACAGTAACTGAGACAATGTGTTATTGGCAAAAGAATAGACAAAAATATCAATAGAACAGAATAGGGAGCCTAGAAATAGGCCCATATAAATACAATTAACTGATCTTTGACAAATAGAATACAATGGAACAAAGATAATCTTTTCAACAAATGGTGCTGGAACAACAGGATATCCACAAGCAAAAAATAAAAGATAAATAAATCAGGACACAGACCTTTCACCTTCCACAAAAACTACCTAAAACTTGATCATGGACCTTGAGATAAAACACAAAAGTATAAATCTCCTAGAAAACAGCCTGGGAGGAAATCTAGATGACCTTTGTTATAACAATAACTATTTATATATAACATCAAAGGCACAATCTATGAAAGGAATAATTGACAAGCTGGACTTCATTAAAATTAAAAACCTTCACTCTACAAAAGACACTGTTAAGGTAATGAAAAGAAAAGGACTGGGAATAGTATTTGCAAAAGATACATTTGATGAAAGACTGTTATTCAAATTACACAAAGAACTTTTAAAATTCAACAATAAGAAAACAAATTTAAACATGGGCCATGTCAGTTGCAGCAACTTATTACTAGAAATGTCTCTGAAGGCAAGGAAAATAAAAACAAAAATGAACTATTGGGACCTCATCAAGATAAAAAGCTTCTGCACAATAAAGGAAACAATCAACAAAACTAAAAGACAACCAACAGAATGGGAGAAGATATTTGCAAATGACATATCAGATAAAGGGTTAGTATCTAAAATCTATAAAGAATTTATCAAACTCAGCACTCAAAAAACAAATAATCAAGTTAAGAAATGGGCAGAATATGAATAGACACTTTTCCAAAGAAGATATTCAAATGGCTAACAGAAACACGAAAAGATGTTCAACATCAATCATCATCAGGGAAATACAAATCAAAACCACAAGGTACCATGAGGTATCTACTGTTGGAGACCAGAAGACTTTGGCCCTGGTGACATTGCCTAAGGAGAAGACTCAGGCCCATAAGACAGTGCCCTAGACCAGGGCCCTCATTGGTGGATGGGGGTGCCTTGAAGCAAATGCCAGGTTGTAATACAACAAGAATAGAATTATGGCTGGTCTGACTCTGAAGGAGGGCTGGTTAGCCAGAGACAGGTAAGACTCCTCATGGGAGGGGCGACCTAAGACAGGCACAGTTGCAGTAAGAGTCACCAGGACACCTGGCTATAGGGTCACTGGGCCTTATGCTGATTTGCGATTCATCCTAATATCTCCTGAAGAAGATGGGCCATAGAAAAACAGGAGTGCTCCACAGCTTCCTCCCCTATTAAGCCAACATATGCTGCTATACTTTATTAATAATAAAATCATATTGAGAATCATGGAAATAAAATCTTTCAGAAATCAGTAGAGTTTAGAATGTATCATTGATCTGTTTTAGGGTGATGCCAGACTCTCAGGAATGTGAATATTGCTGTGAGTCTTGGGACATAATTACTAGGAAAATAGAAGTTAGAGTATGTTACAGAAAAATAAGGATGTTTTTCACATAATCTTTCAACTGTAACCAAAAGCCTTTGTGCTTGCTCTTTCAACCTATACCACTTACTAGAGTGTGCCTATTCGTTGTACCTTGCTTGCATGTAAATTGTTCTTGATCTTTTGACTGAAATTGTTTTTGAACATTTCTATTGAATGTACCCATTTGTCATACTTTGCTTACGTGTGAACTGTGTAACCGAAACTGTTTCTGAACATTTCTATTGTAAATCGCGGGAACAATCATGAGGGCTGAAATCATTTTTTAATCATTACAAAATATATGCCTGTACTGCTTCTAAAACTACATAAAAACCCAGAGAGAAAAATAAACTTTGAGCAGTCTCCAAAAGAGGCTGTCTCCACATCTTTGTGTGTCTTTGTCTTGTCTTGTCTTTATGTTTCAGCCCTTACTTAGGGAGCCCCGGACCAGTCCTGATATGAGGCTGACTCCGAGAGACTGACTTCGTGTCTTCTCTCGCGCCTAGACCAATCATCACGCAGGTGAAACCCTGGACCAGCCGGAAGCCCTGAAGTAGGAGCTGGCCTCCTCTCAGGGTGACCCCGGCAATCTACCACCTCATACTTGTCAGATGGCTAAGATGAATAACTCAGGAAACAACAGAAGTTGGCAAGAGTGCAGAGAAAGGGGAACATTTTTGCTCTGCTGGTGCTAATGCAAACTGATATAGCCACTCAGGAAAACACTATGGAGGTCCCTCAAAAAAACAAAAATAGACTTACCATATGGCCCAGCAATTGCAATACTAGGTATTTATCCAAAGGATACAAAAATGCTGATTCAGAGGGGCACATGCACCCCAAAGTTTATAGCAGTGCTATCAACAATAGCCAAATTATGGAAAGAGCCCAAATGTCCATCAACTGATACCCAAGAAGATGTTGGGGATATATATGGAAAATAATGGAATGCTACTCGACAATCCAAAAAAAAAAAAAAAAAGGAAGAAGAAGAAGAAAAGAAAAAAAAGAAAAAGAAATCTTATCATTTGCAACAAGGATGGAACTAGAGTATATTATGGTAAGCGAAATAAGTCAGTTAGAGAAAGACAAGTATCATATAATTTCACTCATATGTGGAATTTAAGAAAGAATACAGATGAACATGGGGAAGGGAAGAAAAAATTAGATAAAAACAGAGGGAGGCAAACTATAAGAGACTCTTAAATGCAGAGAACAAACCAAGGGTTGCAGAGGGGAGATGGGTGGGGGGTGGGCGTATGGGTTATGGGCATTAAGGAGGGTACTTGTTAGTATGAGCACTGGGTGTCATATGTAAGTGATGAATCGCTGTTTTCTACCCCTGAAACCAATACCACACTGTATGTTAACTAACTTGAATTTAAATAAATTGAAAAAAATAAAAAATAAATTAAAAATTGGCCAGTGATCATAACAGACACCTCACCAAAGAATGCACACGGATGGCAAATAAACATATGAAAAGATGCTCCACATCATATGCCATCAAGGAAATGCAAAATAAGACAATGAGATACCTCTACACACCTATTAGAATGACCAAAATTTTGAATACTGACAACACCAAATGCTGGCAAGGATGTGGAACAAAAGCAACTCTCATTCATTACTGGTAGGAATGTAAAATGTTACAGCCACTTTGGAAAACTATTTGGCAGTTTCTTATAAAACTGAACATACTCTTATCATACATTCTAGCAATCACACTTCTTGGTATTTACCCAGAGGAGTTGAAAAATTATATCCACAGAAAAACCTGCTGCATGTGATATTTATAACAGCCTTATTCAGAATTGCTCAAACTTGGAAGCTACCAAGATGTCCTTTAGTAGGTAAATATAAAAATAAACTGTGGTATATCTAGACAATGGAATATTCTTCAGCATTGGAATGAGATATTGAGCCATGAAAATACATGGAAAAACCTTAAATGCACATTGCTAAGTGAAAGAAGCCAATCTAATAAAGCTACATACTGGGGCGCCTGGGTGGCGCAGTTGATTAGTTGCTGACTTCAGCTCAGGTCATGATCTCAAGGTTTGTGGGTTCAAGCCCCACATCGGGCTCTGTGCTGATAACTCAAAGCTTGGAGCCTGCATCGGAGTCTGTGTCTCCCTCTTTCCTGCTCCTCCCCCGCTCATGCTGTGTCTCTCTCTGTCTCTCAAAAATGAATAAACATTTTAAAAAAGGCTAACATACTGCATGATTCTAATTATATGACATTCTAGAAAAGGCAAAACTATGGTGACAGTAAAAAGATCACTGAAGCCTTGTGTTCAGGATGGTGGTAGAATGAATAGGTAGAGCACAGAGAATTTTTGAGGCAGTGAAAATACTTTGTATACCAAAATGATGGATACATATCATTATAGCTTGTCCAAACCCATCAAATGTACAGTGCTGAGAGTGAACTCTAATGAAAACTCTGGACTTAAAATGTGTCAATTTTGGTCCATCAATTATAAATGTCCTACTCTTGTGGGGAATATTGATAATGGGGGAGGCTATTCATGTGTAGGAGTAGGAGATATATGAGAAATCGATATACTTTCCTCTCAATTTTTCTGTAAACCTAAACTTCTCTAAATAAAAAAATAAGTTTTAAATGGCAAATTTTGTTATATATATTTTTACCATTATAAAATAGCTAATTACACTCTTTCCAGTAATAAAGCCTACAATATAACTACTGTAATAAATACTTATACATGGATTTTCATAGAAGCTTTATTCTTAATAGCCAAATACTACATACAACCTAGATGTCCTTCACTGACTCAGTGGTTAAACAAACATGCGTACCATAGAATCTCACTCAGTGACAAAAACAAACTTGATACATGCAGCAACTTGGATGAACCTCAAGGGCAGGCTAGATGAAAAAAAGTGAATTCCAAAAGGTATGGTTTCATTTATATAATTTTTGCAATGACAAAATTGTAGAAATGGATAACGGATTAAAGATTGCTGGGGTTAGGGACCAAGGTGAATATGGCTATAAAAAGGCAACATGAAAAAAATAGGCAACATGAGGTATTCTTATTGTGACAGAACTATTCTGTATATTGTCTGTAGTGGTATATATAAGAATTTATATATGTGATAAAATTGTATAGCAGTAAATATATACATATATATATATATATATGTAAACAAATGACTACATGTAAAATCTGAATAAGATAGGTGGATTGTATCAGTGTCAATATCCGACTTGTGATATTGTACTATATATTCTTGCAAACTGTTACCATTGGGGGGAAAGAGTAAAGTGTACAGGAGATCTTTGTATAATTTTTACAACATGTGAATATACAATTACTTCCATAAAAATTACTACTACAAAAAATTCCAACTAATATTTTTCCCAAAAAATAATACCCTACTCGTTCATCTTTAGCATCATAATAACTTATTTATTGGCTGCTAATAAGGTTGGCACAAGGCCTCAGATAATGAATAACTGAGGCACCTAGGTAGTTCAGTCAGTTAAGCCTCCTACTTCAGCTTAGGTCATGATGTCACAGTTTGTGGGTTCAAGCCCCGTGTTAGGCTCTGTGCTAACAGCTTAGAGGCTGGAGCCTGCTTTGGATTCTGTGTCTCCTTCTTTCTCTGCTCTCTCTTAAAAATAAATAAACATTAAAAATTTGTTTTAATGATAATGAATAGCTATAGGCCACTGACTCAAACTATGCTGAAGCAGATACATTTTTGATGTTTCTGATCTTCATTGATCACACTGGGACACTCTTACACTTTCCTAAGAAGTCATCTGACATGCTGTGAATTCCTTGGTACTATCAATGTGTTAGCAGGCTTCATGAACACTTCTTAAGTGTGGTAGACAGGGCTGAGGAAGGGACTGGGTAAATACAAGCTTGAAAGAAATAGTTGAAAGAGTTTTACTGTTTTCCCTGAAATAAGGTGACATAAAGGATAGGACATCTGGGTTCAGATCCCTAAAGGGCTGTTTGGGGGCAAAGGAAATTACCATGTTCTCTGAGATTTTAAGGGTGAGCAAAGATAGGCTCAGCAGTCAACCTCAGGGGTTGCAGATGCAAATATACATTTAGCAGAAAGAAAAACTAGCCGAGCTGCCAAGTAATTAGATTTGCAGTTTCTGGATGTAGAGAGTGTCCTATGATTGGAAGCATTTAAGCAGACGTAATTAAACATCCCTCAGAAATGTGGAAATTTACTTTCAATGTATAGATTCTAACACCAAAGTAATCATGTGAAACTGGGTTACTAGTGCTTTATCTCAACACAGCTCTGGTCTCCTCACTGAATTTTTGTTTTTTCTAATTGAAACTCTCCCTTCCTTGGTGATTGAAAGGGAAATAGAAGGACTCTGAGGTCTGGGGATCCAGGTTCTGTGTAGACTGGAATATCTTTGCAGAAAAATTCAAATTATTATTATTTGTGGGAGCATGGGGAGACATCATTTGGGGAGACAGAACCCCACAGTAACCCCCTGAACTACCCTTGGGAGATTGATATGGATACAGGATAACCATAGGCAGCTTTTAGTTCTGGCATTTTTGCATTATGTGAGGTATAATTATTTCACGTCTGATTTTCCTAATAGAGTGTGAGCTCTTTCAGGTACACCATGTCTTACTTTTCTATGTGTTTTTCCTGCATCCAGAACATTACACATAGTGGCTACTTGATAGTTTCTCCATAAAGAGTTTCTTGCCATGATCAGATTGTTTGTGGTGTTGTTTGTATACCAAACATTAGGCTGGAACTTTTTCCCAGAGGGAAGAGGGAGCTGGCTCCCATATTCTTTTTGAATGACACCTAAAATAGATAATGTGACTATTTCTAAAAGTATCTCCCTGGAACTGCCTTCATTTAAAGGAAACCAGGGAGATAAAATGATACTTTTTTTTTTTTTTATAAGAGCTGAGCTTTTGACAGTTTCCAGTGCTGAACATATTTGGTTTGATGCCTTAAGTGTGAGAAGGGTTGTGGGCATTTTCTTTAGGCAGAGTTGGAGTTACTGGATTGGGGAGGCCTTTATAAATTAACAAGATTTTCTCAAACTTTTTAAAAAAACTTTTTAAACTTTACTGATATATGTTCCAGTATGGAGGCCTCTGCTTCCCACTGTCCTCCTCACTCTTAGGAGTGAGGGCAGGGTGGGGTGAGGGGAGAGCAATGTGTTGCTGAACCTTCAAAAATGGAAAAAGGAAATTCAGAGAGGCTAAGTTAGAGAGAGAAAGAAAAGAGTCCTTGGCCCAGAGGGGGATGTGCTTTATGAGGCTGGGCCTTCTAAGACCCCTTGCTGGATAGGTGAGAACACTCACAGCGCAGGGACCTGGTTGTGTTGCCTGTTTCAATGGTGGGGAGGGGTAAGCGGGGACATGCTAGAAGCCTGAGCCCTGGCCTCACGAAGCACCTGTCTATCTGTCATTCAGACCTTTCAGAACTTCCCCACAGATGGCCCCTGTCCTCTTGCTGGGATTGCTCCCAGAAAGGGTAAAATAAAATAGCCCTTGGAAAGGGGGAGGAGGTTGAGGGTAGCCTAAAATTAGCCCATGGACCTGATGCCCAGCCTTTAGGCGGTGTTAACGGTAGAAACCAAGGACCTTGCCTGCTTAGGCCCCGGGGTAAATAGGGGCTCCCTGAAGAGGGGCCACCAGGCCCCAGTTCTTCACAGAGGGTCGGCAGTGGCAGCGACCCTTGGCAGTGTGGCCTCAGGCAGAAGCCCAGTGAGTATCTGGAGCCTAAAACTCAATTATGCTGCCAGGGAGGAATGAACGCTTAGGATTTCAGACCCATGGACCTGTAACCACTACCCTTCGTAGGTTTTTCCCACCGGATCTGGTTTCTGGGGGTGCTTGGGAGGTTAGCAGGGAAATCTGCCCACAGAGGGAAGGAGGGTTATGATGATAGCTTCCTGCTGTCCGTGTCCCAAGAATTTATGTATACCTAGGCTCTGGGGTCCAAATGGACCTACTTCTTGAGGGAAATGGCAGCTATACAAAACAGAGAAGATAAAGATTTGTCTTTGTGTCTTTGTGTGTTGTTTGTCATTGTTGGGGGGTGCATCTGGGTGGGCTTAAGGGCTGAAAGGCAGAGCTCCTCAGGTTGTGGGGAAGAAGATGAACCTTAAAAATAGTCTACTAATGCCTAGAGGACTATTCTAGGGCCCACCAAAACCAGCCACTCCTCTGTAGGAGTTCTTAACTTGTATTCCTAGACCCACGAGAGAGCCTTACATAGAATTTAAAGGATAAAAAAAATGGATGGAGCAAAGAATTACCTTTTTTCACCCCTAATCTCTAACTGAAATTTACTTTCTTTTCAAGGATGAATGTAGGCGGCAAATGTCAGTAGTATTACCAGTTCCTATATTTTGGTCACCAGAAAAAATCAGACATTTCATATCATGTTACAGTTGTGGAAGAGATCTAAAATGTCGTTTATGTTCATCACTTAGAAATTATTAATAGATCTTTGTATTTAATGTGTTAATAGAACATTTATTACTATATCATGCAGTTTTAAAAAGTAGCTGTATTTCAATATAATTGGTTTCCTTTAATCTTATGTACCTTATTTTATGTATTAAAAACCATCCTGAGAGGGGACAAGAGACTTAACCAGAATTCCATAGGGGTCAATGTCACAAAAAAGGTTTAAAATTCCTGCACTTTGGGGATCAAGAAGGTGATTCTTGCATAGATTGGTCACATAATGACTCTTAGCTTAATAAACCACAACAAGGTGAAATTAGACAATAGACTAATTAGATTTCCTTATCCCATCTAATAAGGCACGGTTCACCAAATCCCTAAGCCAACTGGGGTCCATGACTTTATCTCCCTATGGAGGCTCATTAGATGGGCCTGCTATAGGCTCCTGGTATGACCTTGATGACAGCCTCAGCATTTCCCTCTACACTCCCTTCCCTCTTCATCTCCCTGGAACCAATCTTCCCTCCCGCTACCAAAGAGTAAAAGAATCCCTACTTGCTGTCAAAAGAAATGATCTGTAAAAGAAAACTTCCATTACTGAAGTCCCTGGAATTCAGCGTGTCCCTCAAAGCTGAGAATTTGGGGAACTGTGATGTGACTGCTTAAGGCAAGGGAGAGGGGCATGTGTTTGTTTTTCAAGTTGCAATAGAAAGAACAGGATGGACAATAGAGAAACATGGATTCTATTTCTGGCTCTGTTATTACCTTGATATAAGGCACCTGGCAAATCCCTTGCCCTCTCAGACCTCAGTGGTCTTCATCCACAAAATGGGGATGATATTACCCTCTCCACTATGTGAAATTGCTTTGAAAAGCACAAAATTATAGGTGTGTTCTGGGTTCCTGCTAATGAGACAACTTGTAATAACAGCCATATGACCTTAGAAAAAAGTCCCTGCTCTCTTCTGAGCCTTGGGTTTTTTATCTCTAATCTAAGGGAATTAAATTATTTATTTGGTGCATTCCAGATCTGAGGTTATAGAACTTTAAGTAAGGACCAATAGTAGAAATTGGAGACCTACACTTGGTACTACAGTTGCTGAGTTACTGACTACTACATTCAGGTTCTATCCTAAACAATTAACTCATTTACTTATTAATTTAAGTATTAACTCATTTAATTCTAACAACAACCCTCTGAGGCATGTACTACCATCATCTTCTCTTTACAGATGAAGAAATAGGCAGAGAGAGTAATCTGCAGTGATCTACCATAGGTCACACAGCTACTACTTGAATTGAAGCAGAATTCCAGACCATGTTTTACCACTACTTTACATGGTCTCTCATTCTGCAGTGGGTGCAAAACAGACCCCTATAAAAGAGGTACAATACAATGTCCTGACTGCTACAGTTATATAAGAGCACAAATTCTGGAGAAACTACCCCATCAGAAGGAACTGCATGTGACAGAAAGAAGCATGATGTTTACAGAAAGCCATCATTTCTCTTCCCTTATTGCTGGATCTTGGGGTATAAGTAAAGGAGTAGCAGGAAGTGAGCCTGGAGATGTTGGCCAAAATTTGCTCATAAAGAATCTGTGATCCAGTCTAAAGTATCTGGGCTATATTTTAAAAGAAAGAGGAGCCATTAAGGGACTTAAAACTGGATTGACACAGACCATATTTGTATTTTTAAACAAAAAAATATATAGCTTTAGCTATAATGTGAAAAAAAAGGGAAAACTAGCTAGGAAACTATTACAGAGTTGACACAAAAAATGATTTACCTAAGACGGGGCTTAGGTAAAGCACCGACAATGGGGATAAGTCTGAGGGAGGTGTCCTGTAGAGATCTCTAGGAAGTAAAATTCATTGGACTTGATGAGAAATTGGATGAAAGTGGGACAAAGAGATAAGTGGACTAAGATAAGTCTTGGGTTTTTGGTTTGGTTTACCAGGTGGATAGTGAGAAACAAATATGGATTAAGTTTGATGATGGTGGTGATGGTAGTGGTAGTGTGATACTGTTGACTTTGAAGGACCTGAAGAAATTCAGTGAACACATACTTTTTGCTGAAAAGAGACATAGCTAGGGGGCTTAGAGTGATAAACTTGAAATCATCAGAATTAAGGTGAGAGCTGAATCTCTGGGAATGGAAAGAATAAGATCAAGGAGAGAACAAAGGGGATAATAACTATTTCAGGGTAGATCATAGGGTAGAAAAATCAGGAGAGTGTGCTGGTCAGGAAGCCAATGGAGGAGTATGTAGAAGAAAGTGGTCAGTGGAGACAGATATACCAGAAAGGTCACAGAAAGAAAGATAAGAGAAAGAGCCAGAAAATTTAACCACAAGGATGACTGTTTAAGGAACTATTTTATTGTGTGGTTGAGGAAGGGTGGATCCAGATTTCAGGGATTGAAGAAATGAATGAGAGGTAGAGAAGTAGATGGTAGACAACTCTTTGGTATGTTTGGTGAAAAAGAGAGAGATGAAGAGAAAAGTAGCTAGAGTAAGACAAAGAACAATAGAAGTGTTTGATTTCCTAAGATGGTTGAGGGGAAGGAGCCAGTGAGGAGGTTTAAGGGGAAGAGAGAGGAAGCTCACCTTTAAAGACCTACTATATTGTAGCTCAGAGTCAGGGACTATCATTTCTGCCTTATAGATGAGGAAAATGAGTCCCAAAGAAGAGAAGAGACTTACTCAAGTCTTCTCAGCTAGGAACTAGGGGCGCTGAGTTGCAAACTTAGGTCTACCTGATGTCTAAAATCCTCTACTTATTATTGCACACCTCAAATGAATAAATAATAAGACCATATATGGAGTTGATGTTAGTGGGTGAGGAGGGGCCTAAAGTTGAGGGAGACCCCGCCCACCCACCTCACAATTTTTTTTCTATGAGGTATGTACCTGGGGTCCCAGGCTAACAAAGAGGGATGGAGGTATACAGTGAATAAAAGGAGGTGTATTGCACTTAGACCGTGGCTGCAGGGTATGGGAGAGAAGGAAGACTTGAGCTCCGAAAAACCTACCAGCTTACCCTGATGACATTACAAACTGAGGTGGGTGACTTTGGCTTTGGAGCACTGGGAACAAGACAGGTAAGGTCAAGGGCTTAAGTCAGTTACTAGACCATGGGTAATTTTGTAAGACCTGGAGATAATGGTGAGAGAACAGTTGAGGAGTGAGGCAAGGCTCTAAACTGGATGTGGCAGAGAGGATGAGAAAAGGTTTGACCCAAAGGGATGGGAGTCCCTAGGTTCTAAGGAGGTGCTGGAAATCAAAGTGATTTCTCTATTGAAGTAGTCCTGTGGGATAAACCAGTTGTCCACCAAAGAGAAGGACTTGCCCTGGAAATGACTATTTTCTGCCATCTCTTTGACTTCATTTTACTTGAAGTCTATTCTTTGTAATGACAACTCTTTATTTAATTAGTGAATTTCATTCATCGTCTATTTCCTGTGTAACTCTTGCTTGAAGCATTGGAGCCTGAGTCTGAGTGGAGATCACATATGAAGGTCTGTGAGGAGGTTGAACTTCATCTAAAAGGCTGATAGGTGTAATTTAGGGCCTGCCTCATTAGACTGATGTCAGAATGCTTAGGGATGACAACTTGACACCACAAAAAAAAAAAAAAAAATTCTGTTGGCCTAGCAACTGCCAGACTAGAGCCATTTCATTAGTCCATGCTTTCTGAACTAAGGAAGATGACTCTACCAAATCCCCAGACCCTACTGGGAATGGAGGAATACAAGATGGATATAGGGTCTTTACCCTGAAGTTTACACACTGAAGCACAGATACGTGCAAATGTAGTGTGAAAGTTCACAGCTAAAGTCTAGTATGATCTTTTGGAATCACTGAGCAAGGAGAGGAGGAGATTAGAGAAGGCTTCCCAGATGTAGGAGTTTGAAGGTCAAACAGAACAGCGTATGCAAAGGCATCAAACTGTGAAATGGCCTTATCTGTTTGGGAAGCCATCTCTGAGACCTAAAGTAAGATGGGGTAGGAATTAGAAGCAGGGGACACATGAGTGAAGAGCCTGATGGTGAAGGGTGGGAGGTAAGGTTTGGCATCCAGGCTTTTTGGTGTCAGCCCTCATTCTCTTTCCAATATTTGTCACCCACAGATCTGGCATATCCACATGCTCATAATGAGAATAGTTCTGCTCCAATCAATCAAGATAAGCCTCATGGACATCACCAAGATTTTCTCCCTCCTGCAGCCTGACAAGGAGGAGGAGGACACCGACACAGGTGAGAAGCAGGCTCTCAATCAAGCAGTGTATGACAATGACTCTTATACCTTGGACCAGCTTTTGTGCCAGGAGCGTTACAAACGTTTCATCAACAGCAGAAGTGGCTGGGGTGTTCCTGGGACACCCTTGCGCTTGGCTGCTTCTTATGGCCACCTCAGTTGTTTGCAGGTCCTCCTGGCACATGGCGCTGATGTGGACAGCTTGGATGTCAAGGCACAGACACCACTTTTTACTGCTGTCAGTCATGGCCATCTGGACTGTGTGCGTATGCTTTTGGAAGCTGGTGCCTGTCCTGGTGGTAGTATCTACAACAACTGTTCTCCCGTGCTCACAGCTGCCCGTGATGGTGCTGCTGCCATCCTTCAGGAGCTCTTGGGCCATGGTGCAGAGGCCAATGTCAAGGCTAAACTACCAGTCTGGGCATCAAATATAGCTTCATGTTCTGGCCCCCTCTATTTGGCTGCAGTCTATGGACACCTTGACTGTTTCCGCCTGCTTTTGCTTCATGGGGCAGACCCCAACTACAACTGTACTGATCAGCACCTATTAGCTCGTGTGCCACGGCCCCGCACCCTCCTTGAAATCTGCCTCCACCATAATTGTGAGCCAGAGTACATCCAGCTATTAATCGATTTTGGTGCTAACATCTACCTTCCATCTCTCTCCCTGGACATGAACTTGCAAAATGATAAAGGCACTGCATTGCTGCTACAGGCCCGAGGTAAGTGTCAAGCAGCTTAGTTCTATAGACCTACTGGCTTGGAGCCACAAGTCACCCTCCAAGCCAATCGTTCTGGGATGAATTGGAAAAAATACCATCTTCTCCCTCTCCTGGGACCCCAGTGGAGAAGTTATAGATTCCTTATTAGAAAAAGGATCACTAAGATAAGGTGGGGGATATCACTAGTAGAATTTCTGGTTTTGGCCCTGCCAATGACTGTTTTGTGGCCTTGAGCATGCCCACTGTAGGCTTCATTGTGTTCCTATTGGCACCATGCATTGAGAACAGAGTAGGGGGGATTTCTTAGAAGGGAGAAAGCAATTCGGGCTTCAGGATCCATGGCACGGTGGATGCAGGCTTGGGTGGGAGTATTACGCTAAGAATTGCTTCTTATGACCTGTTTCTCCTTGCTGTAGCCACTCCACGGTCACTACTGTCACAGGCTCGTTTAGTTATCCGCAGAGCCCTGCGCCAGGCCAGCCAGCCACAAGCCATTGACCAGCTGGATATTCCCTCTGTGTTGATTAGCTACCTCAAATACCAACTGTAATCTTGCAGCCTTAACAGAAACCCACAATGCCTACAAAAACCACCTGGATAGCTGAAGGGCACTACAGCTCCACCCATTCACCTGGAGCTGCTCCATATCCTCCATATCATCAAAATAAATCCTGGTGACTGCTCTCCTGTATTATATCCTCCACAATAAAATCCTCATAAAAATAAATCCTGATGGATGTTATGTCTGCTATGTTTATGAGCAGTGAAGGGGGACTTCCCGGGGGAAGGGGTCTGGTTGGCCAAGGGGAAGGATAGTGATTATCTGACATTTGACAGGCATAGGAGTCCTGGCCACTGACAGAGGTAAAAATAAGTAATCCAATGGCTCACACCTCCTCCAATATCCCCAAGAAAATTTAGAGCTGTGTTGTCCTTAGAAGAAAGGTCAAAGCATTCAAGTGGTTGATTAGAAGGGTAGCATCAGTTTGCTCAGTCTTGTACCTCCCTTCACTTTTATGTCTCCTACAAGGCATTCTCCCTGGGGCTGTCACCCAACCTCCTATTACTCTGAGTCAAGTAACTAAGGATATTCCCATTAAGTCACCATGAATCATAGACTGCATTCCCACTAGTCCAGTTTATATTCAAGATCTAATTGGGAAATCAAACTACCAAATATTTATGGCAGGGAATTTAATGCAGAAAAAATTGTTTACATAGATGATAGGTTGAGATGCCAAGCAGGACAGGAAGGTAACCTAGAGATTAGTGACAGCAGGATGCGAACATCACCCCTAGGCTGGAGGGGTGAGGGAGAAAGTATGTCCAGAGTTCAGGGACAAGGGTCACTTGATGGATGTGGAATCACAGGGTTGTCCAGGGGTGATAAAAGGGAGAAACTGTTCAAACAAGAGAAAAGAAATATCCAGAGTGGCTGCACCAGTTTGCATGCCCACCAACAGTATAAGAGGGTGCCTGTTTCTCCACATCCTTACCGGCATTTGTAGTTTTCTGATTTGTTCATTTTAGCCACTCTGACATGTGAGGTTGTATCTCACTGTGGTTTTGATTTGTATTTCCCTGATGATGAGTAACATTGAGCATTGTTTCATGTGTCTGTTGGCCATCTGGATGTCTTCTTTGGAGAAGTGTCTATTCATATCTTCCACCCAAAAATGGAAATAGAACTACCCTATGACCCAGAAATAGCACTGCTGGGAATTTACCCAAGAGGTATGGGAGTGCTGATACATAGGGGCACGTGTACCCCGATGTTCATAGCAGCACTTTTGACAATAGCCAAGTCATGGAAAGAGACTAAGTGTCTATCAACTGACGAATGGATAAAGAAGATATGGTATGTATATATATATATATGGAATACTATACAGCAATGAGAAAGAATGAAATCTGGCCATGTATAGCAACTTGGATGGAATTGGAGGGTATTATGCTAAGTGAAATAAGTCAGTCAGAGAAAGACAGGTACCATATGTTTCTACACACAGGTGGATTTTGAGAGACTTAGTAGAAAACCATGGGGGAGGGGAAGAGGAGGGGAAAAAGCCACAGCTAGGGAGAGAGACAAAACATAAGAGACTCTTAAATACTAAGAACAAACTGAGAGTTGAGGGGGATATGGGAGAGGGAGAGAGGGTGAGGAGAGCACTGTGGAGAGCACTTGTTGGGATGAGCACTGGGTGTTGTATGGAAACCAATTTGACAATAAATTGATAAAATAAATAAATATTAATAACAAAAGAAAAGAAAAGAAAAAATAAAGAAAAGAAATATCCTTTCCTTTTCCTTATTGGTGCTCTTCAGTCTGCCTCCAATGTCTCTCTCATTTGGGGAAATTAGAAGTCAACTAATATGAGAGCCTGGGAAACAGAGGCCAGAGTCCTTGCTGCATAGGGCAGAGCAGGGGAAGGTGAATAATGGAGGGGCAGTGGGAGAAAGTGGTGTTATCTGATCCAGGAGCTGGTATCACACAACAAAATTGGAAGTATACTGACATTGGGAACCACAAAAGAAACACAGCAGAGACACCACCAGAAGCACAAAAGGCAGAGGCTAAGTACTATGGTTTCTCCATTTTTTCCTAATCTTTCACCAGTGCTTCCCATTGGTTGAACCCAGCCAGATGATTGATGAGGGAGTCTGGGAAATGCATCCTGCACCCTCTATGATATGCAGAAGAACAGGGTAAGGAGGCAAACATGCCCTGGACCAGCACAGATAACCACCCAAATTCAGATCTAGGCACCTTTATTTTGCTAAAATCTTCTACAGTACATTCTTGTATTTCTCCTGCACAACTGTGGGTGGACAAATAGTGAAAGAGACACAAGATGAAGGAGTTGTGGAGGAGACCCCAGATAATCTTTAGATATTCGGAGTTTTTCCTGGGAGCTACCTTGACAGTTCCTCTATATCATGAAGGATATCATGATCTCCTATTATGAGGAAAAGAAGACAGAGAATAAGGCCTCTAGCTAACTTGCCTCTCCCCTCCTTACCTCCTCACTCTCCCTATCTCCTCCTAGTGCCTGAGAGACATTAGGAAGGCAAGAAAACTGGTCATCTATTTCCATAGTCCTGCCCTACTCAGCTTCCAGGCTTTCATTATTGTTTTGGAGAACAATGCAACTGTTTATCTCCAAGAAGCAAGAGAACTGAAGGATTTGACTACAAACACAGGCAGGGCTTCAGGGAAGTTGGCCTTAGCTCTCTTGTACCTTTCTTTTCATCTAGGCTCCTGAGGAATGAGTTGTCCAGGACTGCCAGGGTCCTTGTTCCGGCGAATCTAGGGGTCCACGAAGGACGGACGGTCAGGCGAAATGAAGTGAGAGAGCCATGAGAGATGGAGTCTGATGACCAAGCAGGCAGCCCTGGCAATTCTGGCGTTTCAGGCGTCTCTGCCCTGCCGGCCTCAGTGTCTTTATTTAAAGGTAGTGAGTTACATTACAGCAATGAGTGACAGCCCATCAGTAAGCATAGTTTGAACAATAATGTGTTTTATCAGTAAAGTGGAGATTTCCTCAAACTTGCAAGTTGTTTTCAAGTTAGTTAGCATATAAATTTAAGGCTGAGGGAGAGAGCAGGAAGTTATCTAGGCCTGCCTATGTTAATTATCTATAAACAGGCCAGGAGTCATTGCCTATTCTTCCAATTACAATGGGGGAGGTACAACCCGTCTGGCAAGGACAAAATTCCCAATGCTTGTCCTTTGCCCATGAATGAGTGAATTTACATAATAGGAGCCTAACATTTACACAAATCACACCAGTATTCAGCCAGCTCATAACTGCTATCAATCTGTGCAACCCATCCCCAAGATGCAACTTTAAGGTGGTCAGGCTACTCTCATTCAGATAAAGCATCCTGCTCCAGGTCCTTCCCTTTATCTAAATGCAGTAAAACAAAAGAGCATTACATTCCTTAGGCCAAGGAGAGTAAGTTGTAAGATTAGGCGCCAGTTTGGCTGGCAAGCTTTTGCTTCAACCTTTACCACATGGGGAGGGGTCTCAACCTGTGAGCCCAAAACGGATCCCAACATAGGACCCTATGCCTGGCTCTGCCCCCTATCTCCTTAAGGCCCTTGGGAATTAGAAGTCAACTTCTGCAGTTCTATCTCCTATAGGCTGCCTCAGAAAATACACCCTTCAAATGGGGCCTGGTCAGGGTGGCCTTTCCTGTGCCATCTGGAACACAGATTCTCTGGCTGACCCATGAAAGAATGTGGATACTCTGGGCATTTCAAAAGAATTGCATTTAAGAAGGATGTAAGAACATAGCAAATTCTAGGCATAAAGGAAGGACTGGAACTCTTAGCCCCATTTCTCAGATGAGCAGACTGAGAACCTGACAAAGTTCAGTGCCCATGTTATTGGTGGCCCAGCTCTCCAGAATACCTCTAGCTGTTATTTTTCCAGCTTCCTGTGTTGCTGGTGAGCAGAGACAACTTCAAAACCTGGTGCCTTAGTTTCTTCCCCTCCCCAGACCTAACTATTTCCATTTGGATAATAGGCCAGGGGCTGGAATAAGTCATCTCAAATTCTGATAATGAATCTTCTGAGGCAACTTTCCCTAGGAGCCCTGAGGAAGAGGAGGAGGCAGAGGTGATGTCTCTGTTCCTGGAGTGAAATCTCCCTCTTGGCCTTTAGTTTCTTGTTGGCATTGGTCCCATAGGATAACCAAGTCTCCCCACCATCACCATACTCCCACTTCCCCTGACAACAACCATTAGTTTCCAGGAAGCCGTATCTTAATCCTTTCAAGTGAGCCAGGCTACTTCCCTCCCTCCTTCTCTCCCTGTCTCCTGACTTCCCTTCCTTTCTCTCCTTCCCTCCTTCCTTCTTTCTCTCTTTTCCTCCCTTCCTGGCATTGCCATGAACCTGGGGCTGGCTCAGTTCTGCACTTGTCACTGATCAGTTTGTGTTCTCTCCTGCAATGAGAAAATTATTTTGCTTTATTCAGAAAGGTGGCCCTCAAAGGCTGGATCCAAAGTGCAAAACGGTCCACTGGACTTCAGACACCAGAGAGATCCCCTTTAACTGATAACTTGAGGGAAAGTCTGATGGAAGAAGTTGTACTTTATCTTGGCTTGAATGGTGGAAAGGATTTTAATCAGTAGAGAGGGGAAAAAGAGGAAGGAACTCAGTGAGCAAAGATATAGAAGTGGGAAAAAGCAGGCCAGTTTGGGTAACCAGTTTAGTTTGGTTCAAGTTCAATGCATTTGAACCAGAGCTAGGTTGGGGACTAGACTGGAGAGGGCCCTAAATGTTCTGGTCTCTTGGACTTAAAGATTTCAATTCTTAGAATGTGGTATGCACAGTCATAGAATGATTTGTTGAATATATGGAGAACATGTTCCCTGATTTCCCAGGGGAAATCTGGAATCATATTTTTTTCATGTTTATTTATTTTTGAGAGAGACAAAGACAAAGTGCAAGCAGAGGAGGTGCAGAGAGAGAGAAGGAGATACAAAATCCAAAACAGGCTCTAGTCTCTGAGCTGTCAGCACAGACACTGACACTGGGCTCAAACTTACAAACTGTGAGATCATGACCTGAGCTGAAGTCAGGCGCTCAAACGACTGAGCCACCGAGGCACCCCTGGCATCATTATATTTTTAAATTGAGATATTAAATGACACACATTAGTTTCAGGCATACAACATTGCTTCAATATTTATATATATTATGAAATGATCACAATATCTAGTTAACATCCATCGCCACACATAGTGACAAAATCTTTTCTTGTGATAAGAACTTTTAAGATTTACTCTCTTAGCAACTTTCAAATATGCAATATAGTATTATTAACTATAGTCACCATGCTGTACATTATATCCCCCATGAAATATTTATTTTATAACTGGAAGTCTGTACCTTTTGATCCCTTCACCCATTTCAATCACCCCCCTACTTCCCACCTCTGGCAACCACTAATCTGTCCTCTGTACCTGAGTTCATTTAAAAATTTTTAGATTCTACATATAAGGGAGATCATTTGGTATTTGTCTTTTTGTGTCTGACTTATTTTACTTAGCATAATGCCTTCACGGTCCATCCATGTTTCTGCAAATAGCAAGATGTCATTTTTTTTTTTATTGCTGAACTCAGCTATATGTGTATGTATATATGTATGTATATATCATGGACATTTGGGTTGCTTCCACAACTTGACTACTGTAAATAATGTTGCATATAGGGGTGCATATATCTCTTCAAGTTTGTATTTTTTTTCTTTGAATAAATACCCAGAATTGCAATTTCTGGATCATGTGGTAGTTGTACTCTTAATTTTTTGAGAGAACTATATACTATTTTCCATAGTGGCCACAGCAATTTACATTACTACCAACAGTGCACAAGTTCCCTTTTCCCTACATTTTTACCAACACCTTTATTTGTTGCCTTTTTGATAATAGCCATTCTAACCAGGTGTGAAGTGATATCTCATTTTGGTTATGATTTTCATTTACCTGATGATTTGTGATGTTGAGCATCTTTTCATATACCTGTTGGTCATCTGTATGTTTTCTTTGAAAAAATGTCTATTCAGAACCTCTGCCTATTTTTTAATCAGATTGTTTTGTTTTTTGCTACTGAGTTGTATGAGTTCTTTATATATTTTGGATATTAACACTTTATCAGTTATATGACATAAATATTTTCTCCCATTCAGTAGAAATGGGACTTCATTTTGTTGATGAACTGTTAATTTTGTTCTTTTCCTCTGCTGTACAGGAGTTTTTTAGTTTGATGTGATCCCACTTACTTATTTTTGTTTTTGTTGACTTTGCTTTTGGTGTCAAATCTAAAAGAGTCATTACCAAGACTTATGTCAGGGAGCTTACTGCCTGTGTTTTTCTTCTAGGATTTTTATGGTTTCAGGTCTTACATTCAAGTCTTTAATCCATATTGCATTAATTTTTGTGTATAGTGTAAGATAGCAGTCCAGTTTTATTCTTTTTATGTGGCCGTCCAGTTTTCCCAACACCATTTATTAAAGAAACTGTCCTGGGGTGTCTGGGTGACTCAGTCAGTTGAGTGTCTGACTTTGGCTCGGGTCATGATCTTGCAATCTGTGGGTTCGAACCCCGCGTCAGGCTCTGTGCTGACAGCTCAGAGCCTGGAGCCTGCTTCAGATTCTGTGTCTCCCTCTCTCTCTGCCCCTCCCTCGTTCGTGCTCTCTCTCTCTCTCTCTCTCTCTCTCCAAAATAATAAATATTCTTTTTTTAAAAAAGGAAAAAAAGAAACTGTCCTTTCCCCATTGTATATCTTGGCTCTTTTGTTATAAATTGATTGGATATATATTCCTAGATTTATTCTGGGACCATTAATTTCACCATCCTCTTGCAAGCCCAGAGCATTTGACTGCTTACAAATTATTTGTGCACTCATCACTTCATTCACGTTTAGAATAGCTTCTGAACTACCTGGGGAAATCCTACTCTTCCACAGTCAAGCAATCTGCTTCATCCTGGCACTTTCTAATCTCTGTCCATCTATAGTCACAGAAGACTTAGCTTCCAGATACTAGTCTACTAGACAGCTCTTACTTTGCCAGTCTCCTCCTAGCACAAGCTACCTCCTCCCAATAGAAAAGCAGAGGCTGAGGTGATGGCAGGATCTGATTCAATGGCAAGTTCACCTGTAATTCCTTCACCTCCTTGACTTTCACAACACCATAAAACCTCCATTTTACCCATACTTCCTTGGTCTCACCTAGAAATGCAGGTCCCCCTTTCCAGCCAGAACTGCCTGCTTTTCCAGAAGTGACTTTCCTGGAACCCTGTAGTTTGACCTCACAGACTCTCTCATTCTTTCATTCAGTAAAGATTTATTGACACCTAATATTTTCCAGGCTCTGAGTTTCAGGTACCACATGATTTCCTATCTTCTCTCCATTTGCCTCCCTCCCCTGTATTCATGTCCTTCCCTGTCCATCTTTTATCCTGTGTTCATTCAATAACTTCAATCTCTCACCCAGTACCAAACTAACTTTGGATGAAGCCATCGTCCTCTCCTAAGCCTGGGCTGATGAACACCATAGAAGAAATTGAAATAAGTAATCATCACAGAAATCTAAAGAGTTAATATACATTGAATACTTATTATGTGCCAGGCAATATGCTCAGTAATCACTAAGCATGGATTAACTCATTTAATTCAATGACCTTATTTTACTCATGTCCACTTTACAGATGAAGAAACTGAGGCACAGTAAGATTAAGTAACTTGCTCAAGATCATAGAGATAGGAAGCAGGATCTCATGAAAAAGAGATCACCATACATTCCTGGATGACAGTCCAGCTAGGCCTTTATCAACTTGCCCATTCTCTACTGTAACTATTTCAAAAATTTTTAATATTTACTTATTTTTGAGAGAGAGACAGACAAAATGTAAGTGGGGGAGGGGCAGAGAGAGAGGGAAACACAGAATCCAAAGAATATTCCACGCTCCAAGCTGTCAGCACAGAGCTCGATGCAGGGCTCAAACTCACAAACTGCGAGATCATGACCTGAGCCGAAATCGGACACTCAACCAACTGAGCCACTCAGGTGTCCATCTGCTGTAACTATTTCAAACCTTGTCCAATATTAGAAAGCTTTCTTGAATATACTGCTACTCTACTCTCACTTTGGGGACTTTGCTTCCCACATCCCAGAATACCTAGAGGTCATTAGGCATGACATCTTCAACTTGTCATTACAACAAACTCTACTACACCCACCCATCCTTCCCTCTTGTCTTGGTCCCTCCTCTTATCAAGGCTAACTCAGTTCTAGGGGCTCTGGATCTCACCCCCTACCCCTAGCCAGGGCCTCCCACCCATCGGTTATCCTGTCTCTTGTATCTTCAATTTAACTGATTTTCCCCCAAGCACATATGCAAGCTCACATTCTTCCATCTTGTAGGAACAAATCTGAAACCCGGTACCCCCTTTAAGACACCATCTCTTTGCAGTCAAACTTCTGGAACAAGAAGGTTACACACATTCTCCCTTTCCTTGTAGACCATTCTCTTGACACTCCACTGTAACCTGGTGGACACCCTCAACCCTGCTCCACACTGGCTTTGCCCATATCACCAGTGACTTCCTAGATAAACCTAAAATGTCATCTTTTCTACTTTTATCTTGATGGACTTCTGGGAAACATCTGACACATACATTCTTAGTTACACCATCTTCATAAAATCTCTGTGTCTTCCTTGGCTTCTGAAAAATTCAGCTCTTCTGACTCTGGTCTCACCTTGCCAATTCCTCCCTCTCAGGGCTTTGTGGGCTCCTGTTACTTACTCCTCTCTTTCTCTTATACCCTTCACCTAAGTTACCATCATCAAGTCTGGCCAGTTCTATCTTCCAAATACATCCAAAATTCAACCACTTCGCACCACTTCCACTGCCTCTACCCTGGTCTGAGCCTCCATCACATTTCACCTAGATCACTGTATGAACCTTCTTCTTGGCCTCACTGCTTCCTCCTTTGCTGTTACAGTGCCCTAAACATTTTACTAAGACCATGTCACTCCTCAGCTCAAAATCCTGCAGTCTAAAGACTTTAAAATGGCTCAGAAATCCATAACAATCTGCTTTTCAGGTCCCCTCTGACCCTCTCTCCTACCACTTTCTCCCCATACTTACTCTGCTCCAACTGCACTAGCTGCCTTGTTCCTCTAACATTCCAGTATGCTCCCACCTCAGGGTCTTTGTAATTCCTGTTCCTTTTGCCTGGAATGCTCTTCCTCTAGATATTCTCCTAGTTTTCTCCATCAGTTTTCTCAGATATTTGCTTGAATATCACCTTTTTGGTAAGGCCTATCCCAACTGCCCTATTTAAAATAGTATCCTCCCACCAATACTCCCTGTATTGCTTTTTTGCTCTATTTTTCCTCCATATATTGCTATCTGATATACTACATATCTTACTTCCATATTTCATTCATTGTCAATGTTCATGAAAATTACATTATCATATTAGGAAATATACAATTAAAGTTTGACAAATTTCATTCCCTTTATTTTTTAAAATAACTAATTTTAAAGTATAATTAGCAGTCATATTAGTTTCAAGTGTAAAATATTTTAATTCAACAATTCTATACATTACTCAGTGTTCATCACATTAAGTGTACTCTTAAAACATGGATGGACCTACAGAGTTCATGCGAAGTGAAAGAAATCAGACAAAGACAAATACCTTTCACTTATATGTAAAATCTAAAAAGAAAACCCACACACAAATGAACAAACAAAACAGAAACAGACTCGTAAATGTAGAAAATTGCTGGTTGCCACAAGAGAGGAGGGTTAGGGGATGAGTGAAATAGGTGAAGGGGATTAAGAGGTACAAACTTCCAGTTATAAAATAAGCAAGTTGGGGCACCTGGGTGGCTCAGTTTCTTGAGTAATGGACTCTTGATTTCACCTCAGGTCATGATCCTGGTGTTCTGGGATCAAGCCCCATGTAGGGCTCCACACTAAGCATGGAGCTTAGTTAAGATTCTCTCTCCCTCTTCCCCTCTCCCCTGCTGGTACTCTCTCTTTCTCTAAAAAAAATCAAAATAAAAATAAATAAAATAAAATAAAATAATCACTGGGATGACTTACAGCATAAGGAATATATAGTCAATAATATTATAATAACTTTGTATGGTAACAGACAGTAACTAGATTTATCATGATGATCATTTTGTAATGTATATAAACGTCAAATTACTATATTGTGTACCTGAAACTAATATAATATTTTATGTCAACTATACTTCAATTAAAAAAAGAAAAAATGTATTTCTTATTAATAAACTGCCTGATTCAGGGCTTAGCCCTTTTTCCTAGTGAGAAAAAATAAAAACTGACAAAAATAAATAAATAATAAAAACTCATATCATACCAGGAGGTAGCATATGTTATGGTTAAGGAAAAAGGCCAATTAAGGAATTGGAGAGTGAAGGCGAGCAGAAATGGGGATTCCTATTTTATATTTTCTAGGGAAGTCCTCACTAATAAGGTGCCATTTTAGCAGACATCTGGAGAAATTGAGGCGCAAACCATGTCAATATTCAGAGAATAAACATTGTAGGCAGAGGGAATAGCAAATACAAAGCCTTGAATGTGGGACAAGTCAAACTTAGAACACCCTAAACAGAATCATTACATTTTCCTTAAACCTGTTCCTATATTTCTCAGTTCAGTGGATGGCAACACCATCCACTGCCTTGCCTAAGTCAGAAGCTGCAGAGCATTGGTCTGATGGGTTGTGGGCCTCCTCCACTATACTGGTGCCCTGAGTCCAGAATCTGTGTCTAGTTCATCATGATGTGTCATGTGTGCCACAAAGCCTGACTCAGAAGTGCTCAGAGAGTAGCAACATCACTCTGGTGAATGATAGTAACTAAGCTTAATATTAGACCCGAAGATACTTCATTTGACTATGTTCGGCAAACATATGGTGAGCATTAAGTTTGTACTAAACTCTCTGTTGGGTGCTAAGATACGAAGAAGAACAAAGAGACCCTCTGCCCTGGGAAATTTGGTCTGGCTCTGCAAAATTAAAAGAAACTTGTGTTTAAGGAATCACAGACTCATGTGTGATTATATCAAAAAGTAGTTTCAAAGTCATATTGTAAGTTCCATAACTCTAAAGATCTATACATTGGATCAACAAAAATAATAACAAGCAGCAGTACCTAACACTTAATTGAGGGCTTTGTATATAGCAGGCTCTGTGCTAAGTACTTAATGCTCACTTAATTCTTTTTTAAAGTTTATTTATTTATTTCTAAGAGAGAGAGCACAAATGGAGGAGGGGCAGAGAGAGATAGAGGGAGAGAGAGAGAATCCTGAGCAGTCTCTGCACCATCAGTGCAAAGCCCAATGCAAGGCTTGATCCCATGAACTGCAAGATCATGACCTGAGCTGAAGTCAAGAGCCAGATGCTCAACCTACTGAGCCACCCAGGTACTCCAATACTCAATTACCACAATTCTGTGACGTGGATACTATTATTATTCCCATTATGTAGAGGAGAAAACAGAGATTCAGAGAGGTGAAATAACTTGCCTGGGTCACACCACTCCTAAGTGGTGTGGCCAGCATCCCAGTCCAGGCAGTCTGGTAGCAAAGTCACTATACTACACTGCTTGCTTCCCTGGGAAGTTCAAACTTAGCTAGTTGAGCCTCTGTCTTTTAGCAGACAGTCATGGTCTTCTACAATTTGGCCCCGGACCTATCTTTTTTAGGTTAATTTTCAGCTCTTTCTCTCTCCCTACACAAATACTTTCTCTCCTCCTATACCAATATGCACTAGCCCCACATGTCCAGAATCCTAGCTCTTGCCCAACCTACCATACCCTCTCACATTGATGGGCTTTGGATTGGGCAGAAATCCTTTCCCTGCTTTTCTGACTTGACATAGTCATCAAGGTCATCCCTCCATGGAACATTTATCTGATACCCCTCCCCGCCCTGGGAGAAAGGAACCTCTTCATCTACAATGCTCCAGATCACCTCTGCCAGACTTTTAGCCTACCTTTCAGCTCCTCTCAGAACTCCATCCATAGAGCGTTCATTCTCCCAGAATATTACCATTGTATTCACTCTTCCCAATGCCTATCACAAGGCCTGGCATAGAGGAGGTATCCATGGAATATTTAGTAAGGAAAGAAAGAAGCACTGTATTCATGTGGACCAGTCTGTCTACCTAAGTTTATGGAATTGCCTCCAGACAGCTTGCACATCTGTTCTCATAAGCTTTTCACTGCAGCCACAAGACACTGAGCAGCAGAGGGTTTATCTCCATTTTGTAGGTAAAGAAATTAAGACAAAGTATTCTTGCTCCTTCACAATGAGCCCCTGTAGTGATCAAACAAGTTGATCATGTGTCTTTCAGCATGTGCAATCAGGGCCTAGAGGACTCCCTCTTTGAGAAGCCATTTTGAGTTACAAGTTTATGCCTACACTTGGTCTTTCCATACACTGTTCCTGGAGAGGAGTGGACCATACAAATCAGGAACTGTGCCACCACCACTCTTTCCTCCTTAATCACAGGAACACAATCTCTTCCTGAGACTTAGAAATATCAGGATCAAGAAGAAGGTCACACAACTGGGAGACCCTTTTAATATGTCAAAGACTACTTTTGTTTTTCTAAACACTATTTCTTTTTGACTCAGCCCCATATTCAATATCTGTCCATCCCAAAGATAATTGGTATGGCAGAATGTTTGGCAACTGGGAAGAGGACATGGAGGACTAACTCCTATGGCAGGAGTGGCACAGCAGTACCTCCTTACCTCATGTTTATTTCAAGCCCACCACTTGATTGCTTTGCACAGCTCTTCTCTCCCTATTCCCAGAGCTAAGACTGCCCTGGCCCTTCTCCCTATTCCCAGAGCTGAGACTGTCCTGGCCCTGTGTTTCCCTAGGCTTTAGATTTGGAAACTGTCTTTCTCAAATTGTAATATTTAGCCTACTTCAAATACTCAAGGTTCTGGGTGAAACATGAACAAATGGTAGGCAACCAGAGGCACAAGGCAGTTGTGGAAGCCTATGAATGAGGTGGTGGAAAAAAGACACCTCCAAAATCAGGTTCAACAAATGAGAATCAGGACTTTGCAAAGCAGGAAAGCACAGTTCCAAGGAAATATTATAGTTCAGCCATCCAGATGGGGAAACTAAGGCTAGGAATGAGAAGGTGCTTGCTCAATGAAGTCACACAGTGAGCCAGTGGCTCCCTACTCCCTGCCGTTTATCTAGAGCTGGAACCAGAATAGGAGGTCTGATGTTTAAGGTGTGATTTTTGTTGGAAATGTATAGAATGTCATGGAACATCATGGAACATTATAGAATTGATTTCAACTGTCAGAGTTGGAAGAGATCAAGGAACTTGATCAATCTTACACACTGCTTGTGGAGATGAAGTGTAGACTGGCCCAGAGAGGAAAACGGACTGGCCAAGGCAGCAAATCTGAGGCAGAGCTAAAGCCAGATCCCAGCCCTAGCAGCCATGTCAGTTTCTGTGCTTCATACATGTAGAGGCAACAGTTCTCTTACCACTCTAGCAGCTGGATCTTTTCAAGTCAGATAGGACCCCATATAGCAGCAGAGAACACGCCCCCTGCAATGCAAAAATGGCAGACACTGTTCTCTAATCCCGTCTTTCTCCTCAACCTGGATTCCCTACCCTTTTTTAGACATTCACAAAGTTTTGGGGTAGGGCCTTCTGGATATTCTTGAGATAGTGGTGGAACTGAATTCTTTGTTGCCTCAGCTCACTTGTCCTTGGCAGCCACTAGTGCCACTTAATGCCCTCAGTCTAGTTAAGGACCCAAGCTCAGGCTGGCCACCTGCCACATCCCAAAGACAGAAGTCAGCAAGGCTGGTACAGGCCTCCTCTCTCCACCCTCAACCTTGACTTCCAGTCTGGGCCTAGATATGATTTTTCTCTCAATATCTAGACTTTTCAGGGACAAGGAACTGCACAAAGTCTGGCTTACAATTAAAACGTTGAGGGGCCCTCTAGAGGCCTTGGAGATCCCCTCATGTTCCATGAAAGATGGGAAATTTTGATGAGGGTCAAACTACAGAAACAAGTCTCTCCAAAGAAAAGTGAAAGAAGCCTAGGACAGGAACCTGGGTTCTGAATTCCAAACCTGCCACCATCACTGGCAGGCTTGGTGACCTCAGTGAAGTGACTTCCCTTCTTAGAACAGCAGCAGATCCTTCGGTAACGGGTGCAAACTGACCTCGATGGTCCCTAAGGGCCCTATTATGCCAGACAGGCGGAAGAAGCTGGGGCATGGACGCTGCAATTGGTTTTCCTGGCAGGTGTGTTCCTCTTCTGGGGCGCGCGCCATGGGGCCCTATCTTTATACCTATAGTTGGGCCCGGCTAGGCGCCAAAGGGCTTTGCAGTCCCCCAGGTTTCCCAGCCTCTCCGCCCCTCCTCTCCTCGCCAGCCTTTTGCTCTGGAATAAACTGCCGGGTGGCTGCTAGGGCGCGATTGCACTGCGTCCACGGAAATGGGAGCATATGCAAAACTGAAACCGAGCTCCAGGGCTCCAGCGAGCCCTATCCCGAGCCCCATCCGGGCGGGACTGGCCCAGCGAGCTCGCTGTGTCGCCAAACCATTACTTGCCCAGTGTGTGTGTGTGTGTGGGGGGGGTCGTTGAATGGAGAGTCCCAGCGAGGGGTTCTTCACCCCCTCTGCCACCGGCCAGCACCACGCCCGAGGTTATTTGCATTTAAAGGGAAACGCACCAAGGAAAACAGTGGGCGGGGTGGGGCCCGCCTTCCCACCGTGGCGATTGGGCCACATGCCTGCCTATCAAGGCACGGACGCCCCACCCTGTTGGCTATGGAGTCTGCGAGAAAGGGGTATGGGGGAGCTGCCCAAAGCCTGGGGAAAGGGAGCCAGTGCAGGAGGTGACGAGCAGCGGCGGCGGTGGCGGTGGCGGCAGGAACAGCAGTAGCGGCTATCTCAGCCGCAGCAGCCTAGGCTCCAGTCCCAGCCAGGGCTGCGCAGCAAACAATAAGCGGGGTGGAAACCGGACCGGGCCGGGTAAGCACTGCGCGCTGCGGGTAGCCTCAGCCTGCCCGCCGTCTGGTGCAGTCCGGCGTGCTCCGCTCTGACCGCCTTCAGGGCCCTAAGGGCTGGGCCAATCGGAGTCTGGGCCGCCCTCCGCTCTCTCAGAACCAGCTCTGAAGTCTGGCTGGGGAGAGTCCCCTGGGCGCAGGCGACCGCGGTTAGAGGGGGTGCAGATGGAGAACGGGCTAGCCTGGGCTATGCCTTCAGGCTCTCGGGGGAGGCGGGGATGGGCCCAGCACGTGCTGCTTCACCGACCCGGGACGGGGAAGCCGCCAGCCAGCACCCCCAGCGGTGCATTTTTAGGCCGGGAGCTCCACAGCTTTGTTGTAGCACATTAGCTGAAACAGCTGTGTTACGTGGATATTGCTCACCCAAGCGGCCCAGCTGCTGCCCCTTTCCTCTCCTGCTCATCCCCTGCCTCCTTCTCGCCTCTGCGGATGGAGCCGGCGCTCTGGCCTGGGCCCGACAGATACTGGCTTTGGCGTGGATTGGGCTATCTACACTATGTGCCTCCTCTCCAAGCTGGAGAGGAGCTTGTGGGCCTGTGGGCAGCCCACTTAGGAACCTTGGCCTTGAGGCCCCAACCAGCTGCACCCCCTGCTGCTGGGCCTCCAGGCGCATCTGGCGCCCGCCCCCGCGGACAGGCTGGCTGGCAACCGAGTTCTTGCTGGATCTTAGGTTAGAGCTGCAGCTCAAACTAGTCCTTGGGTTAGATCTGCAAGGCCGCTTTGTCTCCGCCCCCCTTCGCTTCACCTCCTATCCCCTAAGGGAAAACTGGCTGCTTTTTCCTCTCTTGCCGCCTATTTAAAAATAGAGATAAGCGTGGTGTTAGCAAGGTATTTCTGTGCCAGAGGCCAAGGGAGCAATTACTGTAGTAGAGACTGTAAGTCTGAATCTGTGTGAGAAAGCTAGAGAGACAACTAAACCCTCCAACTTCTCAGTTACTTAAAATACCCAGCCTGCTGAGCTGCTGTCATTGTCTCTGCAGACACCTCTGACACTGGTGACCACCTGACTGCAGGACTTTGTCTAGGCTCCCTGGCAAAGAGGGTCTGTGCCCTACAGGTACTCCACAGCCTAAGTGCCCAGGTAGCCACTGGACTGGCCCTGCAAAGCAGGCCTTGGTTTGGTCAGGCTTATCTTGTCAGTAGGCCCATGGGGTCAAGGGGAGCCTTCTCCAGCACCTAAACATTTCACTCTTTGGCTCTGCTGGCCTGCTGCATTGGCATGGGTATGGGCTAGGTGGAGGGCACTGCGTTATTGAACTCCCCACCCCACCCCACCCGAGGACATTTTAGCAGAGCCTTCTCCCCTAGTACAGCTCCCCTCATTCAGTCCCACCCACAGCTCAATCACTGCACCAGGGTATGCCTCTGGCAATAAGCTGTAGGCCTTTCTGAAGAACTGGAGGGAGGGAGCGATCAAGGGGCCTGGCAGGCTCTTCTAGGACCTTTGACCAGCCTCTTAGTGTGGAGAACACTGTGGGCTGCAAAGCCTGGGTATTTGAGAGGAGTATATCCCTCACTTGAGGGAAGGCTAGCTGGGGAACTTTGTGACACAAACTAGGACTGCAGATACCACACTATAGTCACTTCTTCCTACTTTGACCAGGCACCAACAGAAACCAACCCTCTACTTGCAGCAGGGCATCTCCAGCTCAGGCCTGAACATGTTCTCTGCCTTGCCTCAAACCAACAACACCTAATATATCTTCCCTATATAACTGCCCTCCTCACACCCAAACCCACTCACCCTACACTGACCAAATTATTTTCCCTATCAGGCCCCAGCTCTGGGCCCACCTTCTCCTGAGTGTCTTTTCTTCCAGTCTCTTGTAACCCATGATGACCTCCTCTTTCTCAACTCCTCCAGGCTGCCTGCACCCCTTGGCCATTTGGGGACTTAAATTAGAATAAGAGGCAAATTATAATTAAGTTTCCCTGCCTCTACTTTGTCTCCCTGATATCATGGATGTCTGGGTTATATCAGAATCCCTCAGGGGAGTAAATGAAACCTTGAAATCAGCCATAACCCCCTCAAAGCCTAGCCATGCATAGCAGTTTATGAATGTTTCAGAAGAATTTGCTGTCTGTGTCAAGCTTTCAAGAAGATTTTTACCTCCCCAAGATATACTTGTCCTGATCCATATGAAAGTGATTAAAGAAATTATATTTAAGGATCAGATATTTATTGAGTATGCCTAATGAGAATGGAGAAGGGCAATGGGTTGGAACTACAAGAAAAAAATAATGATGTTTTCCTTCAACAACAAGTTCAAGATCTGGACTGCTCAGACCCCAGATTGCACATATCTTTGATTGCTGATTCATGAGCCTAGAGGCAAAGTACTGTGGAGAGAGATGAGAAATATTTATATCTAGGGGGATCACCCTGGAAACTTTCAGAAAGTAGAGGGGTTTGGCTAAGCAAAGGGTAGTGTAAAAGCAAAATTAGGAATGAGAGTGGGTGGGTGGTAGGCAGGCTGAGAGATGTGATGTAGTCTTTTCTGGTTGAAACTGTATAGTTTTAAGATAGAGAGGAGGTTGGTGCCCAGTGATGGAGATTCCCAAATGTCAGGCTGTGGAATGGGGATCTGATCTTGGGAGAATGGGGGAAGGGACCATTGAAGAATGGAACATGAGGAGGTTTTGATATTTGTGTGTGTGTGTGTGTAAATATGCCATAATAAAATGATATTTTATAAATGGGTCTTAGAGATTGGAAGCATGCTATAAATCGGGACTGTAAGGGGTCACCTTTGGATCTGGACATAGAACTGAGGGGCAGCCTATCTCTAGAAGAAAGTTGTATCATTTCGGCTTTCCTTCAGCCTTGCAGGGAGTGAATTTGAAGGAGGGTCCCTAGAGCTTACATACCAATGTGGTGGCCTCTGCTGGTGCCCAACCTTCCAACTGGACAGGCCTTCAGGGAGCACCAGTTTGGACTGCGCTTACAAGATGGGAATCCTGAGTTCTGGAAAGCAATAGGGGCTTCCCTAAGGTCAGCATTTAGGGATAGGCTGCTGGCTCCTGTACAGGGACTCTTATACTGTATCCCACTGTCTCCATCTCCAGTGTCCTCCATTCCACAAAAATCTCAGTAACCAACCTCTAATCTCACCTCACCCATTCCTCAAGAGTGAGAAGGTGCTGGGTTTAGTTTGGGGGCCCTCTCTGGAGAATTCTACCTCCCCTTTCATGTCTATTTTGCTTCCTAGTCTTGGTCTGGAGCTTGTTGGGGGCTGAAAGTTTCAGAAGGAGGAGAGGTAGTTAGAAGAAGTTGGAAGTACAATGACTCTCTCCTAGTATAGTGGAAGCATTAAAAATCCTTCAAGAACTGTTATACTCTCTTAAATTGTGTGTGTATAGGAGGTAGGAGCAACCCTGTTCTACTGGTTCAGGGGAATAAGAAAATGAGATAAATAACTGCTAGCCTGGCAGGTCACTGGGTTGCTTGAGGAATCAAGGAGGGAAAAGGGGCTTCCATCCCCTTCACTTATAGATAGACTACTGGAGACTAGAAGAGGACATGCCCAGTGTTATTCCATCAGTTCCTCTGTTGTGAATCCAATCCAGGCAGATAAACTAGGTGATAAAGGTAAAGCCTCCAGAGGAGGCATTTCCTCCCTGTGTCACTCATTCCTGGGTCATGCATCTCACACTGCCAGGAAGTTTTTTTTTTTTTTCCAAAGCTAGTCTGAGCCTCTCATGCTATATACATAAACCTGTGTGCAGGCATGCACATGTGTGTGTGTGGTGGGGGGGGATGAGGTTGGGGACAGCTGGCCATCATAGCTCCTGCTTAACAAACCATTGGAGATTTGGGGCATTAAACAGTATCTCCCACCCCCAACTTCTGTTCTCCGAATTAAATAATCACAGAGCTTTTCATCTCTTCTCCTTGGTCTTACTTTTCCAACCTGTGTATGTGTAAATGTATGTCTAGTAAGAAAGTTAGGGAAACCAGAACCATTGCAGAGGTGCAGGTGCCAACTGAGTGAGGGTGCATTGCTTCCCCATACCTTCCCTTTTGGGATTAGGGGATAATAAGGACAATGAAGAAAATAGTACAAGAGGGCTTGGTGGCAGCAGAGGCAGGCATAGTGGTGCTGCAGGGACATTTGTGACCTTTTGATCTGCGGTTCTTTTTGTAGAGTCTTCAATGCTTTCATCTCCTACAGGTTGTTTTTTTCCCTGCTGGGCATCGAAACAGATACTAACCCAACTTCTTCAGACAGCACTCCTCAGCCCTCCCTGCTGGGGGCTGCAGCTCTTCTCAGGTGAGAGAGGGCTGGGCCAGACCAGTTCTGGTCCCCTCTGTTCTGGACATATAGGAAATATTTGCAGGCCAGGCCTAGTGCATCTTGAAAAAGTAAAATGTTGGGTGGGATTCTGTGGAGGGAGGCATGAGAAATGAGCCTGGGTTGTAGGGCAGTGGTGGACTGAGGCCAACCAACTAGGCATGCAGGCCTCCCACTGAAGTCTAGGACCCCCAAAATTACATGCTCCCACCATGCCTCCTCTTCAGCCAGTAGAAAACTGGTCACAGGACTACCCTTCTTCTGGCTTCTTACACAACCTGGGGCAAGCAGACCCTAGTTCAATCTCCCATTTCCATATAGGGAATCTGAAACCCAGAACAGGGAAGGGGTTTGCTCAAGGTTACACAGGAGCATAAAACCCTTAATTCAAGGTTTCTTCCTCTAAGTACACTGATTCTGATTCCCTCCCAAGCTTCAGTTTCCTTACCTGGACTCTCACATAGGGTATGATATATATAGGGGAGTGGACACATGGGAAAGTTAGGGGTCTCCATTGTTCATTTGGCCCAGCTGTTCCCCTGTAGGCTTTGGCTGCCTGTCACATCTGTTTCCCTGGAGTTAGCTCCTCTTATTCTTCATCTGAACTGGGTGGGGGGAGGTGGTACCTGTTGCCAATGTCACCCTTGCTGGGTTAGTACTGACATAGTAGAAGCCTTACTGTGTAGGCATGGCACCCACCTCAAATACATTCCTCTCTAAGGAAGTTTGGGAGCCTGAGAGGGGAGTAGCAAGTAGATGGCTTGGCTCCCAGAGACCCCATCATTCTAGGCAAGCTGAGCAGGGAACCTCAGCAGCCTGAGGAGAAAGTAGGGCATCAAGAAGGCTCACTGGAAAAGCCAATTTCAAGGAAGAGGTAGTGTCTGGGTGACCATATCGCCCAGACTAGAGAAGTCCCTATATATTTTGGGGCTAAGGAGTAGAGAAGTGAGACTAGGAGACTGCAAGGGGCATGCAGGGAGAGTCTTGAAGGTCAGGGAAAGGGTTTTGACCCTGATCCTATAGGCAGTGTGGAATAATTTGGTAAGTAGAGGAGTGGTGCTCTGAAGTCGGGGTTGTAAAAATGATTCTGGCAAGTGTGTGGAGGAGATGGAGGAAGGGGAGGCAAGGGCTGAGATTTCCTTATGATAGCAGGGAAGGACCAGAGGGAGCTCAGCTAAGAGGTTTGTGTCATCTTCAGAGGACATGGCTGGTAGCTGAGGAGCTGGAGTGGAGAAGGTGGCTGCAAGTGGCCTTTTACTGAATATCTGCCAGTAACTAGAGAGCAATTTACCATTTCCATTTATCATCTCTAATCCTTACAGTGATTCTGCATAATAGGTAGCATTTTCTTTTCTTTAAATTTATTTTTTAATGTTTATTTATTTCTGAGAGAGAGAGAGGCAGAGAGAGAGGGAGACACAGAATCAGAAGTAGGCTCCAGGCTCTGAGCTGTCAGCACAGGGCCTGGTGCAGGGCCTGAACCCACGAACTGCAAGATCATGACCTGAGCTGAAGTCAGATGCTTAACAGACTGAGCCTCTCAGGCGCCCTATAGGTAGCATTTTCTTCATTTTCCAGGTAAGGCATTGAGTCTCAGGAACATTGGGCCAATTTCTCAAACCCCACCACCTGTAAGGGATGAAGCTGGCATTTTAGTTCTGGGCTGAAAAACTCCAGCTGAATTAGATTTCAGTTGAACCGTTGTCTGAGCTTCTACTCTGTGCTAGGTGTAGTGATTATAAGATGAAGGAAGGTCCATTTGAGAGAAATTAACAGATAGACTGAGGTCTGCTGGAATGAATTACCCTATGCTGAGTGAGGGGCTTATAGTGGGCAAATAGGAGCCAAGGAGAGAGGGCCTATTTTGGGGTCTGTGCTGCATCTAGAGGTATGGAATACTTTCTTGAGAGGAGGTGCTCCTTAATGGTAACAAAAGTTTTGAGAGTGGACCTTGGCTGTGGGCTTTAGAAATGGGTGATTCAAGTTCCAGATCATCTCATAGATCATTTCCTTTAAACCATAGCTCAAATTCTGCATCTTTGTCCCCAATGGCATGTTTCTGTTTGAACCTTTTTTGGCCCGTCAAACTTATCTCCAAAGCAAAAGGAGAGTAAAAGAACATGTTCTACAGTTTGGGAGTGGTAGTGGTGGAGTTGCTGATGAGGAGAGCCGCAACAGGCTGGATTGGCAGCCCTTGGATTCTGAAATCAGCAGGCTTTCTGGAATGTGCTAGGTGGGGCCAAAACAGTGGCAGCCAAGTGAGGACTGGAAATGCTTCAGAAAAAGCTCAGCTGAGTTGGGACAGGGGATGGGAGGGAGAGATGATGGCTTTCGGGTATGAAGGGAACCTCCACAGTACTTGCACTCAGTCTTCCTCCTTCTATTGAGAGCTAGCACAGTGCAGTTGAATGGCATTGGAATAGGGATTGCAGAGGCCTGGGAGCTGGTGTGGCTCTGTCACCATCCTACTGTGTGGACTTAGGCAAGGCTTTTCCCAAGCCTAGGTAATTTCTTTCTCTGTGACAAGGAGTTGCCACCCCCCCACCTGGAAGGATTAATGGATTGCTAGGAAGGGCCAAGATGGGGGTAAGGGAGTGGGGAGTGCTTTTTAAATTGGTAAGTGCCCTGATTGGGTGAAGGCTGTCTATTGATTTGCATTTCCTTTGATGTTGGTACATGTAGCTGAGTTTGAATTGTTGACCTTTCTGGCCTATACTACAGAACGTAGCTAGTTGAAATTCCCAGATAATCCAGAGCTACTAGCCAGTAGCTGACTTGAGGCAACAGTTTGGGTCCCTGAATATAAAAGTTTGGCTAAAAGAGCAGCTAAAGTTATCTCTTGTGAGATAACTACATAGTCACTCTCATTTACCATTTGGGGCAACTGAGGCCCAAGGAGTTTTGGTGACTTACCCATAAAGGCCTGGGGTGTATCCTTCTCAATCCTAACTGAGGTAGTTTTGCTAGAAATTGTCCAACTATAGTTTGAAGAAAATATTTTAAAAATTAATTGCTATGTTTCTGAGCCTCTGCTATATAATTAATTTTATTTGGTACTTTATATACATTGATTTGGTTCCTTACAATATTTTTAAGAGGTAGACACTCTAAATAGCCTCATTGAGGCTGAAGCTGAAGGAACTTGCTAGATATCCCCCAGGTAGGCAGAGCTGATTATAGTGCAAAACTAGCTGACTCTTGGTGGGGAGTACTCCCTATCCTTATCACTCCCCTCCTTAGTTACCACCCCCATACACACACAAGCATACAAGGGCTAGATGGATCCAGAGTAGGCTTATCTCCAAGGTAAACTGCTTGGTGGAGATCTTGAGAACTATGACTGGTTGAGGTCATGCCTCTGGAACTACTGCATGAATCCACACACTTCTTCCCTGAACTCTAAGTTGGCTGAGCTTGTCCTAGGAAGCTGAGCTGGGAGCAAAATATGTAAGGCTCAGGCCACAACTGTTTCCTCCTCACTAAGAAGTGTTCCTGGGGCAAATTTGTGGCTCACATCCTGCTTGTGTTTTGAGAGGAATGGAGAAGAAAGAATTTTTGCCCTAATAGCCAAACTTCCACTTGTCCCAGCATGGCCTGAGGCTGGCCCTGAGAGCAGAGATAGACACAGCCCACTCCCTGCCAATGATAGTAGACGCTGCATTAAACAGCCCCTGCCAGGGGCCACAGCGTAGCCTTAGAGTGTTCCCTTACCCACCATTCCACCTGAAACTTAGCCCACAGGTTGTGAAACCTAAGGGTTGAGGGGCCCTGAATTTGGCAGGACCACTTTCTTGACAGGAACCATGAGGGGAATCAGCTCCAACCTGAAAGGGCTGCAGAGTCTGTCCCTTTCTGTCCCCTTTGCCTTCTGCTCCACCTCACTCTCCTGGCCAGTCAACTCTGTGGTCCCAAGTAAAGGAATATAGCCCATTAGGGAAGGACAGCATTGGGACCAGGTAGAGTGGCAAGGAGTATGGAGAAGGGATCCAGCCCAGAGGTGGCTAGGTAGGACTAGACTAGGGAGATATCAGCTACCAGTGATCCCTGGTTCCCTGGCCACCTCCTGTTCTACTGTCTTGAGAGGACATAGGCATAGACATTATGGGTATCTGTGGGGAGGTATGTGGCCCTTGGAGGGACAAGGCAGGGAAATGGGAGACAGCACAGTTTTAAGACTGGTCCTTTCTAGCAAAGATGACCCTGGTCCTAGTTAGGAGGAGGGCTTGAAGCTGGGGGGAGAGAATCCTAGTCCCAGAGACATCCCTGGCTAGTTCACCTACTCCCACCACACATACACAGAGGACTTTGTATAAATCCACACTCATGTCTTTAAAATCCCCCCATACTTGGCTCCTCTTTAACATGGTCAAGGCAGCTGGTCCCTAAGGCTCCACACAGTTAATGCCTTACCCAAATAAGTGGCCTTTTACACATGGTCTGCTACCTCCAAGGAAGTGGGATCTGACCTGGAAGGTGGTAATAATAACAGTAATGTCAGTCTTTCTCATTTGCACTGCACTTTACAGTTTACAAAATGTGTGTGATGCCCATTATCCAATCTAATTCTCTTAACACTGTAGTGATCTCCATTTCACAAGTGTCCAAGCCTAAGAGGGGTGCCTTGGCCTGCTTAGGGTACCCTGGTATGGACTGGAACCCAGCCCTGCAGCCCATGACTTCTTCCACAACACAATGCAGATTCCTGTGGCAGGGAAGGGAATGATGTAGAAAGTAGTGGGCTAGCCTTTACCACAGAGAAGCACAGTAGCAAAGGTAAGAGAAGGCTGTAGGAATTGCCCTCAAGCCAGGGCATCGAGGTTTTGAAAATTAGCTCTCTTTAAGATTCAGTTTGCCGAATCTCTCTGTTCATAGGAACTTCATTCCCAAACCCAACAGGACAATTCAGCCTTCTATCCACAAGAATGTTTAGGCCCATGAGGTTTTTCACTTGACCCTTGGTCTTCCTTCATGCCCAGCCATACTTACTAATCTCCTCCATCCCTTCCCCTAAATCATTGCCATTTCTACTTAATCCTGTCTGAAAAAGCCTATATTGAATGCTTCCTCCTCAACACAGCTTTTATGAACCCAGGGGGGTGTCTTTCTGCTCTTCAGATTTATACTGGGATATGATGACAAGGTATAAAGAATGATACTCCATCATGCATCTTAAGCAATAATGGGGCCTCTTCTTTAAGGCTTGTATTATGTTGTGCCTTCAGACTGTTACACATAGTATCATCTCCTATTAGCCTAGGAGCTCCCCCTAAAGCACTGGTTACCTCGTAGAACTGAAATTAATGTCTATCACTTACCAAATGTTCAGGAGAGGTTTGTTTCATAAATTCCACAGAGGGGAATATAATTTCATAAACAACTCCACTACTGCTATTCCATCTCTCCCATGTCTAGCACCATAATGACAACACTCTCAATAATTTCAGGGATGAAGTAAAAACATCTGTGACTTGAAAAGTGCAGAATTCACTTATATGATAGGGCCCCTATTCCAATCTGACCCCTGAGGAGAGGACTAGTGGGGGTGTGTGTATGCATGATTGTATATTTGTGGAGGATGGCACTGTCTATTGTAAGGCTGTCAGTTGCAGGGCTGAGCTAAAACAATATCGTGTAAAAATATGTCATTCGGAAAAAAAGCTGAGCAAATAATAGTAAACATCTCTGCAAAGAAGGGATCAGATGATATTTTTTCTCTTTTATTTTCTGGATAACCTGCCATTATCTTGCTCCAAGTTTAATATTTCAGTTATACAGAGTGCTCCTGATAGAAGCTTGGATCACACTGACGATTCGAGTGTCAAGTCAAGCAAGGCACAAGGAACAAAATTAATGTTTGAAGGATAGGATCAGGACTCCAGGAGGGTTCCTTCAAAGAGGTCAAGGGCTAGTTAGCTACCAGTCTCTCTCCACCCTCAATGCTGGTCCATAGTCTTCCACTACAGGTGAATGTGTAAGTCTTATTACTGTTGCAACCAATTACAGGGCTGATGTGCTGGCAAACTACTCCAGGGACACCAGCAGTGCTTGTCTGTCTCTTTCTGGCTCACTGCAGTTGTTCTGCCTCCCTTCTTCACCCTAGCCCCCTGTATGCTTGTGGCTACCCTACAAGGACAAAGTAGTAAGAAACTTTCCAGGGAGAGGTCATCAGATTCTAGCAGGCTGGTCACTGATCTGTCAACCAGCTGCAGTCACTAGAATGAATATATTAGACTTGGGGTAGGGGACATGCGTTGGAGTTTTTGTGATGGATATTCCTTTTTTTCCATCTCCATGGCATTTGGATATTTGGAGGATTGGGAGCCTATACCAGAAGGGTGTGCCTTGTACCAGGTTTATTTATTTAATAGCTATTGAGAGCCTTACTTCCAGGCCAGAAACGTGAATCACGTGGAGTTATGTCTTCAAGGGGTTCCCTTTCTAGATAGGGAACTAGATAGGGCCCAAAATAATGAGGGGAGTGGAGAAGACATAGTTTGCTTCATGGTTCTAAAATGGAACTTGGAGTTTCCAGTTGCCAAGAACCACATTGATTATTTTTTTCCAGTAGGACAGTCAATAGAAAGTCTGACCTAGACCTACTCCTTACATAACCGCTATGAAGAGGAAGTATTGCTAGGCCTTTTGGACCAAAGTCTTCAATTGGTACTGAATTCAGTTGGTACTGAAGTCTAGAGAGTAACTTGCCCCAAGGCCACCATGCTCTTTTAGCAGATCCTGGATTGTAGATCTGGAATATGGGCCTGTGAGGCTCCTACTCTGGGCTTCTGACAGTCTGGGGATAGGTGTGCTAGCATTTTAGGAAGCCTGTGGGGAAGAAGTGGAACTTCAGGTCTACTTTTATTTCTAACCCCAAGAAATATGTCAGTGAGAACCCAGACTAATGTGAAATTGAGGCCTGGACCTTGCAGAGCCCAATGAGGACTCAATGGGCTGTTTTGCCAGATGCTTTTGAAAAATTCTGTGGCATCCCTGTTGCCCTTCCTGCCTCCCCCTTCCTACCCTCTTTGATAATTACTCCTGTAGTCAATAGCACAACTGGGCATTTCCCACAACTGCAGTTCCCCCTGCCCAGTGCTCTCCTGAGCTTAGGGTGGCCTAAAGGAAGTGGATCCAGTGAGGGGTTGAGGGATGGCTGCCTATCGTTCAGAGTAGGGTTAGGGTTTTGTTGCCTTGGGGCCCAGAGGAGGCTGGTTCAGCAAGCCAACCATATGGATTGCATTAAGGTTTTCCTTACATTTTCTTTTACTTTCTTTCTGGTTCCACTCAAGCCTGAAATAAAAGACACCTGTGGAAACAAACACAGCCTGGATGCTTGCTTACCAGTACACTCTATCTTTGTTTCTCTCATCTCCTCTAGGCCCAACTGCGATGCTTCCTGACTGATGATGTTATAACAGTACCTGGAAGCCAGAAGGCTGCTTTTTTAGCTGAACATACCTGAGTTGTCCCCATCACCATGGAGACTGGAAAGGATGAAGCTTCTCAGTCCAAGGGAGCAGCAGCCTCTATGGACACCCAGGACCAAGGGGCAGAGAAAGGAGCCAAGAATGAGGCAGCTGAGATGACAGAAGAGCCAGTGTCAGAGCCACCCCCATCTGGCCCAGGTAGGCTGAAGAAAACTGCCATGAAACTTTTTGGTGGCAGAAAGGGCATCTGTACTCTGCCTAGTTTCTTTGGAGTGGGGCGAAGCAAAGGTTCTGGGAAAGGCATATCGAAGAAGAGTCTTAGCAAGAGCAAGACCCACGATGGCCTGACTGAAACAGCCCATGGCCCTGAAGACGTTGTCAGTGAAGGAACCAGATTTGCCTTACCTTTGCCTGAATCACCTTGCCAACTTCCCAGTTCCCAGAGTGCCCATGGGGTTTTGGAGACAGGCTCCAGATGCAAAATGTCTGTGGCTGGAGCCACAGACAAAGCTGGTGCTGAGAAGGTTACCTCTGTGCCCAAGCCAAAGAAAGGCCTGAAAGGTTTTTTCAGCAGTATCCGCCGTCACCGGAAAAGTAAGGTCTCTGGGGCTGAACAAAGTAAAATAGGGGCCAAGGGGCCTGAAGGGGTCAGAGCCAGGCCTCATGAACATGTAAGCTCAGCCCTTCTGCCCCATGCTAAGGATATCCTCCAAGCCCCCAGAAAGGAAAATGCCAAAACCCAAGATGCCTCTGGGCCAAGTATTTCTTTAGTACCAGAGTCTTCTCCAGCAGTCACTGAGAAGACAGCCTGTACAGATCCAGAAAATCCCATGGAAGTCTATGCCTCAGCACTTCTGCAGCCCAAGCCTGCTTATGAAGCCAGTGGCCCAGAGGAGCCCCACAGTCCAGAAACAGGGGAGAAGATGGTGGCAGAAGAGGTAAATCCACAAAATGGCCCTGTTGGGGACCAGCTGAGCCTTCTATTTGGGGATGTCACATCCCTGAAAAGTTTTGACTCACTGACAGGTTGTGGTGACATCATAGCAGAGCAAGACATGGACAGTATGACAGACAGCATGGCCTCTGGAGGCCAGAGGGCCAATCGAGATGGGACCAAGCGAAGTTCCTGCCTGGTGACCTACCAAGGAGGTGGGGAGGAGATGGCCTTGCCAGATGATGATGATGAGGAAGAAGAGGAGGATGAAGAGGTGGAATTAGAGGTAGAAGGAGAGGATGTCAAGGAGGAAGAAGATTATGACTTAGAATATCTGTGGGCACGTGCCCAGATGTACCCAAGACCCAATCTGAATTTGGGCTATCATCCCAACACATCTCCAGGAGAGCATGGCTACATGCTTCTTGACTCAGTTCGATCTTATCCTGGTTTAGCCCCTGGGGACCTTTTGACTCCTCAGAGTGACCAGCAGGAGTCTGCCCCCAATAGTGATGAGGGTTATTATGACTCCACAACACCTGGATTTGAAGATGATTCAGGTGAGACCTTGGGGCTTGTCCATAGGGATTGCCTGCCCCGAGACAGCTACAGTGGAGATGCCCTGTATGAGTTCTATGAGCCAGATGATAGTCTTGAGGTCTCCCCACCTGTGGATGACTGTCTTTATGACCTCCATGGTCGCAGCTCTGAGATATTTGACCCCTTCTTGAACTTCGAGCCCTTTACTTCCTCTCGGCCACCTGGGGCAATGGAGACAGAGGAAGAACGGCTAGTGACCATTCAGAAACAGTTGTTGTATTGGGAACTTCGGCGAGAGCAGCTCGAGGTCCAAGAGGCTCAGCAGGCACGTGCCCAAGAGGTTCACACCAGGGAGGCCTATACCCAAGAAACTCATGCCAGGGAGACCCATACCCGAGAAGCTCATGTCAGAGAGGCCCAAGCCCGAGAGGCCTATGCCAGGGAGGCCTGTGCTAGGGAGGCCCAGGCCCGAGAGGCCCATGCTCAAGAGGCTCAAGTCCGAGAGGTTCAGGCCTGGCAAGAGAAGCCCATCATGGAATATAAGATGAGGTCCTTAGGCCCATCCATGATGGGCCTAGTGGCAGGGGCATCAGGGGCCTCTCAGACTTCCCACCGGGGAACCACTTCATCTTTCCCTGCCACTGCAAGCAGTGAGCCAGACTGGAGGGACTTCCGTCCTTTAGAGAAACGTTTTGAGGGAATCTGCTCCAAAAAAGATCAAAGTACCTGTCTGATGCAGCTCTTCCAAAGTGATGCTATGTTTAAGCCAGACATGCAAGAAGCAAATTTTGGAGGATCTCCCAGGAAGGCCTACCCTACTTATTCACCCCCTGATGAGCCAGAGGAAGAAGAGGTTGAGAAGGAAGGGAATGCCACTGTGAGTTTCTCACAGGCCCTTGTGGAGTTCACCAGCAGTGGGAACCTCTTCTCCAGCATGTCCTGCAGTTCTGACTCTGACTCATCCTTTACTCAAAACCTCCCTGAGCTGCCCCCTATGGTGACCTTTGACATTGCTGATGTGGAACGGGATGGGGAAGGCAAGTGTGAAGAGAATCCTGAGTTCCACAATGATGAAGACCTTGCAGCCTCCTTGGAAGCTTTTGAACTAGGCTACTACCAGAAACACACATCCACCAACTACCACAGCCGATTCTACCAAGGTCTGCCCTGGGGTGTGAGCAGTCTCCCTCGGTACTTGGGACTGCCTGGCTTGCACCCTCGACCTCCACCTGCTGCCATGGCCCTCAACAGGAGAAGCCGCTCCCTGGACACTGCAGAGACCCTGGAGCTGGAGCTCTCAAATTCCCACCTGGCCCAGGGATACATGGTGTCTGATGAGCTTCAGGTTCAGCAGGAAGATTCAAATGAAGAAGAGGAAGAGGAAGAATGGGAACGAGACAGTCCTTTGTCCCTTTATACTGAACCACCAGGGGCCTATGATTGGCCTGCCTGGGCTCCCTGTCCTCTCCCAATGGGGCCAGACCCTGCCTGGTTAAGTCCCAGCCAGTTGGATGAGTCTTCTGGCCCATCTCCGTATGGGCAGACAGCCTGTTGCATACCTCCTGTGGCCATGTCAATGTTGCTGTCAGTACCAGGGCCAGAGCCAAGGGTACCTGGGATATCCAGGCCTCAGTTAGCTCGGCCTTCACACCTACCCCTTCCCATGGTTCCTTGTTATAACCTGCAGCCACAGGCCTCTCAGAATTTGAGAGCCAGGCCTCACGATATGCTGCTACCTGTTGATGAGCCCAGTTGCTCCTCCAGTTCTGGAGGCTTCAGCCCCAGCCCTCTGTCCCAGGCCAAACCTGTAGGCATCACTCATGGCATCCCTCAGCTGCCCAGAGTCTGGCCTGAGCCCCAACAGCCTCAACCCATTCACTACAGGGCTTCCAGCCTTGACCTGTCAAAGGAGAGGGCTGAGCAAAGTGCCTCTCTCCCCACCAGCTACTCCTCCACTGCTGTGAATGGAAACCTTAGCTGAGTAATCATCTATTCTGGAGTGGGGGCATGTGGCCTAAGCATGTGATTGGGGATCAGGGGTTGGGCAGAGGGGTGGAGGGTGGGGGTTGCTATTTAACTTGAAAATCCTTTTGGCCAAGGAAAGCTCCTATGAGTTTTTGCCTTTGTTTCCCACTTCCCTTTTCTGCCTATCTGTGGTCACATTCAGCTTGAGTACATCTGCCCTGGGAGGCTACTGCTGCTCTGTGCTCCAGTTTTTCCTTTTGGGGTTTCTTGTTGCCCATGCAGAGTTTGGGATGCTGTACTTTTGTGCCTATTCCAGTTGCCCAGTTAGTGATTATATATACAGCATGCATCCTTGACACAGGCTGAACCATTAGTATCCCTGCCACCCCCCTACACACAGTGAATGATGAACCACTGATGAGCAGCCAGGTCTGCACTGCTTCCCACTTAAGGACAGAGGGCTTGTTTGCTATTAACAATGTGAAATAATAACTCCACCCCGACTCCCTTCAGTCTTGGCATAGCTGCCACCATTACATCAGATGATTATAATCTATTCATCCCAGCTAACTACCCTTAGAGAGGATCAGGTAGCATGTGTCTCACTGCCTATTGCTGTGGACTTTGGCATCATAACCAGATGGGGGCCTTTTTAACGTGGCCTGTGATAGCTTGGGTTGAAGACAAAAATGCTAATCCCCTTAATGGAGTGATCAAATTCATCCAGTTGGAAACAGAAGACAAAGTAGGGTTCTGTCGTAGATACTGCCATAAGTTTTGAGTTGTGGAATGATAGGATTTTTTTCCTTCTTCCTCCTTTAAGCTTGTGACTGCCTGAGTTTTTTGTTGTTGTTTTGTTTTGTTTTTTACCCAAAGGAAATTTTCATAATCTCATCATAAGGGACATATTCTTTTAATTGAGATACAGGGAGAGAAGTGGCCTATATTAAGCTTGGCTATAGGGGGGTTGGGGTTTTTGCAGATTGCAGGGGAAGAATAGGAAAAGGAGTTCCATTTGTCCCAGATGGCAGGAGAGAATTTTAGACATTGCAAAGCTCGAGGAAACCTAGCTGCTTAGAAGAGAAAATTCCTTCTCCCACAAAAGCAAAAGTTCCTTAAGCCTTGCCCACCCCCTCATTTGGTTGCTGTAAAGAGGTTCAGAGGCACCAGGCTTGCACTCTCAAGAGACAGGATACCAAAGGCATCTAGGCTGCTGTTCTGGTCTCTCTAAAGAGCTTTCATCTTCCAATTAGCCAAGTCCTTAGCATCCTCAAAGGACTGACCTTCTTGAGAGGAAAGACTGATCTGCCCTCAGCCAAGCCTCAGATTTCTGATTTGAATGGTATTTGCAGACCTTTATGGAGTGAATGGTACACTTCCTCTGCATCCACAGTTTTCATGTTTAACTAACTTGGATATGCTGGTGTGAAAGAGTTGCTGTCAGGAAGACATTGCAACAGGCTAATCTAACCTGGCTCAACCTCTCATTAATCACCAATAAGAAAGGGTTCCTTTTAATTTCTTTATTGGAAATAGAATATGGAACATGTTTTGCCTGGATGTGTTGACCCAAATTATAATCCTTGCCTCCCTGCCCCTGCTCTTCCTCCTCCCACCCCAGCTCCATTTATCTCCATGCATGTTAAGAGGTCAACAGGGCTCTTGAGAACAGAGGCTGTTGGCCCCCTGAATCAAAGTGACTTTATGGGCAAACTTCCCCTTGGCCAGGGAATGTGTTTGTGCTGATCTTTATCACCATTTTTCAGATTGGGGTTGGTAGTGCTCCTTCCCACAAAGAGTAAATCTGTCTCATAGAAGCTGCATCCCTGGAAGCACCACATGAATTTGCATGGCACCAACAGCACTGCTCAAGGGACGAATACCAGCTTTTCAGGCTAACTCTGTCTGCATTGTGAAGAAATACGTCACTCATGGAGTTGGAGAAAGAAAGAGCATGAGGAAGGCCCTCCTCATCCCGAGCACAGCATTCCAGAAGAGAAGTGCCCAAATTCCAAATTCCATCTTGCTTCTTACCTATGTTGCCCTGGGAGGGTACGGCTGAAGTTGGACTGGCTGTTTGGCAGAAAGTACACCAAATGCCTTTACAACAAGGGAAACCCCACTACTTGCCTCCTCTCTCTCTCTCTGCTTGTCCTTCAGGGCAGTTAAAGCTCCTATCTGTATGTGGACTGTGCCAGCCATAGCAGGTAGTAGAGCCATCACCAACCTCCAGAGCCTGCTGGGCCACCAGCCTGTGAAAAGAGAAATAGGTGGTCAACATTTGGCCAAGGGCAGAGGGCTGCCCTCAGTAAGAAGAAGGCAACAAGGTGTGCTACCCCTGAGGGGAGTAGTCATAGTTCTGACACACATTGCCTGGATTTGGAAGGTCACATAGCACAGAGTAGGGCCTAGAACTGAGCAGTATCTCATGGTTTGGACAACATTATTGCCTTCAAATCCTTTCAATGTCCTGGCCTGCCCAGGGGCACAATCCTCACCACCAGAAGTGGGATAGTCAAGGTGCATGGCTGCAGAAGCATGCTCCTTTGACCCTCACTCTAGATCCAAACAGTTCATGGCCAAATACCAGCTGCATCCTAGAAAAAGGAAGATATGGCTGGGGACGTGGTGATGGCAGCACAGAGCGACACTGGGAGAACTAATCAAACTCCAGGGCTCTTCCCAAAGATAGCCAGTGCTTGCTTGGCTGGCAGCAAATATGCCCCAGACTATTAAAGGTGTTGATGTCGAGTCCACATTTCTTAGGCTGTAACCAGATGAATGCCATATCTGCATTCCAAGGTTCTGGGATAATGCTTATGGATGTGATTTCGAAGGAAGATATGACTTGAGAGGAGGTGTCTGCCATTATCTTGCTACCCAGCAGGCTTATCTAGTACGAGACAGCTCTGATCCTGAGAATTGTCAGATAAGACCAGTCTTTGGGGAAACAGTGATTGTGCATAGAAAAGGCCACCTAGCAGACTTCTTTCAGGGCCACCAATCTCGGTGCTTTAGTGCCTTCAAGGAAGCTCTACCTTGGGGCACTCAGCTTGGGCACCTGTCCATGAGTCTTCTGGGCCAAAAGCTTTGGTCAACACTAGTCTCTCTCCCTCCTCAGTGCGTACCAAGCGGGGTAGCTTGTAGGAAGTAGCTTCCTACACCCAGGGTGTGTTCCTCTCATCCTGCTGCCAGCAACTTTCCCACCCTCACCAGTGCCACCATGCCACCTGCGCTCGGCCCCTGGGCCCAATAGCTAGAGGGAAGCATGGGGGATTTAGCAGGGAAACTTCAAGTTTACCCATGTGTATGTTGCATCCAAGTTGTTTTTAATTATATATATATATGTATATATATATATGTATACATATATATATATATATATATACACATATCAAAAGTCAATTATCTATTTTTGTATTATTTGCATTTTATATTCATGGAAAACAATGTTTATCAATTGTTCTTTTCTGATATATTTTATTTTTAAGCGGTGCTATTTACAGTTTTAAACAAAACAAAGATGACACAAAAATTGCTGCTCCTTGTGCAGAGGGCTGGCATCTCAACCGCCTAGGGCCCTCCCTCTTTCCCCTATCTTCACCCCAATGTATCTTACTGTCCACCCCTTTCCTCCATGATAGGAACAGCAAAAGGTGCCCAGGTACTATGACAAGTGCCAGGTGATTCAGGCATGAGGAACCTAATAAATAGCATGTTGTTTTATGGCTTTATTTTTTCTTTAGAAACCTGCCCCTTTCTCATGTGTAGACCTTCTGGAAGTACCCATCTCTCACTCTCCCTCTCTCTCCCTCCTTTTTATGTTTGTGCTTTCATTTTGAAATCAGAATGCCCATGTTGTGCTATTTGCCATGTCGAGTTTCTCCAAAGGAAGCATTTTGGGGGCATTCTCCACCCAGTGGGAAGGACATGGAGTTTCTATCATGTCCTTTCCCCCTAAGAAGCTGGGGAGACAGATGGCAATGATGCTTTAACCACCAAGAATTGGTCTTCTCATTGAGGAAGCCCTTACATGGGACTTCCCAAGAACTCAGTTGATTGCAACATTTGCCAGAAGAGATGTTGGGGAACTCCTTGACCCCTCTTGCTGCTTTGGGGGTATCTATCCCCCTACCACCATTCCCCCTGCCCTGTCCTGCTCCAGCTCACATACAAATGGTATTTTGGAGGAACAGTGACTATCAGGGTGATGGCTTGCTGGCCTGATTCCCACTTTTCTATCCTACAGTCACTCCAAAGAAGAACATCCACATGGCACGTATATGTGTGAGAGTTGGGCCTACTGAGACACAGGGCTTTATTATTATTGTTGGTGCTTGTTTTACCTGCTGTTTATAGGGGCAGGGTAGAGAAGAAACCAGGAATGTATATTTAGGTCATATTAAATAAAATGGTTGGAGGATAGAGGGAAGAAATTGGGAACTGTAGTACATCCCCACCCCATGTGAGTTTTTTCTCTCCCAGTATAAAATGGGGAGCATGACCCCTGGGTATGCTCTACCTTCCCCTTCCCTATTCCTTGAGACATCACAAAATTGTCTGGATTGTGACCTCTCCAATCCTAGCTCTCACTGACACCTGGATATCTTGATGCACTGCCTATTTGTAACAACATATATTTCTTTTGCTGAATGCTAATAAACTGGGTTCCAGAAGAACCCCCCCCCAGTCAAAAAAAGGTGAATTCTTCTGGTTTGTTCCATGGCAACATGTCGTGACCCATGGTTGTTGGGTTTACCCTTGAAGGCAAATGGAGAAAGCAAGGAAGTTGATGGGGGTGGGGTGGGGGGAGTCACCCAGCAAGGGAAATAGAAGCCAAAGTTGAAACTAAAAGTAGAGAAAACTTATCCAAGTCATGCCCTGCATCTGTCTGATGCTGTGTTGGTAAACTCTCCATCACGCTTTTCACATTTTGAGAACTTCCAGGGGTTGACTAGCACTTCTAAAATTAGCCTCAGTTCATGTAAGTGTGCTGGAATCCCCACCAGCCAGGAGGTAGAGGTGTGGAACTTCTACTGATGGCTTCATGAAAAGGATGTGTCTAAATGGTGGAATTCTCCAGCCAAGCTGCAGAAATGGCATTCTTCACCCAAGTTTATGGGCAGAGATTCTGGCTGGGCATCTGCCTGCTGTATCTATTCAGCTGTGGGGCTGAGTGGGAAGCATGTGTCTCACCCTTGGCTCCTGATAAGAAAGGGCTTCTGACACCTGCTAGTGGGCTCCCTTGAGTTTTTCCCAATTGCCATGTCCAAGCCAGAAGCCCTGAAATAGTAGCTGCTTGAAACTGCTATAGACTGTAGACAGTGATGCCAAAGACATGTTAAGAAAGCTCCTTGGGGTCCTTTCCCAGACTAGCAAAGAAGTTGGTGGCCCCCAGTACCTCATGAATAAAGCAAAGCCAAGATAAAAGCAATTTAACAAGAAAGAAAAGAGATAAGCTCCTGGAATGGGAGTTAATAATTCATAGAAGTTGAATTCTCTGTCATGGACTGCTCATGGAAGGAAAAGGGTCATGGTTGCTCAGAGAACTTTTAGAGCAAGACCTAGGATGATCTTATTACATCCATTGGAAATTCAACGGATTGTGTAGTATGAGAGGCCTAGATTCCTTCCCTAATTTTCATCCCTCATCATCAGCTGGGCTTGGGAAAATCCCTTCTTCTGAGCCTCAGTTTCCCATCAACAATATATGGGTGTCATGGGCATAGATTTGAATAGACTAGTTTCCATATGCAGATCAGAAGATTGGGCTACCATAGAGTAACCCATGGAACTTTTTCAACTGCCTAAGTTCACCATTCCCCATCCTCTTCTGACTCAGTTGGCTTGGGGGTGGAATTCCTTTCTGCGGTGTGGTGCCCCACATGCTTATGGTGTGTTGCACCTGCTGAACAAAATGAGTGATAAGAGCTCCTCCTGTTCTGCTGTAACTGATGGCTGCCTCTACTGTAATCCTCTGGGGAGTCCTTTGCAATACTGGAAGGGGATGTTGATGGAGGAAACCTCCTAATGCCTTCCTTAGATATCTAAGGAAACCACCTTGATCAGCTCCAGTGCTGTTACACTGCTTAAGGGCTGGGGTTGTACTTAATGAACAGGCAGCCTTTGCTCCTAGTTTCTGTTTAGAGCAGATGTGGACCCAACAGATAAGATACCTTTGTACAAACCTTTTGGGGGATGCTGTGGGCAAGCTGCTAGCTCCCCACTGTCCCCACCCACATTGGGCTTGGGCCTTATTGACCATGTTCTTTCTCTGGATAACTCCTACACTTTAACTGGGCTGCAAGGTTTCTGGGATTCAGACCTATCTAATAAAAGTAAGTGACCTGAGGGTAATACTTTCTAATCTGCAACCTCCTTCCATCTCCATAAACTTTTTAAAAGGCCCCCGAAACAGGTGGGCAAAGCAGATAATCTCATCCCCACTTTACCAAGGTAGGAATGGAGCCATAGACAAGTGAAATGACTTTCTCATGATAATATAGAACATTGACTGCAAGTCAAAGTAAGAAAGAGAGCAGGTAGGGGTGAGAGATGTGGTGGAAGAGAAAGATTACTACTAATAATTCCTCAAGCATGAAATTAATAATATTATTGATATGTGCCGCACTATCTTGTGTAATCCTTACCTTAACTCTATGAGGTTAACATTATTGTTATGCACATTTTAAGATGAGAAAACTGAGCCTCAGAAAGGTTAAGACCCTTGCCAAATTTCACACGGCCAGGTAGTTGGACTCTAAATTGGCATTTTCTGTCATACTTGTAGTGAAGCTTCTGGTTAGCTGCACATTAGGGATGGAAATGGTAGATCCCAGAAATGCCCCTAGCAGCAGGCCCAAAATGAGAGCATCCTAAAGCTAAAAGGGACCTCTGGATGCATCCTTATTCCGCTGTGTTGGTGGGTCCCCCAGCTCCAAGCCCAGGTCAGAGGCCCTTGTCAGCCCAGGGAGGGACTCCCTTCTCCCACTCCCACCCCTAGACTTGGATCTCTGAGAATTGTTCCTAGCCAGGTAGGCCCACTTAAACCTGCTAATAAGCAGCCTGTAAAAGATGATGAATAGCATAGTGAGTCAATAAACATGAGGACTTAGATGCCTGGAGAACGGGCCTCCCACCACTCATACCTCCACTATCAATTGGAGCACTGACTCATGAAGAGTTACTTAATTATAAATCACTTAATACCCACAGTGGGAAATAGTCTCATTCTCTGGGAGAATAACTACTGTCTGATGGGTTCTTGAAGGCTGTTCTCCTCTGCTCCTTCAGTTTCTTTCCTGCTTTTTCACTTTCTCTCTCAGGATACCTGAGTACATTTCCAATGTTCTCCCAGTACATGGAGCATCTGATGAGGTTTCCCAAGGGCTCCTGTGCGGTACCCATTGCTAACAGGAAATGGGTGCTCTGCTTGGCCACAAATGCCATGATTAAAAGTAATGTTATGTTCTTCAAGAAAATAAAAATGGAATGGGCATCTATCTGTCTATAAACTCAGATGTAAGTAGGCGATAAATAGTCCTTTTATCTTGTTTTGTTTCACTTTGTTTTATTACTAAATTCTGACTTCAAACTCCCCATTCCATGCTACCAGGGAAGCAGAAAATTCCATGTCATTCATGACTGGGGTCCTATTCAAGGGTGGCACTAGAATTCAAGGGACACTTGTGGTACCAAGAAATTAGGGTAAGGGCAACTAATCTCTAACCTATTCCAATCGCCACTGACACTCTCATGTTGCATGCCAGCAGTGGGAGAGGGAAAGCTGATAGCCCCAGAGACTTAAATTCTACCTCCCTCTGGGCATATCCCTCCATCCTTGAGGAACTGCACTATGCAATTCTTGAGTTCCTAGTGCCCTCAGACTCTTCCTTTCTAGGTGGGACTGGGAGAGATAGGAATCTCTTTTTTTTTCTCTCTCTATGGGCTTTCCAATGCCTCTTCCTTCTCCTTTATGACGGTATGTTCTCAATGGGGTTTTTAGGATTTTTATAAAAGAATGATAGATTTGGTCACTTCAGCCTGCTTTTGCTTCTACACTGAAATCCCTCTTGCAAGAGATCTGTCAAGGGCCTGGTTACCACCAAGGAGCAGAGGAATGGGGAGTGAGGACATACGGGGACAACAGACACAAACAAATGTGAATATTTCCAGAAATTACCCTGCCACAAAAAATACTGCCTTATTGAAAAAAAATCACTATTCTAGAATTCAGGGCACCAAGATGTTAGTCTCTGTCTGCAACTGATGGAAATTTGGGTGATTTCTCAGAGCTTCAGTTTATTCATCTATAAATGAGGGGGTCGGAGAACATAGAATCTCAAACTGCAGTCCTTTCCTTATCCTTACTTTTTTGATGCTTAAACTCCTCCTATGCCATCTGTCCTTTACCTGCTCACCTCCACTTGCATAGATTTCTGGGGCAGTTTTAATGCCGAAGATATGCCTTCTTTTTTAAATTAAATTTTTTTTATTTGAGTATAGTTGACACACAATGTTACATTAGTTTCAGGTTTACAGCATAGTAATTCAACATTTTTATATGTTATGCTATGCTTACCACAAGTATAACAACCATCTGTTATCATACAACACTATTACAATATCATTGACTATATTCCCTATGCTGTAATTTTTATTTCCCTGCCTTATTTATTCCATAACTAGAAGCCTTATCTCCCACTCCTCTTCACCCATTTTTCCCATTCTCCCACCCCTTTTCCCTCTTGCAACCATCAGTATGTTCTCTATAGTTGTAGGTCTGATTCTGCTTTTATATTTTTATTCATTTGTTTTTTTTTTAGATTCCATGTATAAGTAAAATCATACAGTATTTGCCTTAGTCTAACTTATTTCACTTAGCATAATACCTATAAGGTCCATCCATGGTGTCACAAATGGAAAGAACTCACCTTTTTATGGGTGCATAATATTCCAGTATACATATACATTACATCTTTATCCATTTATCTATAGTGAACACATAAGTTGCTTCCATATCTTGGATATTGTAAATAATACTGCAATAAACATGGAGGTGTACATAACTTTTCAAATTAGTGTTTTTGTTTTCTTTGGATAAATATCTAGTAGTGCAATTACCAGATCATATGTATTTCTATTTTTAATTTTTTGAGGAACCTCCATACTGTTTCCACAGTGTCTATATCAATTTATATTCCCACTAGCAGTGCACAAGAGTGGACTCATTCTCCTTTTTCTCCATATCCTTGCCAACATTTGTTATTTTTTGTGTTATTGACTTTAGCCATTCTAACAGGTGTGAGGTGGTAGCTCATGGTGGTTTTGATTTGCATTTCCCTGATGATGAGTAATGCTGAGCATCTTTTCATGTGTGTGTTGTCTATCTGTTTATCTTCTTTGGAAAAATGTCTATTCGTGTCCTCTGCCCATTTTTCAATTGGATTTTTTGTTTTTTGGTGTTGAGTTGTAAAAGTTCTTTATATTTTTTGGGTACTAACCCCTTATTGGATATGTAATTTGCAAATATCCTCTCCCATTCAGTAGATTGCCTTTTGTTCTGTAGATGGTTTCCTTCACTGTGCAAAAGATTTTATTTTGACATAGTCCCAATAGTTTAGTTTTGCTTTTTTTTCCCTTACCTTAAGAGACATATCTAGAGAAATGTTGCTATGTTCAATGTCAGAGAAATTACTATCTATGTTAACTTGTAGGATTTTTATGGATTCAGGTCTCACGTTTAGGTCTTTAATCCATTTTTAGTTTATTTTTGTGTATGGTGTTAGAAAGCTCTCTGGTGTCATTCTTTTGTATGTAGCCATCCACTAAGATGTTCTTTATTATACTGAGCTGCTATTGGCCTAGGTTAGTTCCTTGGAACCATATGGATCCGGTCTGCTATCTACTGTCTGCCCTATAACAATCCTTCCTGATCTGAAGGCAGAGATGGTGTTCTTTGGTTCAACAAATATTGAGTATCTATTATATTCCAGTCTATTCTAGGTGCTGAGTGTGCACCAGTAGACAAGAGAGATAAACACCTCTGCCTTCATGGGGCTTACTTGTTTTCACAGAAGGGTGGGCATACAATAAACCAAATAAATAAACCAAACATAATATGTCAAATGGTGATAGGTACAATGGAGAAAATTAAAATACAGGAGGAGAGACAGGAGATTGAGGTTACAGTTTAAATAGAATGGTCAAGAGAGACTCAGTGAGCAGATCACATTTGAGAGAGGGGCTAAATAAAGCTCTGAGACAAGAGCAGATAATGTATACCAGGAACAACCTGGAGTACAGTGTGGATAAAGTGGAATTAGTGAGGAGAACGTCATGGGAGATAAGGTCACAGAGGTAATGTTGGGATTAGGGAGATGGGAAAGGGCCTTCTAGACCATTGTAAAGACCTTGATTCTTATCCTGAATTAGATGGAAGCAGAGAATGACATGACCTGTCTTATGTCACCTGAAGTCATCTCATTCCAGGCAAACAGTTCTAGGTCTTTCCAACTTTCCTCATGTGTCCTGGATCTCAGCCCTCTCCCCAGCCTTTTCTACTCCCTCCTGAACACACTACAGTGTCTGTGACCCTTTTCAAGTGTGGGTCCCAAAACAAGACACAATCTCTCAAGGGTGGCCTAACCTAGGCAGAGGAGTGTGGGGATATTACTCTCCTTGATGTCTTCTAATATCCTTTTAACACTGAAAATATTTTAGGAATAAAATCTTTGTTCATAAACATTAAAAAGTTATCACCAAAGAGAAGATAATTACATTCATTTTAGTGTGCTAAGTGTGAGCACTTTGAACAAATTCACAGGCCCTTTGTCATTACTCCTGGAAATCTGTTGGAGTTTGAGTGGTATTAAGACACAGAGAGGGAGGGAGACAAAACATAAGAGACTCTTAAATACAAAGAACAAGCTAAGGGTTCAGGGGGATATGGGAGGGGGGAGAGTGGGTAACAGGCACTGAGCAGGGCACGGGTTGGGATGAGCACTGGGTGTTGTATTGAAACCAATTTGACAATAAAAAGTAAAAAATAAAAAGAATTTTGTAGTCAATGGGGCATCTGAATGGCTTAGTCGGTTAAGCATCCAACTCTTGATTTCGGCTCAGGTCATGATCTCATGGTTTGTGAGTTTGGGCCCTGCATTAGGCTCTGCACTGACAGTGTGGAGCCTGCTTGGGATTCTCTCTATCCCTCTCTCTCTGAGCCTCCCCTGCTCTCTCTCTCTCTCTCTCTCTCTCTCTCAAAAACTAAAAAAAAAAAAAAAAATTAAAATATTTGAAGTCAAACAGACCTGGGTCCTATTCTTGGCTCTAGACCTAACAGCTATATGACCATGGATAAGTGAGACCTTCTCTAAGCCTCAAAATCTTTATCTGCAAAAAGGGAGAAATAATATATACCTGTGGGAATTAGCAATTATATGTATAAAGCCTCTCTGTTGAGTGTCTGGCCCATGCAGGCCCTGCCCAGATGATGGACAATCTTAGCAGTCATTGCGTGTTGTATCCCTGACACATAGGCAGCCTCACTTTGGATTTTTAGTAGGTGTGGACCTTGTAGTGGGAGAGAATCCAGTTAACTTGGTCGCCATGTGTGAAGGCCTCAGCAACTGGGAAAGTAAGAGAATGGGCCCCATCATGCTTTTCCATTGAGCTCTGTGAGTTCCTGTTAGTGGTTGCACACAAGAGTCCCAGAAGAGCCAAGGCTATCAGATTCCAGGCTCACCAATGTCACCCCAAGAAGATGTGAGAATGAAATCTTCGAAGATAATGGGTGGCAAGTGTTTCTTTTACCAGATATTGTAAACACCTGGAGACAGGATACCTGCATGAGGCTGTACCTGAACAAGCAGGTTAAGGTCTAAGATGTATAATCAGGAGTAAAACCATCATCCAAGTAAGGAGCCTAAAGTGCCATGAGAATCCCAGGTGCGAAATGAGGAAGAAAGTGAGGAACAGTGGGGTCAAATAGATGAGTGGGAAAGAGATAACTGTGGCTGGTTCTTGGTGCCTGGCTGGGCTTTTATGAGTTTCCAGCAGCTTTTTGTGCTGGCAACTGAGCTGTATCTGCATACAAGGTGCAAACAGAGGACTCACCAAATTCTTTCCTCAGGGTCCCTACCTTGAGGGCTGCTTTCAGGATAGCCCAGCCTTAAGGCCAAACATTTCTAGGGTATTTATAATTGTCACTTCTGGGGCTGGGCTTAGGTAGGCTAAGCTGAAGAGGGACTCTGATCACCTGGAAGTTGAAAAAATGGTTTGGGGCATGCCTGTGCTGAGAGCAGCCAGTGTGTAACACACAAGTCTTGAGAACTTGGATAGGTCTCTCCCCAGCCTTGAGCATGTTTTCTCACCTGCTAATTGGGACCAGTAATACCTACACAGCCTCCCTCCCATCAATCCTGTGTTCCAATGAGTACCATATTCATTTTTCCTACTGGAAAATGTAGTAGATGCTAGATGTGAGAGAAATTTTTAGAAATTGTAAAAGGCTATAGAAATGCAAGGTGGTAATATTATTCAAATGCTTTGGCACTGATTGTCTGTGAGGACCCTGTGAAAAGCCAGTTGTACTTGCCAGCAGTAAGACCCTACATTGTGACAATCCAGTCACTAGACACAGTGATTTTAGAGTTTTATTTTGGATGTGCTTTAGAATTTTTAAAACTTGCCATGCTTATCAACTGACGAGTGGATAAAGAAGATGTGGTACATATATACAATGGACTACTACGTGGCAATGAGAAAAAATGAAATCTGGCCATGTGTAGCAACATGGATGGAACTGGAGGGTATTATGTTAAGTGAAATAAGTCAGTCAGAAAAAGACATATACCATATGTTTCCACGAATAGGTGGACTTTGTGAGACTAAGCAAAAACCAGGGGGAGGGGAAGAGGGGAAAGAAAAAAAAGACACAGAGAGGGAGGGAGATAAAACATGAGACTCTCAAAGACTAAGAACAAACTGAGGGTGAGGGGAGTGAGGGAGGGGGAGAGGGGGTGATGGGCATTAAAAAGGGCACATGTTGGGATGAACACTGGGTGTTATATGTAAACCAATTTGAAAATAAACTATTATAAATTAAAAAAAAACTTGCCATGATTAAAGGAATTCACTCTCTTGATCCTCTCAACTCCTTAATCTCAGTTTCTCTGTTTGAATCTCTCAATCTTTTGAACTCTCTCTGTCTGATGGTCTTTTTCTCTCTGTCTCTCTGTCTCTGTCTCTGTCTTTCTATATCTGTCTCTCTGTCTCTTTCTTAATACCAAGGCTGAGTATGTTCCTGGCCTTGGCAGAGGACAATACAGAATACAGATGGCTTCATGTGACTTTTTCCTTATCTGGTTATGTTCATGGCAGCCACTACTCAGAGTGATTGTGGAAAGTTGATAGAAATACTCTGTGTAGTCTCCCATCCCCTGGCTCAAGAATCAGAGAGTATCCTCTCTATAGGTCAAAATGGACCTGAATTTCAGTGAGTAGAGCCCAGCAGTAGGAGAAGTCTCTGCCTGCTCTCCTGAGAGTTATATCAGAGACCTGCCTTTCTGGTTTTGGTTTGTTCATGATTGTGTGACCTTGGGCAATACCCTTTCTTCTATGGGCCTCAGCTTTTTTTTTCCTCCCTTAATTTTAGTTAATGTATAGTGCATTATTAGTTTCAGGAGTAGAATTCAGTGATTCCTCACTTATAAAAACACCCAGTCCTCATTGCAAGTGCCCTCCTTACTACCTATCACCCATCTAGTCCATGCCACCTTCCTCTGGCAACCCATAGTTTATTCTTTACCATTAAGAGTCTCTTGTGGTTTGTTTCCATCTCTTCTCTTCCCACCCCATAAGAGCATCTATTTTGTTTCTTGAATTCCACATATGGGTAAAATCATATGGCATTTGTCTTTGTTGGATTGATGTAGTTTGCTTACCATAATACATTTCAGCTCCATCCATGTCATGGGAAATGGCAAGATTACATTCTGTTTGGTGACCGAGTAATATTCCTTTATCTATCTATCTATCATTTGTCTATCTATCTATCTATCTATCTATCTATCTATCTATCTATCTATCACATATCTATCTACCTATACCACTTCTTTATCCATTCATAAGTCAATGGGTATTTGGGCTCTCTCCATAGTTTGACTATTGTTGATAATGCTGCTATAAACATAGAGGTGGATATAACCCTTCAATTCTAGATTTTTCTATCCTTTGGGTAAATGCTTAACAGTTCAATTTCTGGGTCATAGGGTAGTTCTATTTTTAGTTTTCTGGGGGAACCTCCATATTGTTCTCCAGAGTACCTGCACTGTTTGCATTCCCACCAAAAGTGGAAGAGGGTTCCCCTTTCTCCACATCCTCGCCACACCTGTTGTTTCTTGTGTTGTTAATTGTAGTCGTTCTGACAAGTGTGAGGTGGTGCCTCTTAATGGTTTTGATTTGTATTTCCCTGATGATGAGTGATGTGGAGCACCCTTTCATGTGTCTGTGAGTCATCTGGATATCTTCCTTGGAAATGTGTCTATTCATGTCTTATGCCCATTTCTTAACTGGGTTGTTTGTTTTCTAGGTGTTGAGTTGGATAGGTTCTTTATAGATTTTGGATACTAACCCTTTATCTGATATGTCATTTACAAATATCTTCTCCCATTCCATAGGCTGCCTTTTAGTTTTGTTGATTATTTCATTTGCTGTGCAGAAGCTTTTTATGTTGATGAAATCCCAATAGTTCATGTTTGCTTTTCTTTCCTCTGCCTTCAGCAACATATCTAATAAGATGTTACTGCAGGCAAGGTCAAAGAGGTTGCTGCCTGTGTTCTCCTCTAGGAGTTTGATGATTTCTTTGTCACATTTAGGTTTTTCATCCATTTTGAATTTATTTTTGTGTGTGGTGTAAGAAAGTCCATTTCTTCTTTTGTATGTTTCTGTCCAGTTTTCCCAACACCATTCATTGAAGAGACTATTTTCCACTGGATATTCTTTGCTGCTTTGTCAAAGATGAGTTGACCATATAGTTGTGGGTCCGTTCCTGGTTCTCTATTCTATTCCATTGATCTATGTGTCTGTTTTCGTGCCAGTATTATACTCTTTTGATGACTACAGCTTTGTAATATAGCTTGAAATCCAGAATTGTGATTCTTCCAATTTTGTTTTTCTTTTTCAGAATTGCTTAGGCTATTTGGAGTCATTGGTGGTTCCATACAAATTTTAGGATTGTTCACTCTAGCTGAATAAGATGCTGGTGGTATTTTGATAAGGATTGCATTAAATGTGTAGATTGCTTTGGGTAGTATAGACATTTTAACAATGTTAATTCTTCCAATCCATTAGCATGGAATGCTTTTCCATTTCTTTTAGTCCTCTTCAATTTCTTTCATAAGTGTTTTATAGTTTTCAGAATATAGTTCTTTTCTCTCTTTATTTACATTTATTCCTAGTTATCTTATGATTTGGAGTACAATTGCAAATGGGATCGATTCCTTGATTTCTCTTTCTGCGGCTTCGTTATTGGTGTATAGAAATCCAACAGATTTGCACACATTGATTTTATATCATGTGACTTTGCTGAATTCATGTGTTAGTTCTAGCAATATTTTGTGGAGTCTTTGGATTTTGTACATAGAATATCATGTTGCCTGTGAAGAGTGAAAGTTTGACTTCTTCCTTGCCAACTTGGATTCTTTTTATTTCTTTTTGTTGTCTGATTGCTGAGGCTAAGACTTCCAGTACTATGTGAAATAATAATGGGGAGAGTGGGCATCCTTGTTTTGTTCAAAGGGTAAAGGCTCTCAGTTTTCCCCCATTGATGATGATATTAGCTGTGGGCCTTTCGTATATGGCCTTTATGATGTTGAGGTACGTTTCATCTATCCCTACATTGTTGAGAGTATTTATCAAAAATGGATGCTGTAGTTTGTCAAATGCTTTTTCTGCATCTATTGACAGGATCATATGATTCTTATCCTTTCTTTTACTAATGTGGTATAACACACTGATTGATTTGGGAATATTGAACCACCAATACAGCCCAGAAATAAATCCCACTTGATATATCTATTGAATTAGATTTGTTAATATCTTGTTGAAAATTACTCCATCCAGGTTTGTCAGGGCTATTGCCTTGTAATTCTCCTTTTTAGTGGGGTCTTTGTCTGCTTTTGGAATCAAGGTAATGCCGGCTTAATAGAATGAGTTTGGAACTTTTCCTTTTATTTCTAATTGTGGAACAGTTTGAGAAGAATAGGTATTGATCCTTATTTAAATGTCTGGTAGAATTCTGCTGGGAAGCCATCTGGGCCAGGACTCTTTTGTTGGGAGATTTTCGATTACTGATTCAATTTCCTTGTTATAGTCTGTTCAAATTTTTTATTTTTTCCTGTTTCCATTCGGTAATTTATGAGTTTCTAGGAACTTATCCATTTCTTCCACATTGCCCGATTTGTTGGCATATAATTTTTCATAGTATTCTCTTATGATTGTTTGTATTTCTGTGGTGTTGGTTGTGATCTCTCCTCTTTCATTTCTGACTTTATATATTTGGGTCCTCTCTTTTTTTGGTAAGTTTGGCTAGGGGTTTACTAATTTTGTGAATTCTTTCAAAGAACCAGCTTTTAGTTTTATTGATCCATTCTACTGTTTTTATTGTTGTTGTTGTTATTGTTGTTGTTTCTATATCATTTATTTCTGCTGTAATCTTTATTTCCCTTCTTCTGCTATATTAGTTTTATTTGCTGTTCCTGTTCTAGTTCCCTTAGGTGTAAGGTTAGGTTTTGTATTTGCTTCTTGAGATAGGCCTGAATTGCAAAACTGTTGTGTTTTCACTTTCATTTGCTCTCATGTATTTTTTATTTATTCTTTAATTTGCTGGTTAACCCATTTACTCTTTAGTACGATGTTCTTTAACCTCCATGTATTTGAGGAATTTCCAAAATTTTTCTTCTAATTGACTTTAAGTTTCATTGAATTGTGATCTGAAAATATAAGTTGTATTATCTCAATATTTTTGTAATTCTTGAGGGCTCATTTGTTACCCAGTATGTGATCTATTCTGGAGAAAGTTCCATGTGCACTGAGGAAGAATGTGTATTCTGCTGCTTTAGGATGAAATGTTCTGAATATATCTTTTAAGTCCATCCAGTCCAGCATGTCCTTCCAAAGCTCTTTTTTCCTTGTGGATTTTGTGCTTAGATTTTCTGTCCATTGCTGTAAGTGGGGTATTAAATTTTATGATTAATTGGTTTATACATTTGGGTGTTTCAAGTTGGGGTCATAAATATTTACAATTGTTAGATCTTCTTGATGGATAAACCCCTTAATTATGATATAGTGCCCTTCTTCATCTCTTGGTACAGTCTTTGTTTTAAAATCTAATTTTTCTGAAATAAGTATGGCTACTCTTGCTTCATTTGACATCCATTAGCATGATAGATGGTTCTCCATTCCCTCACTTTCAATCTACATTGTCTTTAAGTCTATAATGAGTCTATTGTACACATATTATAGATGGGTCTTTTTTATCCATTCTGATATACTATGTCTTTTGATTGGAGTATTTAGTCCATTTATATTCAGAGTGATTATTGAAAGATATGAATTTAGTGTCATTGTGTTACCTGTATAGTTGGTCTTTCTGGCCATGCTCTCTCATCCTTTCTAGTCTTTGTTGCCTTTTTTTTTCTTCCTCCACTCAAAGAACCTCCCTTAAAATTTCTTGCAGGGCTGGTTTGGTGTTCAGAAACTCCTTTCACTTTTTTAAAAAAATCTTGGAATCTATCTCTCCTATTTCGAATGACAGCTTTGGTGGATAAAGTATTCCTGGTTGCATATTTTTTTTTTCCCTTCAGCATGTTGAATATATCTTGCCACTCCTTTCTGGCCTGTAAAGTTTCTTTGGACAGATCTGCTGCATACCTAATCTTGTAGATACCCTTGTAGGTTAAGGACTTTTTTCCCTGCAGCTTTCATTATTCTTTCCTTGTCTGTGTATTTTGTGAATTTGACTATGATATGCCTCGGTGATGGCCGGTTTTTGTTGAATTTAATGGGAGTTCTCTGTGCTTCTGTGCTTCTTAGATTTTGATGTTTGTGTTCTTCCTCAGATTAGGGAACTTTTCATCTATAATTTGCTTACATAAAGTTTCTTCTCCCTTTCTCTTTTTCATCTTCTGGGACTCCAATGATATGAATGTTATTATGTTTTAATAAATTGCTGAATTCGGTTAAGTCTCCCTTTGTAATCCCTGACCTTTGTTTCCCTTTTTTTCAGCATCATTAGTTTACATCATTTTATCTTCTATAGAGCTATTTTGTTTCTCTGCCTCATCCATCCTCATTTTTATGGCCTCCATTTGGGTTTGCATCTCTGTTATACCATTTTAAATTTCAGCCTTACTAGATTTTAGTTCTTTTATCTCTACAGAAAGGGATTCTCTGGTGTCTTCTATGCTTTTCCCAAGCTTTTTATAAACATTTTATTTTATTTTAAGTTTATTTATTTATTTTGATAAAGAGAGAAGGTAGGGGAGAGGCAGAAAGAGAGAGAGAGAGAGAGAGAGAGAGAGAGAGAATCCCAAGCAGGTTCTGTACTGGTAGTGTGGACCCCAATGCAGGGCTCAAACACATGAATGATGAGATCATGGCCTGAGCTGAAATCAAGAGTTGGACGTTTAACTACTGAGCTACACAGGTTCTGTTTCAGACACCTTACTTATATGTGCACTGATTAAATCCCTGACCATCATTTATTCTTGTTCTTATGAGCTGAATTCCTCCACCTTGTCATTTTGGAGGAATAAAAAACAATAATAGAATAAAAATAAAAATTAAAGAAATTTTAAAAATTACTAAGGTAAACTGGAACCTAGGTGTGTTTCAGTCTGCTTGTTAAGAGATGTTGATACAAAAAAGAGAAAAGAGATAAGAAAGAAAAAAATTTTAATAAAACTTATAAAACAAATTTAAAATGTTGATCTTTCTATATCCAAGAAACAAAGTAAAAGATAAACAACAAACAACAAAAACAGAAGCCACAAAAACAACATTAGCAAAAATCACATGAACAAACAAAAACTCAAATGAAGCTGGATGCAGTTTCTCATATTACTGAAACTTATCAGCACTCTATGGTCAGTAGACTAAGCAGGTAGAAGGTATTTGTACTGGTGTTCTGGCAGAGGGACCTGATGCTCTGATTCTCAGGGAAATTTGCCCTAGTGGAGATGTGCCTGGAGGGCACAGCGGGGCAGGGCTTCCTGTAATGGCTCCATTCTCCACTTGAGAGCTGTTTAACTCACTGAGGTCTATCAGTGTTGGTGGGCTAATGGTGAAAATGGCTTCACCCCACTCTGTAGTCCCAGAGTGGGAAGCTCAGGCCCTCATAGATGTATGATCAATCACCCCTGCTGTGTCCCCCATTTCTGTTAGCTTCCCACCTTCCACCTGTCTGCTATCCGCCTACTAGGCAGTGCCCCTCTCCAGAGTTTTATCTCAGGCACAGCTGTGTTTCAAAGCCCCACGCTTCAGTCACCACTACTCCCTCCTGTGTGATTTTGACCTGCAGTGATCTTCTGAGGTAGGGTCTTGCCACACTGTTTCCAGGGCTGGCTTGTCCCAGGAAATGGTCATGCCACTGTGCAGTGGCAGGTTAGAGTTTATGGTAAATCGTAACACACAGCCAGTGCCGGGGTTTGCTGCCCTCAGCTGGTTTCTTCGTTCATATATGGGTGAACATGGTGGCTTGATAATGCCTGCTGAGTCTTTTGCCCACAGAAAAGCTGTAATCACCCCTATCAAATGCAGTCCAAGCAGAGGCACTGCTTCTCCCCATGAGACTCAAGGGATTCTCAGCTGTGTTGCCTGCTTTGGGGGCTCCAGCCTGCTTCCTCACTGGAGCACCACCGGGGGCTGACCTCTGAAACTTCAGACTCCATGCTTTGCTGTTTATAAAAAGCTGGCAGTATTAAAACCCTCTCCTTTCCCCCCATCAATGGTTTTGGGGAATAGTTTTCTTGTGGAGTCCCCTGTGCGTTTTTTCACTCTTTCTTTCTAGCTGCTTTCAGGGGGCAGTGTTTTCTTGCAGGAACGTCATGCACTATGCTCTCTCCCCCACTGTCTTTTTCTTCTCTGAGAAAATCTCTCCCTCCCCTCTGGGGCACCATGGCCCTTCTCTCCCCCAATTCACCTCTCTGCACCACATACTTGCTGTGTTCTCTCCCTCAAATTTTTTGGACTGTTCTGTTAATCCTCAGATCAATTTTCTAGGTGGTTGAATGATTTGATATTGATCTAGCTGTATTTGAGGGATGAGACAAGCCCGGGATATCACTACTTTGCCATCTTAACCTCAGCTTCTTCATCCTTTTGGTAAAAATATTAATTCCTGCCTTGCATCACTTATGTGAAATGGATATAAAAAGTATTTGGAAAACTGTAAAAGAAGGTGGCAAAATAGCTGTCATTATAACTGCCATTATAGTGTAGCTTGGATTCTTCAGGAGGAGGTTGTACTTTCAAATTGACAAACAATTACTGCTCTCATGCTAAGTCTGAGATTCTACACTTAGTACTATAAGGGGATGTAGAGATAAACAGTGGTATGCTAGAGCCAGCTTGAACCAGCTTTCAAAAGCCAGTTGCTCACATCTCTTCAACTCCATATTCAGTGACATCACATTGTTAGACAAAATAGGCAATGATGAGAGTAGTACCCACCATGGAAAATCAGCAAACACTGCAAATCTGGGCCTTTCTTTACTCAGACATCCAGAACTGGAGCTACCAATCTCGCAGTAGTGTGTGTGTGTGTGTGTGTGTGTGTGTGTGTGTGTGTGTGTACATGCATACAATGTGGAAAAGGGGTAAGGTAAGCAAGCACATTAATTATAATAAAGTACTAAATTGAATCATGTGAATTTGCCATTTGTGCCAATCAAAAATACCAAGTATTGACAATTTAATATGGTTCAATCTAATGGAGTGTCATCTATAGCAGTGAAGAGTACCTGGAATGGAAGAAGATTTTCCAAGACCTCTTATATCATTTGAGACTGAGCTGGAGTTAGGCATCCAAACTCCTAGGTCCTTGTCTTAACCCTAAAGGGTCCCAAACCACTTTATTTCCTCTGATTCCTTGTCAAAATAGAGAAATCTCTGACATGAGAACCATAGCACTGATGGAGTAAGATAACCATAGGTCTTTTGTTTCATTGTCTCCTCTAAGTTAAAGGTTAAAACTCAGGCCATATCTTTATGCTGTAGGCTTATTGTCGAACATAAACTTTCTCTTTCTCTTCACTCCACTCTCACCAATCTGCTTGTGTCTTGCGTTCCGAGAGTGCCAGGAATTAGAGGATATCTAGAGAAGAGAAAAGGCAAATGATTACGACAGTTGGAAATAAAATCTATGAGAAAAGGTGGAAGGAATTTTGCCTTGAGAAAATAAATTTGCCTATCAACAGAATAATAGTGGTCATGTCTCAAAAGATTGATATACAGATGATGCTGTACTGCCTCTTTCCATCTCCTGAAGCCAAAAGAATTCAACATTTTAGTTAATGGCATTACCAGCCAGTCAGTCTCTTATATAGAGTTGTAATTGACTCTTTTCTCTCACTCAGTATCTATATCTAATCAGTTACCAAATTCTGTTGATTCTATCTCTTAAATATCTCTTGAATCCATTACCTTATATCTATCTCAGCTGCCATGATCCTAGGTCAGGCCTTTATTCCTAGCCTCCAACGAGCTCTGTACCTCCAATCTCAGCTACTGCCACCAGAATGTTCTTTAGAAATCACCCAGCTGCTCAGTATATGCCTCTTGTGAAGTCACTATTGCCTATGAAGTCAAAACTAACTTCCTCAAGTTGGCATTTAAAACCTTCTATCTTATGGCTCCAAACTTTTTTTAGTCCCAGTTCTCACCACTCTATATACTAGATGTATTATCTGTTTCCTCAGCAGACCATTGAGTATTATGTTAGCTGGGTTTTTGGTATATAACCTTTATCAGGTTGAAAAATTCTTTATTCCTAATTTGTTGAATGTTTTTGTCATGAAAATGTAGGATTTTGTCAAATGTTTTTTCTGTGTCTATTGAGATGATCATTTGATAGTTGTATGTCCTTTGTTTATGGTGTATTGCATTGACTGATGTTTTGTATGTTAAAATAAACTCTCACTTCTAGAATAAATTCCACTTTTGTCATGACGTGTAAACCTTTTTTATAAACTGCTAAATTTTGCTTGATAATATTTTTTGAGAATTTTTATGTTTATATTCATATGAGATATTCATCTGTAGTTTTATTTTCTTGAGACATATTTATCTAAGTTTTGTATTATAGTAATGTTGGCCCCATAAAATAAGTTAAGAGGTGTCCCTTCCAGTTTTTTGGAAGAGTTTATGAAGGGGTGATATTACTTCTTCTTTAAACTTTTGGTAGAATTCACTAAGAACATCATATCATTTCAGGATTTTCTTTGTAATAAGATTTTAGATTATTAATTCAATCTATTTTTATGTAACAAGTTTATTCATATTTTCTATTTTTTTCTTGAGTCATTTTCAGTGTTTTGGGTCTTCAAGGAAAATTTTCCATTTCATCTAGATTATCTAATTTTTGGCTTATAATTTTTCATAGTATTCCCTTATAATTCTTTTTATTTCTGTAATATTGGCACTAATACCCCCTCTTTTATTCCTCATTTTAGTAATTTGAGTTTTATCTTTTTCTTGGTTACTTGAGGCAAAAGTTGGCCAATTTTTTTGAACTTTTCAAGGAACAACCTGTTGGTTTTGTTGACTTCCTCTATTGATTTTTTTTTATGTTTCATTTATGTTGTATTCTTATTTGAGTGGAATGACATTAAAATGCCTTCATCTCTCACTTCTGGGTGATTCTGAGGGTTTTCACATTCTGAACATGAAAACTAAGACACAACTGAAAACTGCCTGCTTAAGCGTTGAAGGCTTGCTCTAACATATGCACTGAGTTCCTTGGAAACAACTGGAAAACAGGTTAAGGTTTCTCTATTAAGGTATTTAAGGAAATCTCAATCCAACTATTATCTGACCATTAAGCTAACCATGCAAAGACTTTAGTGGCCATATATGTAAAAGAGGTTAGTTGAGGAAAGCCACTAAACTCATAAACAACAACAAACCCTGTGGAAGAGAGATGACCTGATTTCCAGAGTTGCCACATTATATTAGTGAAAAAGCCAATTTTCAACAAAAATTTATGACACATGCAGCAACAAATATGATCTATACACAGAAAAATAATGTTCAATAGAAATTGTCCCTGAGGAAGAACTTTTGACTTATCAGACAAAGGATTAAAACAAGATATTTTGAATTTGTTCAAAGATCTAAGAAACATACTGGAAAAATGTCTCACTAAATAGAGACTGTTAGTAAAGAGAATGGAAGTCTTATGAAGAACCAAATGAAAATTCTGGGGTTGAATATCTATATACCTGAAATAAAAAATTATTAGACGTTCTCAGTGGAGGCTTCGAACTGGCGAAAGAGAGAAAAAACTTGTAAGTATATCAATTGGGATTGTCTAGTCTGAGGAACAGGGAGAAAAAAGCAATAAAGAATAAAGAGGCCTGTGGGACACCATCAAAGGTACGCATAATGGGAGTCCCAGAAGACAAAGGGAAAGAGAAAGAGAAAGAGAAAGAAATAAGATTTGAAAAAGTAATAGCTGAAATTATCCCAATCTTTATAAAAACATTAATCTGTACATCCAAGATGATAAATGAATTTTATGTGTAGTAAGTTTAAAAAAGCCTAAACATATTATAATCAAACTTCCAAAAACAAAGACAAAGAAAGACTCTTGAAAACAGCAAGAGATAAATGACTAATCATATATAAGAAAATCACAAGGATAACAGATGACTTCTGAGAAACTATGGAGGTAGCGGGACGACATAGTCAAAATGCAGAATGAAAATAATATTTAGAGTTGTTGAATCAATATATCATACACTTGAAACTAATATAACATTGTATGTCTATTATACCTCAATAAATAAAAAAATAAAAAAATTAAGTGTTAAACAAGATTGTATATATGGCAATGCCATCAAAAATGAAAGAGAAATTAAGACACTCTCAGAAAAACAAAAACTGAGATAATTTGTTGTTTGAAAACATCCCTTATAAGAAATACTAAGAGAAGTTCTTCAGAATGAAGGAAAAGTGATACCAAATACTAATTATAATCCACACAAAAAATTAACACCAATAAATGTAACTATGTCAGTAATAACAATAGACACCACAATTATGTATTTATTTTTTCTTCTCTTAACCAATTCAAAGGGTAATTGCATTGGATAATGTCAGCTACCAGGGTGGGCAGTAAGGACCTCCAAAAATTTGTTCTTCCATAAAGGCAATGTAAAGTTTTAGTAAAATTTGTCAGAATCAATTTTGTTCAGAACACAGGAAGTTAATAAAAGGGTTTCAGCCACCCAGGTAGTGTTTATTCAAACAATACAACCGAATCTCATTAAGAATAGTGAGCTTGGGAACAGAATGAAGGACTTTTTTCCATCTCGTATACATGAAATACAGCTAGATCAACACTAAACCATCCAGCACAGCTAGAAAACTGATTTGAGGATTAACACAACCATCTGCACAACCTGAACCACAGAACTCAGCAGAGGCGTGGCACAGAGAGGCAAACTGGGAGAGAGAAAAAGCAGAGGGCAGGGAGCTGTTTCTGCTTGTGGAGAGAGGATGAACACGGGGGAGAGTATGGGAAAAGTACCCCCCCAAAAAGCATCTGGAGAGAAAGTGTAAAAGTGGAAACAGCCACAGGGACTGAGAAAGAAGAGGGTTCAAATTCCATTGACTCTATAAATAGGGAGAGTGCAGAGCTGAAATTTCACAGCTCAATACCTGGTAGTGCTCTTGTGGGAAGGGCGAATCCGCAGGAGCTGAGTGGGGTCCGAGAGTCATTGGGCCACACAGGGAGAAGTGGTTCCACTGCTGGAAGGACATTTGGTAGAGGCTGTGAGGCCACCTGTTCCCAGAAGACTCCAAAGAACAACCACATTTGCTGGTGCTAGAACAAGGTCATTAAGGGTAAAACTGGTACCAGATGTGTGTTGTGATTTTCCATAATCCCTGAAACGCTGCTGCTACACAATCACTTGAACTTTTTCTGGGGCCGACTGGCACCCAACTGCAGTCTCTGGCTGGCAGCAGCAGCAGCACGGTCCCTTGAACATTCCTGGGTGTGGTCAGCACCCCCACCTGAGAAGGTCAAAGCCTGAGTCCCTTAGAAGTGAGGGGTCAGGAAACATAGTCGCGTCTGAGATAAAACTCAGGAGGGAGATGCCACCTGGCAACCTGACGGCGTGGTCATGGGACAGTGTAAAAGCAGGGAATGGATGGAAGCCAGAGACAAAGGACAGGTGCATGATTGCTGGTCAGAAAGAGCATAAAGTTCTGATACTAGAGACTGGGTAGCTGGGTGACACCATTTTCACCCCGCCCACGCATGCGCATACACACCTACAGGCGCCACAACAACCCACCCCAGTAAGCTAAGCAGCATCATCTAGTGGAGAACACAGCCGCTACACTAACCCCACCCAACTGGGCCAATCCTACTCTTCAGGAACAAAATAAATCTCTTCACCTGCTTAGTTTATGGACTATAAAGTGCTTCATAGTTTGACTTCCAGGGGAAGCAATGTAATATCAGACGTATTTCAATCTGTTCGCAGGTCCATCTATTCAATTTTCTTTTTTTGTTTGTTTCTTTTGTTTCTCTTGAATATAGAAACAGAAAAAAAATTATTTTCAGTTTTCATTAAAAAATTTTTTTCCTTATATTTTTTCTACTAAAGTTCTTACTTTTCTGTAAATTTTTCATATTTTATTTTACTTACATCATTTCAATTTTTTCTATTTCATTGTATTCATTTTCTCAAATTTTTAAATATTTTCTTTTTTTTTTCATTTCCCCCCCTTTATTCTCTAATCAATCAAGCTCCATTCAATAACCAAATCAAAACACGCCTAGGATTAAGCATCATTTATTTGGTACTTTTGTGTGTGTGTGTTGTTTTTAATTTTTTAATTTTAATTAAAAAAAAAAGTTTTAATGTTTATTTAATTTTTGAGAGAAAGAGCATGAGTGGGGGAGGAGCAAAGAGAGAGGGAGACAGAATCTGAAGCAGGTTCCAGGCTCTGAGCTGTCAGCACAGAGCCCGACGTGGGGCTCAAACCCATGAACCATGAGATCATGACCTGAGCCAAAGTCGGGCGCCTAACCGACTGAGCTACCCAGGTGCCCTTAATTTTAATTTTTTTATCTTATTAATTCCTTTTCTTCCCTCAAAATGATGAAAAGAAAGAATTCACCCCAAAAGAAAGAGCCAAAATAAATGATAGCCAGGGATTTAATCAACACAGATACAAGCAAATGTCTTTACAAGAATTTAGAATCATGATAATAAGAATACTAGTTGGAGTAGAAAATAGATTAGAATCTCTCTCTATGGAGATAAAAGAAGTAAAAGCTAGTCAGGATGAAATTTTTAAAAAAATGCTGTAACTGAGCTACAATCTCGAATGATTGCCACGGCGGCAACGATGGATGAGGCAGAGCAGCGAATCAGCGATATAGAGGACAAACTTACGGAGAATAATGAAGCAGAAAAAAAAGGGAGACTAAGCAAAAGAGCCAAATTTAAGAATAAGAGAAATCACTGACTCATCAAAAAGGAACAACATCAAAATCATAGGGGGTCCCAGAAGATGAAGAGAGAGAAAAAGGGGTAGAAATGTTATGTGAGCAAGTCATAGCAGAAAACTTTCCTAACCTGAGGAAAGACACAGACATTAAATCCAGGAAGCAAAAAGGACTCCCATAAGATTCCACAAAAACTCACAAACAGGGTGTATCAGTCAAAATCACAAAATATTCAGGCAAGGAAAATAGTCCTTAACCTATAAGGGAAGATAGATCAGGTTTGCAGCAGACCTATCCACAGAAGCTTGGCAGGCCAGAAAGGAGTGGCAGATTATATTCGATGTGCTGAATTGGAAAAATATGCAACCGAGAATTCTTTATCCAGCAAGGCTGTCATTCAAAATAGAAGGAGAGATAAAAAGTTTCCCAGGCAAACAAAAATTAAAGGAGTTCATGACCACTAAGCCAGCCCTGCAAGAAATTTTAAGGGGGACTCTCTAAGGGAGAAAAGAAAAAAAAAAAAGGCCAAACGCAACAAAGGATAGAAAAGACCAGAGAACACCACCAGAAGGTCCAACTCTAGAAGAAACATAATGGCAATGAACTCATATCTTTCAGTACTCACTCTAACCGTCAATGGACTAAATGCTCCAATCAAATGACATGGGGTCACAGAATGGATAAGAAAACAAGATCCATCCATTTGTTGTTTACAAGAGACCTACCTTAGACCTAAAAACACCTTCAGATTGAAAGTAAGGTGATGGAGAACAATCTATCATGCTAATGGTCACCAAAAGAAAGCCGGAGTAGCCATACTTATATCAGAGAAGTTGCACTTTATAATAAAGAATGAAACTAGAGATGAAAAGGGGCATTATATCGTAATTAAGGGGTCTATCCGCCAAGAAGATCTAACAATTGTAAACATTTATGCTCCAAATATGGAGTGCCCAAATATATAAATCATTTAATCACAAACATAAAGAAACGTATTGATAATAAGACCATAATAGTAGCGGATTTCAACACCCCACTTATAGCAATGGACAGATCATATAACAGAAAATCGACAAGGAAACCATATCTTTGAATGACACACTGGGCCAGATGGACTTAATAGATATATTAAGAACATTTTATCCTAAAGCAGCAGAATATACATTCTTCTCCAGTGCACATGAAACATTCTCGAGAATAGATCAGATACTGGAACACAAATCAGCTCTGAACAAGTACACAAAGATCAAGACCATAGCATGCATATTTTCAGACCACAACACTATGAAACTCAAAATCAACCACAAAAAAATTTTGAAAAGATAACAAATACTTGGAGACTAAAGAACATCCTACTAAAGAATGAATGGGCTAACCAAGAAGTTAAAGAGGAAATTAAAAGTACATAGAAGCCAACGAAAATGATAACATCACAGCCCCAAACCTCTAGGATGCAGCAAAGGCGGTCATAAGAAGGAAGTATATAGCAATCCAGGCCTTCCTAAAGAAGGAAGAAGGTCTCAAATACACAACTTAACCTTACACCTCAAAGAGCTGGAAAAAGAACAGCAAATAAAACCAAAACCAGCAGAAGACAGGAAATAATAAAGATTAGTGCAGAAATCAATCTTATTGAAACCGAACCAAACCAAACCAAAACAAAACAAAAACAAAAATAGTAGAACAGATCAATGAAACCAGAGGCTGATTCATTAAAAGAATTAACAAAATTGATAAATCACTAGTCAGTTTGATAAAAAAGAAAAAGGAAAGGACCCAAATAAACAAAATCAAGAACAAAAGAGGAGAGACCACAACCAACACAGCAGAAATAAAAACAATAATAAGAGAATATTATGAGCAATTATATGTCAATAAAATGGGCAACCTGGAAGAAATGAACACATTCCTAGAAACATATAAACTACCAAAACTAAAACAAGAAGAAATAGAAAATCTGAACAGACCCATAACCAGTAAAGAAATAGAATTAGTCATCAAAAATCTCCCAAAAAAACAAGAGTCCAAGCCCAGAGGCTTTCCAGGGGAATTCTACCAAACATTTAAGGAAGAGTTAACACCTATTCTTTTGAAGTTGTCCCAAAAAATAGAAATGGAAGGAAAACTCCCAAGCTCATTCTATGAAGCCAGCATTACCTTGATTCCAACACCAAAAACCCTACTAAAAAGGAGAACTACAGACCAATTTCCCTGATGAACATGGATGCAAAAATCCTCAAAAAGATACTAGCCAACCAGATCCAACAATACATTAAAACAATTATTCACCTCGACCAAGTGAGATTTATACCTGGGATGCAAGGCTGGTTCAATATGAGCAAAACAATCAATGTGATTTATCACATCAACAAAAGAAAAGAACCACATGATCCTCTCAGTAGATGCAGAGAAAGCATTTGACAAAATACAGTTTCCTGACTTGATAAAAACAGTTAAGGAAGTAGGGATAGAAGGATCATGCCTCAAGATTGTAAAGCCATATATGAAAGACTCAATGCTAATGTCATCCTCAATGGGGAAAAACTAAGGGCTTTCCCGCTAAGTTCAGGAACAAGACACGGATGTCAACTCTCCCCACTGTTATTCAACATAGTATTGGAAGTCTTAGCCTCAGCAATAGACAACACAAAGAGATAAAAGGCATCCAAATAGACCAGGAGGAGGTCAAACTTTCACTCTTCGTAGATGACATGATACCCTGTATGGAAAACCCAAAAAGACTCCACCCAAAAATTGCTAGAGTTGACCCATGTACTTAGTAAAGTTGTAGGATACAAAATCACAGTACAGAAATTGGTTGCATTCCTATACACCAATAATGAAGCAACAGAAAGATGGATCGAGGAATTGATCTCATTTACAATTACACCAAAAACCATAAAATACTTAGGAATAAATCTAACCAAAGAGATGAAAAATTTATACACTGAGAACTATAGAAAGCTTATGAAAGATATCGAAGACATGAAAAAATGGAAAAATATTCCATGCTCCTGGATAGGAAGAACAAATATTGTTAAAGTGTCGATATTACCCAGAGTCTACATAGTCAATGCAATCTTTATCAGAATAACAGCAGCATTCTTCACAGATCTAGAACAAACCATCGTAAAATTTGTACAGAACCAGAAAAGACCCTGAAGAGCCAAAGCAATCTTGAAAAAGAAAACCAAAGCAGGAGGCATCACAATCCCAGACTTCAAGCTGTATACAAAGCTGTAATAATCAAGACCATATGGTACTGGCACAAGAACGGACATTCAGATCAATGGAACAGAATAGAGGATCCAGAAATGGACCCACAATCATATAGCCAACTCATCTTTGACAAAGCAGGAAAGAATATTCAATGGAATAAAGATAGTCTCTTCAGCAAGTGGTGCTGGGAAAACTGGACAGCGACATGCAGAAAAATGAACTTGGACCACTTTTTTACACCGTACACAAAAATAAACTCAAAATGGATGAAAGACCTAAATGTAAGACAGGAAGACATCAAAATCCTCAGGGATAAAGCAGGCAAGAACCTCTTTGACCTTGGCTGCAGCAACTTCTTACTCAATACGTCTCCAGAGGCAAGGGATACAAAAACAAAAATGAACTATTGGGACCTCATTAAAATGAAAAGGTTCTGCACAGTCAAGGAAACAATCAGCAAAACTAGAAGGCAACCAATGGAATGGGAGAAGATATTTGCAAACGACATATTAGATAAAGGATTAGTATCCAAAATCTATAAAAACTTATCAAACTCAACACCCAAAAAAACAAATAATTCAGTGAAGAAATGGGCCAAAGACATGAAGAAACACTTCTCTAAAGAAGACATACAGATGGCCAATGGACACATGAAACGATGCTCAATGTCACCTATCATCAGGGAAATACAAATCAAAACCACAATGAGATACCACCTCACACCCATCAAAATGGCTAACGTTAACGACTCAGGCAACAACAGATGTTAGTGAGGATGCGGAGAAAGAAGATCTCTTTGCACTGCTGTTGGGAATACAAACTAGTGCAGCCACTCTGGAAAACTGTATGGAGATTCCTCAAAAAGCTAAAAATAGAAGTACTCTATGACACAGCAATTGCACTACTAGCACTACTAGATATTTATCCAGGGGATACACGTATACTGTTTCGAAGGGACACATGCACCCTAATGTTTATAGCAGGAGTATCAGAATAGCCAAAATATGGAAAAAGCCTAAATGTCCATCCATGAATGAATGAAGATGTGGTGTGTATATATATATATATATATATATATATATATATATATATATATATATATATATATATATATACATACATACACAATGGAGTATTACTCAGCAGTCAAAAAGAATGAAATCTTGCCATTTGCAACTACGTGGATGGAACTAGAGGGTATTATGCAAGGCCAGATTAGTCAGTCAGAGAAAGGCAAATATCATATGACTTCACTCATATGAAGACTTTAAGATACAAAACAGATAAACATAAGGGAAGGGAAGCAAAATTAATATAAAAACAGAGAGGGGGAAAAGACATAGATTCTTAAGTATGGAGAACAAACAGGGTTACTGGAGGGGTTATGGGAGGGGTATGGGCTAAATGGATAAGGTACATTAAGGAATATACTCCTAAAATTATCATTGCATTATATGTTAAGTAACTTGGATGTAAATTTAAAAAAAAATAAAAATGAAAGTAAAAGAATAGGGAGCTTCGAGGTACTTTATCTTATCCTAATTCTTGCCTCTACTCTTATTATTCAATAACCTTAAAAAATAAAGGCTAGCATTGCCAAATATCTTGGCAGCCTCTGGAGGGAGCAGAATGAAACACCTCTCTCAAAAGGACTTAATTTCAAATAATTGTTATTATCTTACTTGTCTGGTGGTTTTCTAAATATCCTCCTTACAACACTGACTCAGATCTCAGTGATAAAAACTTCTCTCTTGGAGGGGGCAGGAATGAAGGAATAATTGATGAATGAGATGTACATAGGGACTTTGAAAATCCAATATATTCCTAAGACTCTAGATTGCCATAGAGATCCCTAGGGTTCTGTGAATACTCAGGTAAGACCTGAGAAGTATCTAAGCTCTCACCTCTGACTGATCTTGAAGCTCCATACAAGTAGGAACTGAAAGCTAAGTACAGTTTTAAACTGCTTGACTGAATGTTGAAGGCATGCCCCAACATACAGTACCCTTCAGTGCGGATTAAGGGTATTCATTGATTCCAGACATTTAAAGAAATTGCTGTCTAATAATGATCTCATCACTAAGCAAACTGAGCGAAGACTTCAGTGGCTACACACAAAGAATACAAACTTTACAAAAATACATAAAATTCACACACAGACAAAAAAACACACAAACACAAACACACTACAAACACACAAACCAACAACAATTATCATAAACAGCAACAATAGCAGGGGAAATCCAATTTGCAGAGTAGCCACATTACATTATTTAAAAATCAAATTTTAATTAAAACTTAGAAGACATGTAAAGACAAAAGACAGTATGGCCTGTATATAGAGGATAAAAAGCAGTTGTTAGAAACTATCCGCGAGGAAACCCAGATATGAAATTTGCTAAACAAATACTTTATATCCATTATTTTAAATATGTTCAAATGGATAAGGAAAACCATGTGTGAAGAGCTAAATTATAGAAATATAGATAGAAATTATAAAAAGAAATCTATAGAAATTCTGAAGTTTTATATTTACATAGGTAAATATTAAAAAGAGTATAAACGTAATTTTGTTTGTAACTAATTTTTATCCCTATCTGATATAAATATAACTGCACAAAGCAATAAATATAAATCTATGATTATGGTCACATAATGTATAAAGATGTAATTTTTTAATGTTTATTTTTGAGAGAGAAAGAGCAGGAGAGGGGCCGTGAGAGAGGGAGACAGAATCTGAAGCAGCTTCCAGGCTCTGAGCTGTCACCACAGAGCCTGATTCAGGCCTTAAACTCACGGACCACAAGATCATGACCTGAGCCGAAGTAGGACAGTTAACCAACTGAGCCACCCAGGGGTCCCAAGATGTTATTTTTGACAATAGCATAATGGAAGGAGGATGAAGTGATGTAGAAGCAAAAGTTTTATAAACTATTAAAGTTGGTCTTAATAAAAATTGTTTCTAATCATTACATAAATCTATAAGAAAATAAAACAAATACATGTAGTAAATTAAATTACAGAGGTAATTAAAAATGTATCATTTCACTACAAAAACACAGCAATGGAAGAACAAAGACATATGAAGCTAAATAGAAAAGTGACAGGCAGGAAAAGGGAGTTCAGATGGCAGAGAAGTAGTGTACCCTGGGCTTTCCCTCTCCCTCAAACACAGCTATATTTACATTAGATTACTTGAAACACCCAGGAAATTGATCTGTGGAGTGTCAGAAGGATCTCCACACTTGAAGAGAGAAAGTTTGGCAGGTGCAAGGTACATGGATGTGAATTGGGGGAGAGAAAAATGATGGCATCACGGAGGGAAGGAAACCTTTTCAATGGAGTGAGAAAGGGGAAAGAGAGGAGCTGAGAAAGTGTGACATCAAGTTAGCACACAAGGAAAGTTGCTCTGGAACATAGTCTGTGGAGAAGTAATACTGAGTGTCCCAGTTTTTTTATGCAAACAGCTCTTCAAACTCAAACTCTGAGGTTTTGAAAGTGCTTGACTTTCTCCAGAGCAAAGATGTGGTGCATGCTAATGGAGAAGAGAGAGCTGGCCCTGGGGTGCATAGCATGGTATAGTGATCTCTGATTTCCGGGGTGCACTGGGATAGAACAAGACCTTTCCTGCAGTACTTTTGGAAGAGGGTTTATTGCCTCTCCAAAGACAAAAGACCCTAAAATTGCCAACCAAAGGCCTTTCATCAGCAGGGTAGAGAGGCTACATTCTGGAGGTCCCATGTTGGGTCCTTTTAAGACTTTTGAGTTTTGAATCCTAGCCACTACCAAAGAAAAAAATGCAAGAGAATTTTGGCACAGGAAAAGCTGACTTCCCTTGCTATCCTGTGAGGAGTTCCTGATCAAAGAGGGTTGAGATGCCCAGTCTGGGGATGAGATATTGGGGTGGCACCATTTCCCCCCCAACACCAACATGGTGGGACTTTGGGGAGCAACACAACAGCTCCCAGTGGAGGCAACACTCGCTTGCACCAAATCCTATCCTTCTGTGCCTGGCAATGGCTTATTTACTGAGGCAACACTGACTCAGTCAGGAGAAGCAGCCAGCTTCTCCTCTAGACCAGCACAGCCACGCCCTCCAGGCACCAACAAACGACTATTTTCTTCTTCTTTTTTTCCTCTTTGGAATTGGAATTATAGACCCTTATTTGTTTTGTTTTGTGTTTTTCATTTTCTTTTCTTTTTTTCTTGGATCAGGCTTTTTTATTCTTTTTCTTTTTCCTTCCTTTTTTTCTTTTCTTCTGTTTTTTTCCCCCTATTTTTCCCTTTTTCTTCGGAATCAGCCTTATATTTTTGATACTCTGCAGTATTTTTTTGTTCCCTTTGCTTTTCTTTCTTTTTGGAATCAGGCTTTCCACCCACTTTTTTCCCAGGATTACTTAAAAAAGTTCAAAATGCACCTAGTTAAAGGTACAAACACTCCACCATTTCAAGCAAGGAGGATCTTTGTAGAGGACTGACCAGCCAAAGCACAAAAACAGCCAAAATGCAACAGCAGAGTGCACACAATATACACCAGAAACACTTGCTGATGCCAGGCCATGGACAGTGTATAACACCTTTTTAATATAGTACTCCTCTCAGGTGCAAGAAACATAACAAACTTTTAAAACAGACAAAAGACAGAAACGTAGCCAAAACGACCAGACAGAGGAATTCTCCCCAAAAAGAAAGGTCAAGAAGAAATCACAGCCAGGGACTTGCTCAAATAGATATAAACAATATATCTGAACAAGAATTTAGAACAACAGTCATAAGACTACTATCTGGGCTTGAAAAAAATAGACTAGAGAAATACTTGCTACAGAGATCAAAGACCTAAGAACTAGTCAGGATATATTTTTAAAAAATCCTAAAACTGAGATGCAAAATTAACTAGATACAGTGTAAATGAGGATTGAAGAAGCAGAGGAGAGAATAGGTGAAATAGAAGATAAAATTATGTAAAATAACGAAGCTGAAAAAAGGAGGAAACTGAAGTTACTAGATTATTAGGGGAGACTTAGGGAACTAAGTGATTCCATGAAATGAGACAATATCCATATCACAGGGTTCCCCTAAAAGGAAGAGCAAGAAAAATGCTCAGATATATTAGAACAAATTATATCTGAGAACTTCTCCAATCTTGAGAAGGAACCAGGCATCCAAGTCCAAGAGGCAGAGAACTCCTTTCAAAATCAATGAAATCAGGTCAACACCATATCATAGTGAAACTTACAATATACAAAGGTAAACAGAGAATTCTGAAAGAGTTTATTGACAAATTGTCATTAACATACAAGGATAGACACAAAAGGTTAGTAGAAGACCTGTGCACTGAACCTTGGCAGTCCAGAAGCAAATAACAGGAAATATTCAATGTGCTGAATAGAAAAAATATGCAGCCAAGAATCCTTTATCCACCAAGGCTGTCATTCAGAATAGAAGGAGAGATAAAGACTTTCCCAATAACAACAACAACAACAGCAGCAACAACGACAACAAAATTAAGGAGTTTGTTACCACTAAACTAGCCCTGCAAGAAATTCTCACCAGAAATACAAACACTACAGACAACACAGTGGCACTAAATTCATATCTTTAAATAATCACTCTAAATGTAAATGGACTAAATGCTCCAATATAAAGACATAGAATATTAGAATGGATAGAAAAACAAATCCATCTATATGTTGCTTACAAGACAATGATTTTAGACCTAAAGACACCTGCAGATTGAAAGTGAGGGGATAGAAACCATCTAGTGGAAGCCATCTATCATGCTAATGGAAGTCAAAAGAAAGCCATAGTAGCCATACTGATACAGACAAACTAGATTTTAAAACAAAGACTGCAACAAGAGATGAAGAGGACATTTTTTCATAATTAAGGGGTATACTCATCAAGAATATCTAATACTTGTAACTATTTATGCCCCTAACATGAAACACACAATTATATAAATCAGCTAATAAAAAACATAAAGAAACTTATAATACAAAAATAGTAGGAGACTGTAATAACCCACTTAGAGCAATGGACAGATCATCTATGCAGAAAATCAACAAGGAAACAACGGCTTTGAATGACACATTGGACTAGACGGACTTAACAGATATATACAGAATATTTCATCCTAAATCAGCAGAATACTCTTTCTTCCTGAGTACACATGCAACACTCTCCAGATCACATATTGGGTCACAAATCATCCCTCCACAGGTACAAAAAGATCGAGATCATACCATGCATATTTTAAGATCAGAACACTATTAAACTTGAAATAAACAACAAAAAATGCAGAAAACCCTCAAACCATGGAGGTTAAAGCACATACTACTAAAGAATAAATGGGTAAAACAGTAAATTAAAGAAGAAATTAAAAAATACATGGAAACAAATGAAAATGAAAATACGACAGTCCAAACACTTTGGAATGCAGCAAAGGCAGCCCTAAGGGGAAAATACATTGCAATTCAGGCCTACCTTAAGTATTGGGAGCCATTTTGGGCTCACAGGTTGAGATCCCTCCCTGTGTGGGCTCACAGGTTGAGAACCTCCCTGTGTGGAAAAGGCAGTTGAAGCAAAGCTCCCACCGGCCAAGATGGTGCCTAGTCTTACCTCCTTCTAAATAATCTTTCAGGCCTGGATTTCTTGAACTGCTCTCGTTGGCCCAAGGGATATAATGCTCTTTGGTTTTATGGCATATGGAAAAGGTGACCTGGAGTGCGATGTCTTGGTGGATAATATCTGAATGAGAGTAACCTGGCCAGAAGTAACCTCAAAGTTGCCTCTTGGAGATAGGCTACACAAATTGATCGTATAGAATAGCAGTTATGAGTTGGCTAGAAATTAGTAGACGTTAGGCCCCAAGACTCTTGAACCAAACTAGATTTTCCCTACAGGTATCGCATTGGGTTAATAATCCCCTCAGCCCCACCATAAAACCTCAAAGCAAATCTGTGTAAAGCTTCTCTCAGTATTTGATTAACAGACTGATAGGAGAGATTGTAAAGAGACTTAGGACCTTTCCCAGAGGTTAGCCTAGCCCAAAAGTTAGAAGCACTCTTTATAGATAAGGTACAAAGAGTAGCCAAACAAAAGTAGCTATACATATCTTCACTGATCAACAACAAATATTGAGCACCTCCCTGAGGTTAACATTTCACGAATCCTTTTGTAATTCTCATCCCCACACTTCCTTATAATAAAAAGGCAATAACAAAATACTTTTACAGAAACTACCATAAAGAATAGATAGACATGAGCCCTTATGATATAGGCTCACTCACTCACTAAGAAAAAGAACTTAGTCAAACATTAGAGATCATATCTCTACCAAGCGTATAATACCTCCTCCATTATGGTTAAATATTATGAATAGAATGACTCCTAATCTACCTATAGATGATTAACATAGGTCTTAAGGCAACAATGTATGCACCCTCTGTTTACCAAGGGTTACAACAATCCTGCTCTCTTCCTAAAAACTTTATCTTGTTATTTCCTCTGCTCTGCCTCAAAAACAATGCATGATTTTGGAACAAAGTCATAGAAATGGTTACTGCCTAATCTAAGATAAAGGTATCTCCTTCTAAGTCTGGGGGATTCACAAATATGCCAACCTAAGAAAAACTGTAAATGATGCCTTGTCGCGGATGTATTGTCACTCACTGCCTTTAAATTAAAGAAACTAAGACCAGCAGGGCAGAGATGCCAGAATTGCCAGAACTGCCTGTTTGGTGATCAGACTACATCTCGTGGCTCTCTCATTCCTTTCACTGGCCATCCATCCTTTGGTGTCCCCTGGATTCGCTGGAGCTGGACTCTGACACTTAAGAAGCAAGAAAGGTCCCAAATACACAATCTAATCTTAAACCTAAAGGAGCTACAAAAGGAGCAGCAAATAAAGCCCCAAACCAGGAGAAGGGAAATCATACAGACTAAAGCAGAAATAAACGATATAGAAAAAGACAAAAAAAACAGCACAACAGATCAATGAAACTAAAAGCTTGTTTATTGAAAGAATAAGCAAAATTGATAAACTCCCAGCCAGATTTATCAAAAATAGGATAAAATAAAAAATAGATGATAGATAGACAGATAGATAGAATCATGAATACATAAAATCATGAATAAAAGAGGAGAGATAACAACGAACAGCACAGAAATACAAACAATTATAAGAGAATAATATGAAAAGCTGTACACCAACCAACCAAAACTCAAACAGCAATATATAATTTGAACAGGCCCATAACCAGCAATGAAATTGAATCAGTTATCAAAACTTTCCCAACAAATAAGAGTACTTGGCCAGATGGCTTCCCAGGGGAATTCTACCAGCCATTATTTATTTATTTATTTATTTATTTATTTATTTATTTATTTATTTATTTATTTATTTATTTATTTATTAAATTTTATAATAGTTTATTTTCAAATTGGTTTACATATAACACCCAGTGTTCATCCCAACATGTGCCCCCTTCAATGCCCATCACCCCCTCTCCCCCTTCCCTCATCCCCCTCACCCTCAGTTTTTTCTTAGTCTTTGAGAGTCTCTTATGTTTTATCTCCCTCCCTCTCTGTGTCTTCTATTCCTTTCCCCTCTTCCCCTCCCCCTGATTTTTGCTTAGTCTCACAAAGTCCACCTATTCGTGGAAACATATGGTATCTGTCTTTTTCTGACTGACTTATTTCACTTAACATAATACCCTCCAGTTCCATCCATGTTGCTACACATGGCCAGATTTCATTTTTTCTCATTGCCACGTAGTAGTCCATTGTATATAAGTACCATAACTTCTTTATCCATTCGTCAGTTGATGGGCACTTGGTCTCTTTCCATGATTTGGCTATTGTCGAAAGTGCTGCTATGAACATTGGGGTGCACGTGCTCCTATGCATCAGCATTCCTGTGTCTCTTGGGTAGATTCCTAGCAGTGCTATTGCTGGGTCATAGGGTAGCTCTATTTTCATTTTTTGAGGAACCTCCACACCGTTTTCCAGAGTGGCTGCACCAGTTTGCATTCCCACCAACAGTGTAGGAGGGTGCCTACTTCTACACTGAAAACTATAAAAAACTTATGAAGGAAATTGAGGAAGACACAAGGAAATGGAAAAACATACCATGCTCATGGATTGGAAGAATAAATATCGTTAAAATGGCAATACTACCCAAAGCAATCTACACCTTCAATGCAATCCCGATCAAAATTGCACCAGCATTCTTCTCAAAACTAAAGCAAACAATCCTAAAATTTGTATGGAACCACAAAAGACCTCGAATAGCCAAAATAATACTGAAGAATAAAACCAAGGCGGGAGGCATCACAATCCCAGACTTTAACCTCTACCACAAAGCGGTAGTCATCAAGACTGTATGGTATTGGCACAAAAACAGACACATAGACCAATGGAATAGAATAGAAAACTCAGAAATGGACCTGCAAGTATATGGCCAACTAATCCTTGACAAAGCGGGAAAATGTATCCAATGGAAAAAAGACAGCCTCTTTAACAAATGGTGCTGGGAGAATTGGACAGCAGCTTGAAAAAGAATGAAACTAGACCACTTTCTTACACCACTCACAAAAATAAATTCTAAATGGATAAGAGATCTGAATGTGAGACAGGAAACCGTCAAAATCCTAGAGGAGAAAGCAGGAAAAAGCCTCTTTGACCTAAGACGCGCCAATTTCTTACTCGACACGTCTCCAAAGGCAAGGGAATTAAAAGCAAAGATGAACTATTGGGACCTCATCACGATAAAAAGCTTCTGCACAGCAAAAGAAACAACCAACAAAACGAATAGGCAACCAACAGAATGGGAAAAGATCATCGCAAATGACATATCGGATTAAGTCTTCTTTAAATGTTTGGTAGATTTCACCTGTGAAGCCATCTGGTCCTGGACTTTTGTCTTTTGGGAGTATTTTGATTGCTGATTTATTTTGGTTTTTACTAATAATAGGTCTATTCAGGTTTTCTATTTCTTCCTGATTCAATCTTGGAAAATTGTATGTTTCAAGGAATGTATCCATTTCTACTTAGTTGTCCAATTTGTTGGGATATAATTTTTCACGATAGTCTTTTATAATCCTGTGTATTCCTGTGGTGATCATTGTTACTTCTCTTTATTCATTTCTGATTTTATCTATTTGATTCCTTTCTTTTTTTCTTGGTGATTCCGGTTAAAATTGTTTATCTTTTCAAAAAAGCAGCTTTTAGTTTTTGGTCTTTTGTATTGTTTTAAAAAATCTCTATTTCGTTTATTTCTACTCTAATCTTTATTATTTCTTTTCTTCTGCTAACTTTGGGCTATGTTTTTTTTCTAAGATTTTTAAATGTAGTTAGATTGCTTATTTGAACATTTTCTTGTTCTTTGAGATAGGCCTGTATTGCTATAACTTTTCCTCTTAGAACTGCTTTTGCTATGTCCTAAAGATTTTAGAGCAATGTATTTTCATTTCTTCATTTGTCTTTAGGTATTTTTTTATTTCATCTTTGATTTCTTGTTGATACATTGTTTTTTTTAACAGTATATTTTTTAACCTCCATATGCTTGTGTTTTTTCTGTTTTTCTTTAATTGATTTATAATTTCATAATATTGTGGTTGGAAAAGTTGCTTGCCATGATTTCAAACTTTTTCAATTTATTGAGACTTGTTTTTTGCCTAACATGTGATATGTCCTGCAGAATGTTCCATGTGAACTTGAAAAAAATATGTGTCTTCTGCAGTTTTTGATGGAATGTTCCGTATATATTGGTTATGTACATTGGGTCTAATGTATCATTCGAATCTATTGTTTCTTATAGAATAGATTCTATTTTTATGTCTGAATGACGTATCCATTGACTTAAGTGGGCTGCTAAGTTCCCCTACTATTATTGTACTACTGTCAATTTTTCCCTTTATGTCTGCTAATATTGGCTTTATGCTTCTATATTGGGTGCACAGATATTTACAATCGTTATATTTTCTTGATCCCTTTATGATTATGTAACACCTTGTTATTTTCTTTACTTTAAAGTCTATTTTGTCTGATATAAGTACAGCTACTCCATATATATATACATATATATATATATATATATATATATATAGCTTCCATTTTCATAGAATATATTTTTCTATCCTTTCAGTCTCAGTCTGTATATATCTTTAGGTCTGAAGTGAGTCTCTTGTAAGTGACATATAGATAAATTTTATTTTCTTTTTACTTATTCAATCACTCTATATCATTTGATTAGAGCATTTAAACCATTTACATTTTAAGTAATTATTGGTAAGCATGTACTTATTCCCATTTTTGTAATTATTTTTCCATGGTTTCTGTAGTTCTTCTCTATTCCTTTCTTTTCTTGTGATTTGATAACTCTTTTAGGGTTATGCTTGGATTCCTTTTCCTTTATCTTTTTGTGTGTCTATGATAGGTTTCCAGTTTGTTTTATCATGGTGTTTATATATAACATCCTATCTATATAGCAGTCTATATTTAGTTGATGATTGTTTAAGTTTGAAAACATTCTAAAAGAACTACATTTTACACCTACCTCTACATTTCATGAATATGACATAATATTTTACATTTTTATTTTGTGTATCTCGTAACTAATTTTTGTAAATATAATTGATTTTACTACTTTTGTCTTTTAGCATTTATATTAGCTTTTTAAGTGTTTGGTCTACTACCTTACTAAATGTTTGCTTTCACCAGTGAAATTTTTTGCTTTCAGAATTTTCTTACTTCTACTTATGACCCTTTCTTTTCTACTTAAAGAAATTTGTTATACAGTTTTTTAAGGCCAGTTTTGTAGTGATGAACTATTTTAACTTTTATTTGGCTGGGAAACTCTTTATCTTTCCTTCAATTCTGAACAGCAATCTTTCTGGATACAGTAATATTGTTTTGTTTTATTTTGTTTTTTTTCTTTTCAAGATTTTGAATACATCATGCCACTTCCTTCTTGCTTGCACAGTTTCTGCTGAAAAATCAACTTATAGCCTTATGGGGTTCCTCTTGTACATAATTATTTGCTTTTCTCTTGACACTTTTTATATTTTCTCTTTATCTTTAATTTTTGACATTTTAATTATCTTGCATCTTGGATATCCTTGCGTTTGTGTTGTTTGGGGCTGTCTGTGCTTCCTAGACCTGGATGTCTGTTTCCTTTCCCAGGTTAGGGAAGTTTCTATTATTTCTTCAAATAGGTTTTCTATTCTATTGTCTTTCTCTTCTTCTTGTGGGATCCCTATAATGCAAATGTTAGTACACTTGATATTATCATACAGATTCTTTAGTTTATCCTCATTTAATATTATTCTTTCTTCATTTTGCTGTTCAGCTTGGTTGCTTTTCATTACTGTCTTACAGATTGGTCATCTATTCTACTGCATCCTCTTATCTGCAATTGATTTCCTCTAATGTAGTTTTCATTTCAGTAATTGTATTCTTCAACTCTTATTGGTTCTCTTTATGTTTTCTATGTCTTTGTTGAAGTTATGAATTCATTCACTCTTCTCTCAATTTTAGTATCTTTATGGCCATTAGTTTGAACACTTTATCAGATATCGCTTATCTCTGTTTCATATAGATTTTTTTCCTTGAGTTTTTAGTTTTAGTTGTTTATTTGGGACATATTCCTGTTTTTTTTTTATTTTGTCTGACTTTATGTTTGTTTTTACATGTTAGATAAATCAGCTATATCTCCTGGTCTTGAATGTAGTGACCTTATTTAGAAGGTTTCCTGTGGATCCCAACGGAACAATCACCCTTGTCACCAGAACAAGGTGCTCCAGAGAGTGTCCTTTGTGTTGGTTGCGTGTACTCTCTTATTTTGACTGGGCTGCAACTACTGTGATCACACTAGTGGACGGGGCTAACTCCCGACACAATTGACTGAGTAATTCTGCTATAACTTTTGTAGTACGTTGATTGATGAAGTTAGTCCCAACACAGCTATCTCAGAGACCTGGCCACATCTGCTATAGGCATGCTGGTGGGTGGGGTTGGCTCTCCACTATCCCAGGGGCAAAAATTGTTTTGGGGCAAAACTGGTCCTGACTTAGTCTGCTCACTGGGTGTGGTGGCTTGGATCCTTTTTGATATGACACCCACCAGGTCTATAGGGATGGGTAGGACATTTCTGCAGGTGAACTTTGGGGTGGAGCAAACAGAGTTAGCAAAGTAGATGGAGAATGTTAAAACTTGTTCCCATAAGCATCTGGCTACCCAGGCTAAAGGAAGGCAAGAAAAATGGTGCCTGCCAGTACTTCCATTTAGGAAAAGAAAACTCCTACAGATCTTTCTGACACATGCCCTAAAATTAGTGAATAAATCTCCTTAATGTATAATCCAGGTGGTTTTCAAACTGCTGCCTTTTTTGTTGAGCCTCAGACTGAGTGAAATAGCACACTGGCTTTTTAAGAGAAAAGTTTTGGTTTCCTATAGCTCTCCCACTCTCCTAGAGTTAATCTCCTAGAGTTAATCATTTTATTTTCTTTTTTTTAAAACTTTTAATGCTTATTTATTTTTGAGATAAGAGAGACATAGCACAAGTAGGGGAGGGGCAGAGAAGGAGACACAGAATCCGAAGCAGGCTCCAGGCTCTGAGCTGTCAGCACAGAGCCTGATGCAGGGCTCAAACCCACAAACTGTGAGATCATGACCTGAGCCGAAGTCAGACACTTAACAGAGTAAGCCAGCTAGGTATCCCCACACACACTCATTTTCAAAGTCACATGTTATGAGAACTCGTCTTTTTGGTGCAGGTCCCCAGCCTGGGGGTGCCTGATGTGGGACTTGATCCCCTCGCTCCTCAAGGGGGACCTTTGCATCTGTAGTAAAGTTCCATTTGTGCGTCGCTATGTTGGGAGTTTGGTTCTTGACTGCATCTCTGCCCTTATTACCCTTTTCAATGTGACCTTCTCTTTATGTATTTAGCAGTCGAAAATCCGTGCTTTTCGTTTGCTTGTTTACCATTGTAAATGATGTTAGCTGGGAGTTTTTCATATATAATTTTATTTTGTTGAGGTATATTCCCTCTAAACCTATTTTATTGAGAGTTTTTAATATGAATGGATATCATACCTTGTCAAATGCTATTTATGCATCTATTGAGATGCTCATATCTTTTTTATCCTTTCTCTTCTTAATGTGATGTGTTCCATTGACTGATTTGAAAATATTGAAACTCACGTGCATCCCTGGAATAAATCCCACTTAATTGTGTTGAATACATTTTAACTGTATTGTTGAGCTTGTTTTGCAACACTCTTTTGAGGATTTTTCATCTACGTTCATCAGAAACATTGTCTCAAAGTTTTCTTTCTTTGTAGTGTATCTTTCGTTTTGATATCAGGGTAACGGTAGCCTTGTAGAATGAATTTGGAAACTTAACTTCATCTTCTTTTTCTGGAATATTTTGGGGAAAATGAATATTAATTCTTTTTTAAATGTTTGGTAGATTTCACCCGTGAGGCCATCTGATCCTAGAATTTTGTGTGTTGGGAGTTTTTTGATTACTGATTCACTTTAATTGCTAGTAATCATCTGTTCAAATTTTCTATTTCTTTCTGATTCAGTTTTGGAAGGTTATATGTTTCTAAAAATTTTTTTCATTTCTTCTAGGTTTTCCAATTTGTTGGCATATAATTCTTCATAGTATTTTCTTATAATCTTTCACAAATCTTTCTTTTTAACAGTTTTCAGGCTATTTTCAGAATGAGTTGCATTATATGTAGTTGAAGCCTTGATCTGTCAGTGAGAGGAGGTGAGCTCTGTCTCACTTTATGATACTGCGCTCACAAATTGCATTTTTACTCATTGTGTGCCTAGTAACAGATTTATAATTATTTTATACTATTCTCTTTTAAATCCTGTAGGAAATAAACAGTACATTTAGAAATGAAAGGTACTATAATGATGACTATTATTTTTTAATTAATCAACTTTTAATTACATCCAAGTCAGTTAGCATATAGTGCAACAATGATTTCAGAAGTAGACCCTTAATCCCCCTTACCCATTTACCCCGTCCCCCCTCCTGCAAGCCCTCCAGCAACCCTCTGTTTGTTTTCTATATTTAAGAGTATCTTATGTTTTCTCCCTCTCCCCGTTTTTATATTATTTTTGTTTCCCTTCTCTTATGTTCATCTGTTTTGTATCTTAAATTTATCATATGAGTGAAGTCATAATTTCACTTAGCATAATCCCCTAGTTCCAGCCACGTAGTTGCAAATGGAAAGATTTCTTTTTTTGTCGATTGCCCAGTAATACCCCATCGTATATATATACCACAGCTTCTTTATCCATTCATCTGTAGATGGGCATTTGTTTTTTTCCATACTTTGGCTATTGTCGATAGCACTGCTGTCAACATTGGGGTGCATGTTCCCCTTCAAAACAGCACACCCATATCCCTTGGATAAATACCTAGTAGTGAAATTGCTGGGTCCTAGGGTAGTTCTATTTTTAACTTTTTGAGGAGCCTTCATACTGTTTTCCAGAGTGGGTGCACCAGTTTGCATTCTCACTAGCAGTGCCAAAGAGATCCTCTTTCTCCACATCCTCACCAGCATCTATAGTTTCATGATTTGTTCATTTTAGCCACTCTGACTGGTGTGAGGTGGTATCTCATTGTGGTTTTGATTTGTATTTCTCTGAAGATGAGTGATGTTGAGCATTTTTTCACGTGTCGGTTGCCCATCTGTATGTCTTCTTTGGAGAAGTGTCTATTCATGCCTTTTGCCCATTTCTTCACTGGATGATTTGTTTTCTGGGTGTTGAGTTTGGTAAGTTCTTTATAGATTATGGCTACTAACCCTTTATCTGATATGTCATTTGCAAATATCTTCTCCATTCCATAGGTTGCCTTTTAGTTTTGCCAATTGTTTCCTTTGCTGTGCAGAAGGTTTTTATTTTGATGACGTCCCAATAGTTCATTTTCGCTTTTGTTCCCCTTGCCTCTGGAGACATGTTGAGTAAAAAGTTGCTGCAGCCAAGGTCAAAGAGGTTTTTGCCTGCTTTCTACTCTAGAATTTTGATGGCATCTTGTCTTAGATTTAGGTCTTTCATCCATTTTGAGTTTCTTTCTTTGTATAATGTAAGAAAATGGTCGAGGTTCATTTTCCTGCATGCGGCTGTCCAATTTTCCCAGAACCATTTGCTGAAGACACTGTCTTTATTGCAGTGGATAGTCTTTCCTGTTTTGTCAAAGATTAATTGGCCATACGTTTGGGGGTCTATTGCTGGGATCTCTATTCTGTTCCATTGATCTGAGTGTCTGATTTTGTGCGAAGATCATAACGTCTTGATGATTACAACTTTGTAATACATCTTGAAGTGTGGGATTGTGATCCCTGAAGTTTGGTCTTATTTTTCAGGATTGCTTTGGCTACTAAGGGTCTTTTCTGGTGCCATAGATATTTAGGATTCTTTGTTTTAGCTCTGTGAAGATGGTGGTGTTATTTTGATAGGGATTGCATGGAATATGTAGATTGCTTTGGACAATATCAACATTTTAACAATATTTGTTTTCCTACCCAGAAGCATGGAATATTTTTCCACTTTTTGTGTGTCTTCTTCTATTTCTTTCATAAGGTTTCTATAGTTTTTGGCGTATAGATTTTCTCTTTGGTTAGGTTTATTCCTAGGTATTTTATGGTTTTTGGTACAATCGTAAATGGGATTGACTCCTTGATTTCTCATTCTGTTGCTTCATTGTTGGTGTATAGAAATGCAACCGATTTCTGTGCATTGATTTTATATCCTGCGACTTGGCTGAATTCCTTGATCAGTTCTAGCAGTTTTAGATAGAATCATTTGGGTTTTCCATTATAGAGTATCATGTCATCTGTGAAGAGTGAAAGCTTCACTTCCTCCAGGCTGATTTAGATGACTTTTTAAAAAATTTATTGTCAAATTGGTTTCCATATAACACCCATTGCTCATCCCAACAAGGGCCCTCCTCTGTGCCCGTCACACACTCTTCCCCCTCCCAGGCCCCCCTCACCCCTCAGTTTGTTCTTAGTCTTTGAGAGTCTCATGTTTTGTTTCCCTCCCACTCTGTGTCTTTTTTCTTTTCCCCTATTCCCCTCCCCCGTGGTTTTCTGTTAAGTCTCTCAAAATCCACCTATGCGTGGAAACTTATTTCACTCAGCATAATAACCTCCAGTTCCATCCATGTTGCTACACATGGCTAGATTTCATTCTTTCTCATTGCCACCTAATATTCCATTGTATATATATACCACATCTTCTTTATCCATTCATCAGTTGATGGACACTTAGTCTCTTTCCGTGATTTGGCTATTGTCGAAAGTGCTGCTATGAACATTGGGGTGCATGTGTGTCTGTTGGGTAGATTCCTAGCAGTGCTATTGCTGGGTCATAGGGTAGCTCTATTTTCATTTTTTTGAAGGACTTCCAAACCATTTTCCAGAGCGGTTGCACTAGTTTGCATTCGCACCAACGGTGTAGGAGGGTGACTACATCTCCACATCCTCAACAGCATCTATGGTTTCCTTATTTATTCATTTTAGCCACTCTAACCGGTATGAGGTGGTATCTCAGTGTGGTTTTGATTTGTATTTCCCTGGTGATGAGTGACTTTGAGTATCGTTTCATGTGTCTGTTGGCCAATTGGGTGTCATCTTTGGAGAAGATTCATATCTTCTGCCCATATCTTCACTGGATTATTTGTTTTTCGGGTGTGGAGTTTGGTAAGTTCTTTATAGATTTTAGGTACTAGTCCTTTATCCGATATCTCACTTGCAATTATCCTTTCCCATTCCTTCGGATGTCTATTAGTTTTGTTGGTTGTTTACTTAGCCGTGCAGAAGCGTTTTATCTTGATGAGATCCCAGTAGTTCAATTTTGCTTTTAATTCCCTTGCCTTTGGAGATGTGTCGCGTAGGAAATTGCTGTGGCTCAGGTCAAAGAGGTTTTTTCCTGCTTTCTCCTCTAGGATTTTGATGGTTTCCTATTTCACATTCAGGTCCTTCATCCATTTAGAGTTTATTTTTGTGAGTGGTGAAAGAAAGTGGTCTAGTTTCATTCTTTTGCATGTTGCTGATCAGTTCTCCCAGTACCATTTGTTAAAGAGGCTGTCTTTTTTCATTGGATACTCTTTCCTGCTTTGTCAAAGATTGGTTGGCCATATGCTTGTGGGTCCATTTCTGGGTTCTCTATTCTATTTCATTGGTCTATGTGTCTGTTCTAGTGCCAATACCATGCTGTCTTGATTATTACCGCTTTGTAGTAGAGATTAAAGTCTGGGATTGTGATGTCTCTCGCTTTGGTTTTCTTCTTCAGTATTACTTCAGTGATTTGGGGTCTTTTGTGGCTCCATACAAATTTTAGGATTGTTTGCTCTAGCTTTCAGAAGAATGCTGGTGCAATTTTGATTGGGATTGCATTGAATGTGTAGATCGCTTTGGGTAGTATTGCCATTTTAACGATATTTATTCTTCCAATCCATGAGCATGAAATGATTTTCTATTTCCTTGTGTCTTCCTCAATTTATTCATAAGTTTTTTATAGTTTTCAACGTAGAGATCTTTCACATCTTTGGTTAGGTTTATTCCTAGGTATTTGATGGTTTTGGGTGCAATTGTGAATGGGATTCACTTCTTCATTTGACTTTCTATTGCTTCAATGTTGCTGTAAAGGAATGCAACTGATTTCTGTACATTGATTTTGTACCCTGAAACTTTGCCAAATTCATGGATCAGTTCTAGTAGGATTTTGGTGGATTCTGTCGGGTTTTCCATGTAAAGTATCATGTCATCTGCGAAAAGTGAAAGTTTGACTTCATCCTTGCCTATCCTGATGCCTTTTACTTTGCTTTGTTGTCTGATTGCTGATGCTAGGACCTCCAACACTCTGTTAAATAGCAGTGGTAAGAGTGGACATTCCTGATCTCAGAGGGAAGGCTCTCAGTTTTTCCTCATTGAGGATGATATTAGCTGTGGGCTTTTCATAAATGGTTTTTATGATGCCTAAGTATGTTCCTTCTATCCCGACTTTCTCGAGAGTTTCTATTAAGAAGGATGCTGTATTTTTTCAAATGCTTTGTCTGCATCTATTGACAGGATCATATTGTTCTTATCTTTTCTTTTGTTAATGTCATGTATCACATTGATTAATTTGCGACTATTGAATCATCCTGCAATACAGGGATGAATCCTACTTGATTGTGGTGAATAATTCTTTTTTATGCTGTTGGATTCTATTTGCTAATATCTTGTTAAGAATTTTTGCATCCATATTCATCAAGGACATTGGCCTGTAGTTCTCTTTTTATGCTGCGTCTTTATCTGGTTTGGGAATCAAAGCGATGCTGGCTTCATAGAATTAGTCCAGGAGTTTTCCTTCCATCTCAATGTTTTGGAACAGCTTGAGGAGGATAGGTATTAACTCTGTTTGAAATGTCTGGTAAAATTCCGCAGGGAAGCCATCTGGTCCTGGACTTTTATTTGCTTGGTGATTTTTGATAACTGATTCAATTTCTTCACTAGCTATGGGTCTGTTCCAATTTTCTATTTCTTCTCGTTTGAGTTTTAGTAGCGTGTGGCTGTTTAGGAATTTGTCTATTTCTTCCATGGTGTCTAATTTGATGGCATATAGTTTTTCATAATATTCTCTGATAATTGCTTGTATTTCTGAGGGATTAGTTGTAATCGCTCACTTTTCATTTGTGATTTTATCGATTTGGGTTCTCTCTCTTTTGTTTTTGAGTAGCCTGGCTAGAGGTTTGTCAGTCTTGTTTATTTTTTCAAAGAACCAGCTCTTGGTTTCATCGATCTGTTCCACTACTTTTCTGTTTCCATATGATTAATTTGTGCCCTGATCTTTGTTATTTCTCTCTTTCTGCTGGGTTTGGGCTGTCTTAGATGTTCTGCTTCTAGTTCCTTTAGGTGTGCTGTTAGATGCTGTACTTTGTCAAATTCTATTTCTGCATCTATTCAGAGGATCATATGGTTTTTATTCTTTCTTTTATTAATGTGATGTATCACACTGATTGATTTGAGAATTTTGAACCAGCCTTGAAACCCAGGAATAAATCCCAATTGATCATGGTGAATAATTCCTTCAATGTACTGTTGAATTCAAGTTGCTAGTTTCTTATTGAGAATTTTTGCATTCAGTTTCATTAGGGATATTGGCCTATAATTGTCCTTTTTAGTGGGGTCTTTGTCTGGTTTTGGAATCATCGTAATACTGGCTTCATTGAATGAGTTTGGAAGTTTTTCTTCCATTTCTATTTTTTGGAACATTTTGAGAAGAATAGGTATTAACGTCTTCTTTATTCTTTAAATTTTTTAATGTTTATTTTTGAGAGACAGAATAAGAACAGGGGAGGGGCAGAGACAGAGAGAGAGAGAGAGAGAGAGAGACAGAATTTGAAGCAGACTCCCGGCTCTGGGTTGTCAGCACAGAGTCAGATGCGGGGCTCAAACCCACGAACTGTGAGATCATGACCTGAGCTGAAGTCGGATGCTTAACTGACTGAGCCACCCAGGCGCCCCTTAATATCTCCTTTAAATATCTGGTAGATTTCCCCTGGGAAGCCATATGGCCTAGGATTCTTATTATTTGGGAGATTTTTTTTTATAACCAATTCAATTTCTTTGCTGATTATGGGTCTGTTCAAATTTTATATTTCTGCCTGTTTGAGATTTAAAAAAAAAAGATCTATTTATGCTGCCTACAGGAGTTCCATTTTAGACCTGAGGACACCTGTAGACTAAAAGTGAGAAGATGAAGACCCATCTATTGATGCTAATGGACATCAAGAGATACAAAAAGCCAGAGTAGCCATACTTGCATCAGCCAAACTAGATTTTAAAACAAGGACTGCAACCAGAGATGAAGAAAGGAATTGTATCATAATTAAGGGATCTATTCAACCAGAAGAGCTAAAAATTGTGAATATTTATAGCCCCAACTTGAAATAACCCAAATACATAAATCAATTAATAACAAATATAAAGCAAAAAGCAATTCACTGATAATAATACCATAATAGTAGAAGATTTTAACACTCCATTTACATGGAGAAAATTGTCAAGGAAACAATAGCTATGAATGACACACTGGACAAAATGTACCTAACACATATATTCAGAGATTTTTATCCTAAAGCAGCAGAATACACATTCTTCTCGAGTGCACATGGAACATTCTTCAGAATAGATCACATATTACGTCACAGATCAGCCCTGAACAGGTAGAAAAAGATCGAGATCATACCATGCATATTTTCTGATTATGATGCTATGAAACTTGAAATTAACTATATGAAAAAAAAATTGTCAACCGACTGAGCCACCCAGGCGCCCCAAAAAGACCTGAAATACATGAGGGCTAAAGAGCATCCTACTAAAGAATGAATGGGTTAACCATGAAATTAAAGAATATATTTAAAAATACATGGAAACCAATGAAAATAAAAACACGACAGTCCAAACTCTTTAGGATGCAGACAAGGCAGTCCTAAGAGGAAAATACGTTGCAATTCAGTCCCATCTCAAGAAGCAATAATGATCCCAAATACATAACCTAACCTTACACCTAAAGGAGCTAGAAAAGGAGCAGCAAATAAAGCCCAAAGCCAGCAGAAGAAGGGAAATAATAAAAATTAGTGCAGAAATAAATTATATAGTATTACACCCCCCCAAAAAAACCCCACATTAGAGCAGAGCAATGAAACTAAGAGCTGTGTTTTTGAAAGAATAAACAAAATTGATTAACCCCTAGCCAGGCTTCTATAAAAGAAAAGAGAGAGGTCCCAAATAGATAAAATCACAAATGAAAGAGGAGAAATCACAACCAACACAACAAAAATACAAACAATGATAAGAGAATACTATGAAAAATTATATGCCCACAAACTGGAAAATCTGGAAGAAATGGACAAATTATTAGACACTCACACACCAGCAAAACTCGCACAGTGTTTCTTTTAAGTGAAACACTAGTTTCCTTGTAATTCTGCCTTGAGAGTTTATCTGCTTCACAAACCTTTGGTCAATGCATTCTGTAAGTACATTTATGTTGGCTCTTTGTTAATCAATCTTTGCTGGACATGTGAGACCAGAGTTGAGAGACTATGTAGGTTAGGAGATTATTACCATGGCTAAGCAAACTACACTGCTTGATTTTGAGTCCCAACTCTACAACTTGCTAAGTATGTTGACATGGCCAAGTAACTTAACCTCTTCGTGTCTCAGTTTACTCGACTGTACAAGGGAGATAATAATGATGATAATAGCACCTACTTCCTAGGGTAATTGTGAGTATTAAATGATTAATGAAGTACTTAGTATAGTGCCCCATACAGAATAAGTTCCATGTAAGTGAGTTTTATTTATTTTTATTGTTGTTGTTTGTATGGCTGCTATGGCTGTGTCATCCATTTGACAGCCACACAGATGGGTCATGATTATCATCCAAAAGAAAGAAATGTCCTGAAAAACGCCAAATCCTAGCATGAACAGAAACCCAATACCCTCTGAGTTTGGCTCATCATGGCAGTAGGATGAAGCTGTGCTAATTGTATAAAATTTACCCCAGATACATTTTCAGGTATCAGATCCTGTGCTACCTTTCATCTTTAATACTTTCTAATATTATCACCACCCTCTACTTAGGTACAGGATTTGGCAAGAACAATTTGGTCAGAGAGTTCTGTGGCATAGTAGAGAATGCTTTTTACAGATGCCTTAAAGGAATAATTGATGAGGCTGAGTGAGAGATCACAGGACCGACCTCTGGTCTGCCTTAAGGTCATAGTGTCCCCTCTGCTCAGCCTATGCCAGCGAGGATTGTAGGCCTGGTATTGGTGCTAGGCTAGGTAATTTAGGGTTACTGAACAACAGTGTTTTATGGGGGTTACAATCAGAAGTACTAAGGTCAACCACTCCAAGCTGGGTTACCAAACCAGAATAGGTAAAAGGAGAAAAGAGAGGCAAGTAGGTTGGAACCTGAAAACAGCAGTTGGAGGGGGTTTCTTTCAGAGAAGGTTATTGGAATGGAATGCCCTTATAGGTCCCTAGGAACTGAGCAGGGACATGTCCCAGTGTTTTAATACGTAATCTCTCTGGGAAATCTCTGGTTTCTCTACATGCCTCTGAGGATGATATTATGTGCCTAGGAGTCATATTAAAAAATAAGCAAAAACTTTGGGAAAAGGTCATTATCAATTATTGATCTCTAGCATCAGCAATCAGACCAAAAAAAAAAACACAAAATAAAAGGCATCCAAATTGGCAAAGAAGAGGTTAAACTTTCCCTTTTCACAGACAACATGATACTCTACATGGAAAACCCACAGACCCCACCAAAAGCCTGCTAGAACTGATCCATGAATTCAGCAAAGTTGCAGGGTATAAAATCAATGTAGAGAAATCGGTTGCATTTCTATACACCAATAATGAAAAAACAGAAAGAGAAATCAAGAAACTGATCCCATTTATAATTGCACCAAGAACTATAAAATGCCTAGGAATAAACCTAACCAAAGATGTAAAAGATATGTATGCTGAAAAACTATAGAAAACTTATGAAGGAAATTGAAGACACAAAGAAATGGAAAAACATTCCATGCTCATGAATTGGAAGAATAAATATTGTTAAAATGTCAATAGTACCCAAAGCAATCTACACATTCAATGCAATCCCAATCAAAATTGCACCAGCATTCTTCTAAAAGCTAGAGCAAACAATCCTAAAATTTGCATGGAACCACAAAAGACCCCGAATAGTGAAAGTAATATTGAAGAAGAAAACCAAAATGGGAGGCAACACAATCTCAGACTTTAGCCTCTACTACAAAGCTGTAATCATCAAGACGGTATAATATTGACACAAAAACATACACAGGCCACTTGAATAGAATAGAGAACCCAGAACTGAACTCACAAATGTATGGCCAACTAATCTTTGATGAATCAGGAAACAGTATCCAATGGAAAAAAGACAGTTTATTTAAAAACGGTGCTGGGTTAACTGGACAGCAACATGTAGAAGAATTAAAGTGGACTATTTTCTTACACCACACACAAAAATAAACTCAAAATGGATGAAAGACCTAAATGTGAGACAGGAAACCATCAAAACCCTAGAGGAGGCAGGCAGCAATCTTTTTGACCTTGGCCGCAGTAATTTCTGCTCGACCCATCTCCAAAGACAAGGGAATTAAAAGCAAAAATGAATTATTAGGACCTCATCAAGATAAAAAGCTTCTGCACTGCAAAGGAAACAATCAACAAAACTAAAAGGCAATCAATGGAATGGGAAAAGACAATTGCAAATGACTTCTCGGATAAAGGATTAGTATACACAATCTCTAAAGTACTTACCAAAACCAACAGCTGAAACACAAATAATCCAGTCAAGAAATGGGCAGAAGACATGAATAGACACTTTTCCAAAGAAGATATCCCAATGGCCAGTAGACACATGAAAAGATGCTCAACATCACTCATCATTAGGAAATTACAAATCATTTTTTTTGTTTTTTATAATAGTTTATTTTCAAATTGGTTTACATATAATACCCAGTGTTCGTCCCAACATGTGCCCTCTTTAATGCCCGTCACCCCCTCTCCCCCCCTCCCTCACCCCCCTCACCCTCAGTTTGTTCTTAGTCTTTGAGAGTCTCTTATGTTTTATCTCCCTCCCTCTTTGTGTCTTTTTTTCCTTTCCCCTCTTCCCCTCCCCCTGGTTTTTGCTTAGTCTCACAAAGTCCACCTATTCGTGGAAACATATGGTATCTGTCTTTTTCTGACTGACTTATTTCACTTAACATAATACCCTCCAGTTCCATCCATGTTGCTACACATGGCCAGATTTCATTTTTTCTCATTGCCACGTAGTAGTCCATTGTATATATGTACCACATCTTCTTTATCCATTCGTCAGTTGATGGACACTTGGTCTCTTTCTATGATTTGGCTATTGTCGAAAGTGCTGCTATAAACATTGGGGTACACGTGCCCCTATGCAAAACCACACTGAAATACCACCTCTCACCGGTCAGAATGGCTGAAATTAACAACTCAGGAAATAACAGATGCTGGCAAGGATGTGGAGAAACAAGGGACCCTCTTGCACTGTTGGTGGGAATGCAAACTGGTGCAGCTGGTCTGAAAAACAGTGTGGAGTTTCCTCAAAATATTAAGGATAGAACTACCCTGTGACCCAGCAATAGCACTACTGGGAATTTATCCAAGGCAAACAGGAGTGTTGATTCATAGGGGCACATGTACCCCAATGTTTGTAGCAGTGCTTTCAACAATAGCCAAATTACGGAAAGAGCCTAAATATCCATCTGCCAGAGTCCAGCTCCTGAGAGTCCAGGGGTCCCTGAAGGATGGACGGTGTCGCCAAGAGTAATGAAAGAGCCACGAAATGTAGTCTGATCACCGAGCAGGCATCTCTGATATCTCTGCTCTGCTGGTCCCAGTGTCTTTATTTTAAGGCAGTAAATGACATTACATCAAAGGTATTTTTGTGACATTATATCAGTAAGCAATACTTTTTCTTAGACGATAGTTAAAGAAAGGAGACAGTGTGTTTTATGTCAATCCCAGACCTTGAAGGAGACAGTCCTATCTTAGCTATTTTATGATTCTGTTCATAAGATAATGAACATATACCGTATTTGAAGTAGGGTAAGATTTAAGAAGAAAGTAGGGTTGTTATTGTAACCTTGAGCAAGAAGATGGCGCATACATTGTTGCCTTAAGACCTATGTTAATTATATACAGATAAATTAGGAGTCACTCTGTCCAGCATTCTTAATCATAATGGGGGAAGTGTAACTCACTTGGTAGAGACATAATTTCTTTTTTTTTTCTTTGCACATTTTATTTATTTATTTATTTATTTATTTATTTATTTATTTATTTAATAATTTATTGTCAAATTGGTTTCCATACAACACCCAGTGCTCATCCCAACAAGTGCCCTCTGTGCCCATCACCCACTCTCCCCCCTCCCACACCCACTCTCCCCTCAGTTTGTTCTGAGTCTTTGAGAGAGACATAATTTCTAATGCTTGTCTAGGTTCCTTTTCTTTATGAGTGAGTGAATTTACACAATAGGGTCCTAACGTCTACATAAGAGTTCTTTATTTCTATATTGATTATTACTTTTCTATGCTTATAGCTAAGGGGAAGGGATATAGGGATTGCAATAGACTTCACGCAGATTCTCAACTTTTGCTACTAATCAGTGAAAGTACATAAAGTGTCTTATCTAAAAATGTGCTTTGATCCTAGGGATAAGCTATAGTTTGAGGGTCCCTAATCCATTTACCATCCTTCTCTTTGATTTGTGAGGGTACACAGAGCAGGCAGTGGGAGAAACTTCACAGTGATGTGTACCAGTGGTTTTATGGCAGGGCAAATGGTTATCATCAGCAGAGAATCTTGGCTTGGTTCAGGGTGTTCCAAGGCCTCATTACGAGTAGTGGGCTAAATCTTTATGATAGGAAACAGCAGCCCATCTACTGCTTTTCCATTATAGTTTAAGATGTTAAGAAATATCTCTGGAGCCAAAATTCCTGTGTTTCAATACTAACTTCCTTACTTTCTGTCTCTGTAGTGTTAGGCATGTTACTTAGCCTCTCTGTGCCTCAGTTTTCTTATCTGGAAATTGGAGATTATAATAGTATCTACCTAATACGGCTGATATAAAAATTAAGTGAATTGGTCTGAAGAATTTTCAATCGGGCCTGACATATAATAAGCACTTGAAACTAAGTGTTGGCTTTTATAGTTGCATAACCACTAGCTTCTAGACACTTTTCCAGGCTTTGGGAATTCAAAGTGAATCAGACATGTCCCCTGGACTCCCAAAGTTCCATGTAAAGGGTAAGGCAGATATGGATATCAATAAATTATAATTCAGTGTGAAAGGTATCCTAAAAAAGTTTTCACAAGTTATGGTAATAGCAGAATAATTGAGGGACCAAGATTGATAGGGCTGAAGTTAGGAAATGCTTAAGAAAGAAGACTACACTGGATCTGGGTGTTAAAGGGCAAGGTAAAAGGGGTGGTGTGAGAACACAGTACCTGCAAAAGTGAGCAGAGACACCAAAAGGTGTGGTGCATTTAGAGAAGTATAGCTCAGTTAGTATTGCTGGTGAGCTAGGCCTAAGCTAGCATGATAGATCAGATCAGAAAAGGCCTCATAAGTCTCACTAAGGAGTTTGGTTTTTACTCTGACAGAAGTGGGGAAAGTATGCAAATATATTTCTATCAAGGTAGAAAAAAGTCAGATGTTTTCTTGAGGACAGATGTCCTAGACATTGAATTTGGTGAATGGAATGGAAGTAGAGGAATAAGAGTTTTAAGAGATGGTGAGGGCATCTGTGGTTATGGAGATGGTAGTTCAGGAAAGTGTAGCCAGCATCAGAACAGTATGTTCAGGTGTGCACTTGTGATGAGGAATGGGTGTTATATGTAAGTGATGAATCACTAAATTCTACTCTTGAAACTAATATTACACCATATGTTAACTAACTGGAACTTAAATAAGGACTTGAATCTACAAAAAACTAACAAAAAAAAAAACAGAAAACAGAGTACTATGTTTAAATAATAGCTTGTACCAGAATATAAACACATGAACCAATTCCAAGCAGATCTGGCCTGGACGAAGTGGGCATTAAGATCCTATGGGATCTCTGCATAGGCTCCACCAAACCCAAAAGTTTAAAATCCTTGAACTTGGGCATAAGAGCTAATGAAAGATGACCTTTCAGCCCAAGCTGCTATTCTTAGACTTGTGTATTAGGAGCAATGTTTCACAGAAGGCCATGCACGTGGCCTGCTTCTGCAGTTCTTTCAGGTCTCTCTGTACACATCACCTTCTCAGAGAGAACTTTTTTGACCACTCTGTCTAAAATACTAGAGTTCTATTTATGGGTTATCACTCACTTCTCTCACTTCTCAGGTCAGACTGAGCCACATTGTGGGCAGAAGGAAATGACACAGCCCCTTACCCTCAGTGTTCCTGCAGTTTGCTCTCTCTCTCTCTCTCTCTCTCTCTCTCTCTCTCTCTCTCTCACACACACACACACACACACACACACACACACACACACACACACAGACAAACACACACGCACACACAAACCAAGCAAAATAAGACAGCAGCTTATTAGTACTAAATGATATGGTCCAGACTAAAAGTGTTATAGGAGTTGACCAAACAAAGAAAGGATGATAGAGGTGGAACTAGTTAGATTTCTTCATTTGATTGGAGATTTTTGATAACTGATTCAGTTTCTTCACTAGTTATGGGTCTGTTCAAATTTTCTATTTCTTCCTGTTTGAGTTTTGATAGCATGTGGCTATTTAGGAATTTATCCATTTCTTCCAGGTTGCCGAGTTTGGTGGCATATAATTTTTCATAGTATTCTCTGAACAATTGCTCGTATTTCTGAGGGATTGGTTGTAATTACTCCCTTTTCATTCATGATTTTATCTATTTGGGTTCTCTCTCTTTTCTTTTTGAGAAGCCTGGCTAGAGGTTGGTCTATTTTGTTTATTTTTTCAAAGAACCAGCTTTTGGTTCCAGTGATCTGTTCCACTACCTTTTCTGTTTCTTTACGGTTAATTTGTGCCCTGATCTTTGTTATTTCTCTCTTTCTGCTGGGCTTGGGTTGTTTTAGTTGTTCTGCTTCTATTTCTTTTAGGCATGCTGTTAGAATTTGTGTTATTGATTTTTCTTGTTTCTTGAGTTGGGCCTGGATTGCAATATATTTCCCTCTCAGGACTGCCTTTGCCGCATCCCAGAGCGTTTGGATTGTTGTATTTTCATTTTCATTTGTTTCCATGTATTTTTTAATTTCTTCTCTGATTGCTTGGTTGACCCACTCATCCTTTAGTAGGTTGTTCCTTAGCCTCCATGTTTTTGGGTATTTTCCAGACTTTTTCCTGTGGTTGATTTCAAGTTTCAAAGCATTGTGGACTGAAAAGTGTGCATGGTATGATCTCAATTCTTTTAGATTTATTCAGAGCTTCTCTATGCCCCAGAATGTGGTCTATCTTGGAAGATGTACCGTGTGCAGTTGAAAAGAATGTAAATTGCTTTGCTTCTGGATGAAGGACCCTGAAGATGTCACTTAGGCCCATCTGTTCCAATGTGTCCTTCAGGGCCATTGTTTCTGTGGTGATTTTCTGTTTTGTGGATCTATCCAATGCTGAGACTGGAGCGTTAAGGTCCCCTACAATTAGGACATTTTTATTGATAAGGTTGCTTATGTTTGTAATTAGTTGTTTTTACAAATTTGGGTGCCCTCGAATTTGGCGTGTAGATACTTATAATTGTTAGCTCTTCCTGCTGGATGGTCCCTGTGATTATTACATAATGTCCTTCTTCATCTCTTATTACATCGTTCATTTTAAAGTCTAGTTTGTCTGATATAAGTGTGGCTACCCCAGCTTTCTTCTGACTTCTAGTAGCATGGTAGATAGTTCTCCATCCCCTCACTTTCAATATGAAGGTGTCCTCAGGTCTGAGATGAGTCTCTTGAAGACAGTTTATACTCCTGTCCCTCTTAGGGGCTGGGGCTTGGCCCAGGGCTTTGTTGCTTTTTCAAACCTTGTTTTCTGGAACAAACCAAACTCATGAGCCAACTAGGATAAAACCAAATTTGGCCTCCAAACTGCTGATAAAATCGTCAGATGTTTGGTTTCTCCAACTACAGGTTTTTCCTTTATTTTCTCTTGAGATATAATAATTTCGCCTCCCTGGCACTTCATGACTTCATCCCGCTTAGACCCACATGTCCTCTGACAGTATCTCCCTCATCCCCCCCGATTCTGCAGATATAGAAAAGTTGGCCCAGAAAAATTATGGAATGTTTCTTAGAAGCCTTTCTTTGAGTAGGGACTCCTGAGGAAAGAAAGCCCACTTTTCTGAGTACACATTTAAACTGAACACTCTAATTTGGTATATTATAGCTAATATTCACCAAGAATTGGAATACCCCTGCCCTCAGATTACAGATGAGGAAAATGGGATTTAGAGAAATTAGGTTAATTGCTTGGGGTCACATAAAAGTGGTTGAGCTTAGATTCCAACTGAGAACTATCTGATGCCCAGTCCCATAAGTCAACTTGCAGAAAGAAAGAAAGAAAGAAAGAGAGAGAGAGAGAGAGAGAGAGAGAGAGAGAGAGAGAGAAGGAAAGAAGAAAGAGAAATCAAGCGAGCAAGCAAGAGAGAGAAAGAAAGAAAAAAGAAAATACTAGATTTTCACAGTAGGATCTAGCATATTATAGCTTGGCAGACTGCTGTGACTGAGGAGGGTTCTAGTCAGGACCAGGAACAGTGTAAGAGGATAAATCTAGTAAGGGATCATTCTTTTCTGCCCTAGGGCATCTGCAATCACCATCTGCAGATAGTAGAAGACTGTAGAAAGTAAGTGCTGCCTCCAGCACGTTGAGACCATCTGTGATAATACCTCCCTAAAGGTTTTATGCCTTTCTCATGTTTTCTTTATCCTTTTGCTTACTTTATCCATTTGCTTACTTCAGCTGATAGTCTTTACCATTCCAGAAAAAGTTTATCACTGGCATAGACCCAAGGAGACTCTCTCTTTTCCAACTTGTGGAGAGAGGCCCAGAGAGATAGCCATCTTCTTTCTTGAGGAATTTTATGTTCAGATGGAATTAGGTCTGAGAAAAAAAATAAAACAAAATGATATGCCAGTCCTTGAAAGCAATCCCTAGGAGACAGCTTCTTTTCTGTGTGCCTTTTAGAACCCTTATTTTTTGGGGTAGGAAGGTAGTAGGGGATGGATGGGTATCAGCCAAAGTGTGTAGATGATTACCTAATTAAATTCAAAAGTGCAAAGATTTTATGTTTTACAGAAATTGGAAATAAGCCGAAGTTGTTTGTTTGTTTGTTTTTTGTTTTTTTGTTTTTATCAGTAATTGGGTCATTAGAGTGCCAGAGGTGCCTTTAGTAGGAAAGCAGACTGCTGTGCTGCCATTTCTTGGAGCAGAGAAGGCAGCTGGGGCCTACTATATAAAAACCAGACTCTTGCAAACTCTCACTGCACAGGTCATTAAAGAATGGTTAAGATTTCTTTGTCACAAGGCCTCACTTTGACATCATTAGTTTGGATCTCTTTCCAGAGGGCTATATGGTCATTTAGCATGGTCCAGTGACATTTTAAATATCTGTATGTCCTACCTCTTAAGTCATTCCCATTCTCCTCCCTGTCCTCACCCCAAAATCTCATTAGAAAGTGAACACCTTTGTTTGTACCTCCCCTCAAATTTACCCTTTACCAAGTTCCTGAAATCTTACCACATAACCCTGGGACACAGCAGAGAAGCTATGTGGAAAAGAAATGTTGGAAACTCAGTACCAGCTCATGTCTACATTGGAAATATGATCACAGCTAACCTGTGGGACACGGTCCTCATAAATGAGGACTTTTTCCACCCACAACTGTACTCTGGGAGAGCTGAAGCCTATCTAGACCAGCAATTCCCAATTAGACCTCTTTGACAAGAGCTGCTAGCTTTGCTTATTACTCTCATAGCTCTAAGAACCTTTAATGGTGTACTTTGTGTATTTTGAGCGCCCTCTAGAGACCACACTTCAGGCAGGCTAGGGATTTATAAGATCTTGATAGCTTTTCCAAGCTGTCATGCCTTTCCTCAGATTATTTTACCTAATTTCTTCTCTAGCCTCAAAGTAGTAGGTACAAAGTCTCAAAAGCATAGAGTGATGGAGCCTGACAGGATCTTGTAGATAACCTAATATTTCCGTATTTTAAATATAGGCCCAGGTAGTTACTGAATTAGGCCCCACCAATCCTAGGCAGGTGTGCTTTTTACTACAGCCAGTTGTCTAAGCACTGGACAGAATGAGAATTACAGAAAGTGGGAACAATGTTTCTTCTCAGCAAAAGGAGAAGTAACAAATGTGTCTCCTATGTTCTGGGTACTGTTTTCTACCTATAGTGTACAATGTAATCCTCATATCAATTATCTGAGGTAAGTACCGTTATCACCCCATTTTACAGAGGAGGGAACTGAGGCACAAAGAGGTAAAGTGACTTGCCATGTTTCCATATCTAATAAATAGTAAAGTCAGAAATGAGAATGAGGCAATTCGATTCCTGAGCCCAAGCTTCTTTTTTGTCTCTTCTCTTTTTCCCTACCATTTATCCCACATCCTATCAATCAATAAGTTCATCAAATCCTTTTGTAAATTGAGATATAATTGACATATATCATTAAATTAGTTTCAGGTATACAGAATAATGATCTGTTTGCATACATTGCAAAATGATCACTACAATATGTCTAGTAAATCTAGACAACATCCATCACAATACAGTTACATTTCTTCCTTGTAATGAGAAGTTTTAAGATCTACTCTCCTTGCAACTTTGAAAAATGCATATCTTAGTATTGTTAGGTATGAGTACCATGCTATATATTACATTCCCAGGACTTATCTTTTTTCTTTTCTTTTTTTTTTTTTTTTACAAAACCAAGTATTAAATATTTATTTAAAGTACAAAAGTCTTGAAAATTAAATATTTTAAAAAGCTACTGATACCATAAACATGAAAAATTGTGAAAGTATGAGATTTTTAAATTAACGAGCTGACACACGTTAATGACATTGTATTATTATTATTATTTTAATTTAAATTTTAGTTAACACACAGTACAATATTGGTTTCAGGAGTAGAATTCAGTAAAATTACATACAACACCCAGTGCTCATCACTATTGCCCTCCTTAAATCTCGTTGCCCATCTAGCCCATCTCCCACCTACCTCCCTTCATCAACCCTCAGTTCATTCTCTATTGTTAAGAATTATTGTTGTTTGTTTTCCTCTCTTCTCTTTTATCCCCTCCCCATAAGTTCATCTATTTTTTTTCCTAAACTCCACATATAAGTGAAATAATACGGTATTTGTCTTTCTCTGAATCACTCATTCTGCTTAGTATAAAACATTCTAGCTCCAACCACGTCATTGCAAATGGCTAGATTTCATTCTTTTTGATGGCTGAGTAATATTCCATCGAATATATATTTATAACCTCTTCTTTATCTATTCATCAGCTGATGGACATTTGGGCTCTCTCCATAGATTAGCTATTTTTGATAATGCTGCTATAAAAATCACAGTTCATGTACCCCCTTTGAACCTGTAATTTTGTATTCTTTGCACCTACTAGTGCAAGTGCTATTGGTGGATCAATGGGATAGTTCTATTCTTAGTATTTTTTAATGTTTATATATTTTGAAAGTGAGAGAGAGAGAGAGCAAAAGAGAAAGCACAGGGGATGGTCAGAGAGACAGGGAGACAGAGAATACCAAGCAACCTCTGCCTCAACAGGGGTTGAACTCACAAACTGTCAGATCATGACCTAGGTTGAAATCAAGAATCAGAGGCTTAACTGACTGAGCCAGCCAGGCGCCCCTATTCTTAGTTTTTTAAGGAACCTCCGTAGTGTTCTCCAGAGTGGCTGCACAAGTTTGCATTCCCACCAACAGTGCGAAATATTCCCCTTTCTCCACATCCTCACCAACATCTGTTGTTTCTTATGTTGTTAATTTTAGCCATTCTGACATGTGTGAGGTGGTATCTCATTGTCACTTTGATTTGTATTTCCTTGATGACGAGCAGTGTTGAGCATCTTTTCATGTGTCTGTTAGCCATCTGGATATCCTATTTGGAAAAGTGACTATTCATGTCTTCTGCACATTTCTTAACTGGGTTATTTGGTTTTAGGTTGTTGATTTTGATAAGTTCTTTATAGATTTTGGATACTAACTCTTTATCAGATATGTCATTTGCAAATATCTTCTCCCATTCCATCGGTTGCCTTTTAGTTTTGCTGATTGTTTCCTTCACTGTGGCAGAGGCTTTTTATCTTGATGAAGTCCCAATAGTTCACATTTTCTTTTATTTCCCTTGCCTTCAGTGATGTGTCTAGTAAGAAGTTGGTCTAGCTGAGGTCAAAGAGGTTGCCGCTTGTTTTTTTCCTTAGGATTTTGATGGTTTCTTGTCTCACATTAGGTCTTTCATTCATTTTGAATTTATTTTTGTGTATGGTGTAAGAAAGTGGCCCAGTTTCATTATTCTACATGTCACCATACAGATTTACCAACACTATTTGTTAAAGAGACTGTCCTTTCTCCATTGGATATTCTTTCTGCTTTGCCAAAGATTAATTAACCATATAGCTGTGGGTCTGTTTCTGGATTTTCTACTCTGTTCCATTAATCTATCTGTCTGTTTTTGTGCCAGTACCATACTGTCTTGATGACTACAACTTTGTAATATAGCTTGAAATGCAGAATCACGATACCTTCAGTTTTATTTTTCTTTTTCAGAATTGCTTTGGCTATTTGGGTCTTTTATGCTTCCATACAAATTTTAATATTATTTTTTCTAGCTCTGTGAAAAATGTTGGTGGTATTTTGATAGTGATTGCATTAAATGTGTAGATTACTTTAGGTTTTATAGACATTTTAACAATGTTTGTCTTCCAATCCATGAGCATGGAATGCTTTTGCATTTCTTTATGTTCTCTTCAATATTTTTCATAAGTTTTCTATAGTTTTCAGATCTTTTACCTCTTTAGTTAGGTTTATTACTAGGTATCTTAATTGTTTTTGGTACAATTACAAATGGGACTGATACCTTGATTTCTTTTTCTGCTGCTTCATTATTGGTGTATAGAAATGCAACAGATTTTGCATGTTGATTTTGTATCCTGTGACTTTGCTGAATTAATGTATTAGTTATAGCAATTATTCGTTGGAGTCTGTTGGGCTTTCCATATAGAGTATCATGACATCTGCAAATAGTCAAAGTTTGACTTCTTCTTTGCCAATATGTATGCTCTTTATTTCTTTTTGTTGTCCAATTGCTGAGGTTAAGACTTCCAGTACTATGTTAAATAGTAAAGGTGAGAATGGACATGCTTGTCTTGGTCCTGACTATATGGGAAAGGCTCTCAGTTGTTATTCCCCATTGAGGATGATATTACCTGTGGATCTTTTGTATACGGCCTTTATGGTGTTGATGTATATTACATATATCCCTACTTTGTTGAGGATTTTTATCAAGAATGGATGCTGGGGCATCTGGGTAGCTCAGTTGGTTAAGTGTCTGACTCTTGATCTCAGCTTGGGTCTTGATCTCAGGGTCATGAGTTCTAGCTCCATTTTGGGCTCCATGCTAGGCACGAAGCCTACTTAAATTTACACAGTATATATGTATATATATTAAAGTGGAATTGCTGGATCATATGGTAATACCATGATTAGTTTTTTGATGTCAAGCATCCTCTAATTACTCAAGGAGATAGAACCAGTGTGTATGAAAGCATTGAAGACTAAATACCAGAAAGAACTTTCTAATTGGGTCCGGAACCTGGTGGCAGTGGAAACTCTGACTCTACTCTAGGGACGACCTTGAGCACATACCTTGAACTTCATGAACCCATCAATAAAAATGCAATTTATTTAAAATACACTTTACAAAAAGATTAAAAAATGGATGCTGTATTTAGTCAAATGATTTTTCTGCATCTGTTGAAAGGATCATATGGTTCTTCTGCTTGCTTTTATTAATGTGGTATACCACGTTGATTGATTTGCAAATATTAATCCAGCCCTGCAGCTCAGGAATAAATCCCAATTGATCATAGTGAATAATTCTTTTAATGTACTATGAATTCGATTTGCTAGTATCTTGTTGAGAATTTTTGCATCCAGATTCATTAGGGATATTGGCCTGTAATTCTCCTTTTAAGCGGGGTCTTTGTCTAGTTTTGGAATCAAGGTAATGCTGACTTCATAGAATGAGTTTGGAAGTTTTCCTTCCATTTCTGTTTTTTGTTTTGTTTTGTTTGGAATAGTTTGAGAAGAATAGTATTAACTCTTCCTTGTATGTCTGGTAAATTCTGCTGGGAAGTCATGTGGCCCAGACCTCTTATGTGTTGGAACATTTTTGTAACTGATTGAATTTATTTGCTGGTTATGGGTCTGTTCAAATTTTCTATTTCTTCCTTCTTGAGTTTTAGTAGTGTGTGAGTGTCTAGGAGTTTGTCCATTTCTTTCAGATTGTCTAGTTTGTTGGCATAAGTAATTTGCCAAAATTATAAGTAAATTTTTTTGTATTTCTGTGATGTTGGTTGCGATCTCTCCCCTTTCATTTGTGGTTTTACCTATTTGGGTCTTTTATTCTTTTTGATAAGTCTGGCTATGGGTTTATCAATTTTGTTACTTTTTTCAGAGAATCATCTCTTTGTTTCATTGATTTGTTCTACCGATTTTTTGTTTGTTTCTGTATCATTTATTTCTACTCTAATTTTAATTATTTCCCTTTTTATGCTGGTTTTAGGCTTTATTTGCTGCCTCATGTCTAGTTCCTTTAGGTGTAAGGTTAGGTTGTGAAGTTGGGATTTTTCTTACTTCTTGAGATAGACCTTAATCGCAATATACTTCCCTCTTAGAACTGCCTTTGCTGCATCCCAAAGATTTTGGACTATTGTGCTTTTGTTTTTATCTTCTTCCATGCATCTTTTAATTTCTTCTTTAAGGTACTAGTTAGCCCATTTATTCTTGAGTAGAATTTCTTTAATCTCCATGAATTTGAGCTATTTCCAAGTTTTTTTTCCTTGTGGTTGGCTTCATGTTTCATAGAGGTATTACCTGAAAATACATATGGTGTGATCTTGACCTTTTTGTACTTGTTGAGGTCTGATTTATGATCCAGCTTGTGATTTATTATGGATAATGTTCCATGTGCATTTGAAAAGAATGTGTATTCATCTGCTTTAAGATGTCAATATATTTATTAAGTCTATCCAGTCCAGTGCATCCTTCAAAGCTATTGTTGCCTTGTTGATTTTTTGCTTTGATGACATGCTGTAAGTGGGGTGTTAAAGTCCCCTATTATTATGGAGTTATTTACTATAAATGAGTTTATTTATATTTGTTATTAATTAATTTATATATTTGGTGCTCCAAGTTGGGAGCATAAATATTTATAATTGTTAAATCTTCTTGATGGATAGGTGCCTTAATTATGATACAATGTCATTCTTCATCTCTTGTTATAGTCTTAAAAATATATTTTTATGAAATAAGTACAGCTACTCCTGCTTTCTTTTGACCTACATTAGCATGACAGATGGTTCTCCATTCCCTCGATTTCAATCTGCATGTGTCATTAAGTCTAAAATGAACCTCTGTAGGCATCATATAAATGGATCCTGTTTTTATAATCCATTCTGATACCCTATGTCTTTTGATTGAATCATTTAGTCCACTTACATTTAGAGTGATTATTGAAAAATATCAATTTAGTGCCATTGTGTTACCTGTAGAATTGGTGTTTCTATTGATGCTCTCTGGTCCTTTCTAGTTTGTTGAGCCTTTTTTTTTTTCTGCACTCAAATAATCCTCCTTAAAATTTCTTGCTGGGCTGGTTTAGGGTTTGTGAACTTCTTTACTTTTTGTTTGTCTTGGAAACTCTTTATCTCTCCTATTTTGAATTACATCCTTGCTGGATATAGTATTCTCAGCTACATAGTTTTTTTTTTCCATTCAGTGTGTTGAATATATCTTGCCACTCCTTTCTAGCCTGTCAAGTTTCTGTGGACAGATCTGTTGTGAACCTGATCTGTCGTTCCTTGTAGGTTAAGAACATTTTTTCCCTTGCTGCTTTCATTATTCTTTCCTTGCCTGTGTATTTTGTGAATTTGACTATGATATGTCTTGTTGATGGCCAGCTTTTGTTGAATTCAATGAGAGTTCTTTGTGCATCTTGGATTTTGAGGTCTGTGTCCTTCATCAGTTTAGGAAAGTTTCTGGCTATAATTTGCTCACATAAATGTTCTGGCCATATTTTCTCTCTTCATCTTCTGAGACTACTATGATACAAATGCTATTATGTTTTAACAAATCACTGAGTTTTGTAAGTCTCCTTTCATGATCCCTAATCTTTGTTTTCCTCTTTTTTTAAAGCTTCATTATTTTCCATAATTTTATCTTCTATATTGCTAAGTTGCTCCTCTACCTCATCCATTCTCATTTTTATGGTCTGCATTTGGGTTTGCATCTCTGCTATAGCATTTTTAATTTCGCCTTGACTAGATTTTAGTTCTTTAATATCTACAGAAAGGGATTTTCTGGTGTTTTCTATGTTTTTGTTTCAAGCCCAGGTAGTATCCTTATAATCATTGTTTTAAATTCTTGTTTAGACATCTTACTTGGTCATGAGTTTTACTTCCTGTTCTTTCTTCTGAAGTGAATTTCTCTGTCTTGTAATTTTGTACAGGACAGAAAAGAAAGAAGAAAAACAATTAGAAAATACAAAAGAAAAGAAAGAAAAAACAAACAAACAAAAAACCTAGATCCTGCATGTATTTTGGTCTGCTTTTTAAAAGAATCTAGATCCTTGGGGTGCCTGAGTGGCTCAGTTGGTTAAGCATCTGACTCTTGATTTCAGCGCAGGTCATTATCTCACAGTTGATGAGTTCAAGCCCCATGTTGGGCTTGACACTGACAGCATGGAGCCTGCTTGGGATTCTCTCCCTCTCTCTCTGACCCCCTCACACTAGCACTCTCTCTCTCTCAAAATAAATAAACATTTAAAAATATTTATTAAATAAAAAAATGTAGATCCCAAATAAAAATGTTATAAAATAAAAATAAACAAAAATTAAAAACATAATATATAAATAATAATAAAAAAATTAAAAGTGAATTAAAAATAAGAAAATAAATGAAAAAAATAATAATAAATAATAAAATAAACAGGTAACTAGGTCCTATTTCCCCTAGAGGTGAAGCTTTGTAGCTCTCTATGGTCAGTAGACTTGATGCAAGTGAATTGTTTATACTGGTCTTCTGGAGGAGGGGCCTGATGCGTTAATTCACAGGCTGACTTACTTCAGTGGAGATACACCTCCAGAGCCCAGGGAGCTTGGCATTAGTGTCTCTGGCATCCTCTAGGTGAAGCTGTTTTGCTCTCTGATGACTTTCAGTGCTGATGGGTGGGATGAATATGGCGGAGCCTCATTCTCTAGCCCCAGAGCTGAAAGATCCTGTCTAATACTGTTCAGGTAACCCTCACAGAAGAACAATCAATTTTCCCTCTTGTGTCCCTCCTTTCTGTCAGAACCTTGCACTCACTCTGCCTGTATCTTAGCTTTTTTATTTCAGACACGTGACTAATTTTAAAACTCCAAAATTCAGGGACCCCTGTGGCACAGACACTTACTGTTTCTCTGGGCAAGGTTCTTGCTATGCTTTTTCCTACCCATGCAAGGAAAGTGGTTACAGAAACATGCAGCAGTTCAGACTTTATGTCAAAACAGAGCAGAGAGGGGAGGAGTAAAGATGGTGGAGAAGTAGAGGGACCCTGGGCTTTCCTATTGCCTCAAACACAGCTGGATTGAGGTAAGATTATTTGGAACACCCAGAAAATTGGTCTGCAGAGTGACAGAAGGATTTCCACAGGTGGAGGGAGACAGCTTGACAGGTGCGATGTGTGTTAATGTGAATTGAGGGAGAGAAAAGTGGCAGAGCTGTAGAGGGGAGAGAGCCATTAAGAGCCATGTCTCTCCCATGAAGAGCCATTAAGAGCCATGTCTCTCCCATGAAGAGACAAAAGGGAGAGAAACAGAAAGGGGGTGAGATAATGCAGCATCAAGTTAGCACAAGAGGAAAACTTCTCTAGATCATGGACTGGGGAGTGAGAAGAACTGGGTGTCATAGTTCTTTTGGAGCTCAAACTCTGAGGTTTTGAAAGTGTACAATGCTCTCAAGAGCAGAAATGTGGCACATGCTAATGAGTAGGAGGGTGCTGGCCCTTGAGTGCATAATGTACTGTAATTATCTCTGGGGTTCACTGGGAGAGAACACTGCCTTTCCTGGAGGTACTTTTGGAAAAGAGTTTATTGTCTCTTCAAGGACAAAAGACCCTGAAGGTGTCAGCCAAGGATCTTTCATCAGCAGGGTGAAGAAGCTCTACTCTGGAGGAGAAGAGCAGATCCACATGGTGCCAGGTCATTTATAACTTTGGGTTTCGAATCCTAGCCATGCATCAAAGAAAAAATGCAAGAGAGCTTTGTCACAGGGCAAGCTTCTTCCCTTGCTATTATGTTAGGGCTGCCTGAACAGCGGATGTTGAGATCCCCATTTCAGGGATGAGAGATTGGGATGGCACCATTTTCCCCTAACACCAACATGATGGGATTTAAGAGAGGAACAAAGTGGTCTCACCCTTAGAGATGTGACCTGCTTACACAAAACCCTGACCCTCCATGCCTGGCAACTGCTTATTAACTGGGACAAGACTGACTACGAGCCAATGCAATCACCCTCTCCTCCAGGCCAGCACAGTAACCACACCCCAGGCACCAAAGGAAACTTTTCCCCCTTTACTTTTTCTTTTGAAATCAGGTTCATAGTTCTTTTTTTTTTTAATTTCACTTTCTGTTTTGTTTTTGGTTCAGGCTTTTTTATTCTTTTTCCTTCTTTCTTATTTTCATCTGCTTTTTTTCTATTTTTCTTTCTTTTTATTTGGAAGCAACCTTACGAATTTTTTATTCTCTGTTTTGTTGTTGTTGTTCCCTATCGTTTCTCTTTTTGGGAGGGATCAGGCTTCCCTCACTTTTTTTCCAGGGTTACTTCAAGAAATAAATCAAACTACACCTAGTTAAAGGTCCAAACACTCCACTGGCAACAAACAAAGAGGAACTCTGCAGAAGACTGATCAGTGGGAAAGAGCAGCCAAAACACAACAGCAGAGGGCACACAACATATACCAGAAACACTTCTTGGAGTGCCAGGCCCTGGACAGAGTATGACCCTTTTTCAAATAGTAGTAATCTCAGGTGCAGGAAACATAGCAAGCAAAAGACAGAAATTTAGCCAAAATGACCATATGGAGGAATTCTCCCCAAAAGAAAGGTCAAGAAGGTATCATGGCCAGAGACTTGCTCTAAATAGATATAATCAATATATCTGAACAAGAATTTAGAATAACAGTCATAAAACTAGTGTGTGGGCTTGAAAAAAGCTTAGAAGATGCCGGAGAAACCCTTAGGAGGCATTAGAGATCAAGGACGTAAGAACTCGTCAGATTACAGTAAATGCTGTAACTGAGATGCAAAATAAACTAGATAAAGTGACAGCGTGGATGGAAGAAGCCAAGAAGAGGAAAGGTGAAATAGTAGATAAAATTATGGAAAATTATGAAGTTAAAAAAAGAGGGAAAGGATATTACTAGATCACAAGGGAAGATTTAGGAAACTAAGTGATTCCATGAAACAAATCAATATCCATATCATAGGCATCCCAGAAGAAGAGCAAGAAAAAGGGACAGAAAGTTTATTTGAACAAATTATAACCGACAACTTCCCTAACCTGGGCAAGGAAACAGGCATCCAATTCCAAAAGACACAGAGAATTCCCTTCAAAATCAACAAAAACATGTTAACAGCATGACCTATCATAATGAAACTTACAAAATACAAGGATAAAAAGAGAATTCTGAAAGCAGTTAGGGACAAAATGTCCGTAACATGCAAAGGTAGACACATAAGGTTAGTAGCAATCCTGTCCACTAAAACTTGGCTGGTCAGAAAGGAGTGGCAAGAAATATTTAATGTGTTGAATAGGAAATTTATGCAGTCAAGAAACCTTTATCCAAGAAGTCTGTATGTCATAATAGAAAAGATATAGACTTTCACAGACAAACAAAAACTAAAGGAATTCATGGTCACTAAACTAGCCCTGCAAGAATGTTTAAGAGGAGCTCTCTGAGTGGAGAATAAAAAGAAGACCAAAGCAGCAAAGACTACAATGGACCTGAGAACATCACCAGAAACACCAAATCTACAGAAAACGTAAGGGCAATAAATTCATATCTTTTAATAATCACTCTGAATGTAAATGGACTAAATGTTGGAATCAAAGAAATAAGGTATAAAAATAGATTAATAAAACAAGATCCATCTATATGCTGCCTGCATGACACTGATTTTAGACCTAAAGATACCTGGAGACTGAAAGCAAGGGGATGAAGAACCATCTATCATGCTAATGTAGGTCAAAAGAAAGCTGGCATAGCCGTACTTATATCAAACAAATTAAATTTAAAAAAAGACTTTAACAAGAGATGAAGAAGGGAATTATATCATAATTAAGAGGTCTATCTGTAAAGAAGATCTAACAATTGTAAATATTTATGCTGCCAACTTGAATACCCAAATATATAAATCAATTAATAACAAACATAAAGCAACTCATTGATAGTAATACCAAAACAATAGGAGACTTTAATATCCTGCTTACAGTAATTGACACATAGTATAGGCAGAAAATCAACAAGGAAATAATGGCTTTGAATGACACACTGGGCCAGATGGCTTAACAGATATGTTCAGAACATTTTATCCTAAAGTTGCAGAATACACATTCTTCTTAAGTGCACTTGGAACATTCTCCAGAATAGATCATATATGAGGTCACAAATAAGCCCTCAACAGGTACAAAAATATTGAGATCATACCATGCACATTTTCAGATCACAATACTATGAAACTTGAAGTCAACCACAAGAAAACATTTGGAAAGGCCTCAGATTCATGAGGGCTAAAGAGCATCCTACTAAAGAATAAATGGATTTAACCAGGAAATTAAAGAAGTAATAAAATAAAACACATGGAAGCCAATGAAAATGAAAACATGACAGTCCAAACTTTGGGATTCAACAAAGACAGTCCTAAGAGGAAAAATACATTGCAATTCAGGACTATCTCAAGAAGCAAGAAAGATCCCAAATACCCAACCTAACCTTACAGCTAAAGCAGCCATAAAAGGAGTAGCAGATAAAGCCCAAATCCAACAGAAGGGAAATAATAAAGATTAGAGCAGAAGTAAATGATACAGTAACAATTACAACAACAAAAAATAGTAGAAGAGATCAATTAAACTAAGAGCTGCTTTTTTGAAAGAATTAAAATAAAATGATTAACCTCTAGCAAGACTTCTCAAAAAGAAAAGAGAGGACCCAAATAGGTAAAGTCACAAATAAAAGAGGAGATATCACAACCAACACCACAGAAATACAAACAATTATAAGTAAATACTATGAAAAAGTGTATGCAACAAACTAGACAATCTGAAAGAAATGGACAAACTCCTAGACACTCATCCTACTAAAACTCAAACGGGAAGATATAGAAAATTTGAACAGACCCATAACCAGCAAATAAATTGAATCGGTTACAAAGATATTCTAACACATAAGAGTCCTGGGCCACATGGCTTCCCAGAAGAATTCTACCAGATAATCAAAAAAGAGTTAATACTATTCTTCTCAAACTATTCCAAAAAATAGAAATGGAAGGAAAACTTTCAAACTCATTCTATGAAGCCAGCATTACCTTGATTCCAAAATCAGACAAAGAACCCACTATAAAGGACAACTACAGGCCAATTTCTCTGATGAATCTGGATGCAAAAATTCTCAACAAGATACTAGCAAATTGAATTCATATTACAATAAAAGAATTATTCAACATGATCAACTGGAATTTATTCATAGGCTGCAGGGCTGGGTCAATATTCACGACATTAATTTTAAAAAGGGTAAGAACCATATGATCCTTTCAATAGATGCAGAAAAAAAGCATTCGACAAACTAGAGCATCCTTTCGTGATAAAAACCCTCTAGAAAGTAGGGATAAAATGAACATACATGAACATCATAAAAACCATATATGAAAGGTGCATAGCTAATATCACCCTCAATGGGGAAAAACTGAGAGCTTTTCCCCTACAGACAGGAACACAACAGGGAATTACACTTTCATCACTGTTGTTCAACGTAGTACTGGAATTCCTAGCCTCAGCAAACAGAAAACAAAAAGAAATAAAATGCATACAAATTGGCGAAGAAGTCAAAATTTTACACTTAACAGATGACATGATAACCTATGTGGAAAACGTGAAAGACTCCACCAAAAACCTTCTAGAAACGATATGTGAATTTAGAAAAGTTGTAGGATATAAAGTCGATGTACAGAAATTGGTTTCATTTATATACACCAATAATGAAGCAGTAGGGAGAGGAATCAGGGAATCAATACCCTTTACAATTATACCAAAACCCTAAGGTATATAGGAATGACCCTAAACAAAGAGGTAAAAGATTTGTACACTGAAAACTATAGAAAGCTTATGAAAGAAATTGAAGAAGACACAAATAAATGGAAAAAAAATTCCATTGTCATGAATTGGAGGAAGAAATATTGTTAAAATATCTATACTGCCCAAAGCAATCTACATATTCAATGTAATTCCTATAAAAATAACACCAGCATTCTTCACAGAGTTAGAACAAACAATCTTAAAGTTTTTATGGAACCACAGAGGACCCCGAATAGCCAAAGTAAATGCTGAAAAAGAAATCCAAAGCTAGAAACATCAAAATTCTGGACTTCAAACTGTATTACAAAGCTATAATCATCAAGACAGTATGGTACTGTCACAAAAACAGACACATAGATCAGTGGAACAGAATAGAGAAACCAGAAATGGACCCACAAATGTATGGCTCAATCACAGAGAGGGAGGAAGACATAACATAAGAGACTCTCAAAGGCTAAGAACAAACTGAGGGGAGGGGGGCTGTGAGAGGAGGGAGAGTGGGTGATGGGCACAGAGGGCACTTGTTGTGATGAGCACTGGGTGTTGTATGGAAACCAATTTGAAAATAAATTACTAAAAATAAATAAAATACAGTAAAAATATGTATGGCTTACTAACCTTCAACAAACCCGGAAAGAGTACCCAATGGAAAAAAGACAGTCTCTTCAGCAAGTGGTGCTGGGAAAACTGGACAGTGACTGCAGAATGAAACTGGACCACTTCCTTACACCCCACACAAAAATAAATTCAAAATGTATGAATGACCTAAATGTGAGACAGGAAATCATCAAAATGCTGCATGAGAAAATAGGAAGCAACATCTTCGATCTCGGCTGCAGAAACTTCTTACTAGACATGTCTCCAGAGGCAAGCAAAATAAAAGCAAATATGAACTATTGGGATATCATCAACATAAAAAGCTGCACAGTGAAGGAGACAATCAACAAACCTAAAAGGCAACTGATGGATTGAGGTAAGATATTTGTAAATGGCATATCTGAGAAAGAGTTTAGTATCCAAAATCTATAAAGAAGTTATCAAACTCAACAGCCAAAAGAAAAAATTCCAGTGAAGAAATGAGAAGAAGACATGAATGGATACTTTTCCAAAGAACACGATCAGATGGCTAACAGACACATGAAAAGATTCTCAACTTCACTCATCATCAGAAATATATAAATCAAAACCGCAATGAGATACCATCTCACACCTGTCACAATGGCTAAAATGAACTCAGGAAACAAAACATCAATCCAGGAAGTGGAGAAAAGGGGAACCCTTTTTCACTGTTGATGGGAATGCAAACTTGTGCAGCCACTCTGGAAAACAGTATGGAGCTTCATCAATATATTAAAAATAGAGCTACCCTATGTCCCAGCAATTGCACTACTAGGTATTTATTCAAAGTTACAAAAATGCTGATTTGAAGGGGGCATATGCACCCCGATGTTTTTTGCAGGGCTGTCAACAATAGTCAAGTTATGAAAAGAACCCAAATGTCCATTGACTGATGGATGGATAAAGAAGTGGTATATACATACAATAGAATACTACTCAGTTATCAAAAATAATGAAAACTTACCGTTTGTAACAGTGTGAATGGAACTAGAGTGTATCATGCTAAGTGAAATAAGACAGTCAGAGAACAATAATATCATATGATTTCACTCATGTGTGGAATTTAAGAAACACAACACATCAACATATGAAGGGAAGGAAAAATAAGAATAAAACAGAGAGGGAAGCTAACCATAAGAGATTCTCAAACACAGAGAGGAAACTGAGGGGTACTGGAAATAAGGTGGGTGGGGGATGGGATAAATGGGTGATGTGCGTTTAGGAGAGCAGTTGTTGAGATGAGCACTGGGTGTTATATGAAAGTGATGAATCACTGGGTTTTACTCCTGAACCAATACTACACTGTATGTTAACTAACTTGAATTTAAATAAAGAAATTAAGAAAAAAATAGAGCAGAAATCTGGCACCCATGCTTGCTGCCCATAGACCAATTCCCCTCTCCTGTGCCTAGAAACAGCATAGCACATTGGCACCACCCATCCTTCATGGGATCCATATGATCCTCTGACTACACTGTCACTCCTGGGATTGTGCCCCGCTTTGCTACCTGAACACTTTTAATCCAGCCACACCCCCTACTGTAGTGGACGTCTGCAAATTCAGATTTTGTGCTCTTCTGCTTACAATATTTTGCAGTAACCTCCATAAGTAGGCTCCCTACCTGCCACCATACTCAAAGCTATGTCTCTCCCAAGTCAACTCTCCACACCTCCTACCTTCCAGAAGGTGGTGGCTTTTCTACTTGTAGACTTTCAGTTTCTGTTGTCTCAGAGCTCGGATTGATTTCTTGGGTGTTTAGAATGATTTAATAACTATCAGGCTGTGTTCAAGGGACAAGACAAGCTTAACGTCTCCTTACTCCTATGCCATCTTAACTCCCCTACTTTGCTTTGCTTTTTCAGGATTGCTTTGGTTATTTAGGTCTTTTGTGTTTCCATGCAAATTTTGGTATTGTTTTGGCTCTGTGAAAAATGTTGGTGGTATTTTGATAGGATTGCATTGAATATGGTCTAATGTGTACTTGAAATTCAATGTTTCCTAATTTATTTTCTGTTGAAATGATCTATCCATAGTGTTAGTGGGGTATTAAAATCCCCTACTGTTATTGTATTGCTGTCTCTTTCTACTTTTTTTCCATTAATATTTGCCTCATATATTTAGGTGCTTCTATGTTGGGTTAATATTTGTAAATGTTATATCCTATTATTAGAATGGCCCCTTTATCATTATCTAACACCCACTTTGTTCTGAAGTCAATTTTATCTCATATCAGTATTGATATCCCAGTTTTCGTTTGATTTCCATTTGCATCATGTATCTTTTTCCATCCCTTTAATTCACTTTAGGTTGGAAGTGAAGCTCTTGTAGGCAGCATGTAAATTGGTCTTTTTAAATCCATTCAGTCACATTATGTCTTTTGATTAGAGAATTTAGTTCATATACATTTAAAGCAATTATTAATAGGTGTGCACTTATTGCCATGTTGTTTTGCCATTGCCAATTGTTTTCTGGTTGTCTTATAGTTTCTATTTGATCCTTTCTTCTCTTTCTTTTTTTGTGGTTTGATTATTTTCTTTATTGTTATGCTTATATTTCTTTTTTGTGTGTATTTACTATAAGTTTTTTTTCTTTGTGTTTACTGTGAGTTTACATATAATATCTTATGTATATAACAGTCTCTTAAGTTGATAGTAACTTAATTTTGAACATATTCTAAAGCTTTATATTTTACTCTCCACCCCACATTTATATATCTAATGACACATTTTATATAATTTTATTTTATGTGTCTCTTAACTATTTTATTTTTCATCAACTTAACTACTTTAGCCATCTACTCTTTATACTTTTTTATAAGTATTGATAAGCTTTATTATTTATTTCCCCTTTTCAGTGAGAATTCTACTTTTGTATACCTTTTTATGAATTAAGGTCTTTTCTTTTTAGCTTAGAGAAGTCTAAGTCTCTTACATTTCTTGTATGGATGGTTCAGTGGTGATAAACTCCTTTAGCTTTTGCTCATCTGGAAAACTCAATCTCTTCTTAAGTTCTGAATGATAACCTTGCCAGGTAGATAACTCCAGGTTGGCAATTTTTTCCTTTCAGCGCTTTGAATATGTCATGCCACTCTCTTCTGGCCTGTAAAATTTTTGCTGAAAAATTTACAGATAGCGTAATGGGGTTATCTTTGTACGTAATGTGATGCTCTTTTTTCTTCTTTTAAGATTCTTTCTTTATCCTTAACTTTTACTATTTTAATTATAATGTGTATTGGTGTGTTTCTCTTTGGGTTTATCTCATTTGGAATTCTTCAGGCTTCCTGAACTTAGATGTCTGTTTCTTTTCTCAGATTAAGGAAGTTTTAAGCAATTATTACTTCAAATATTTTTTCTAGCATTCTCTCTCTTTTCCTTATGGGCTCCCTATTATGTGAATGTTACTTCATTCAATGTTGTCCCAGGATTTCCTTAAGGTATTCTAGCTTCTTTTAGTGTTTTTTTTTTCATTTTGCTGATCTTTTCTTTGTGTTTTCCTTTGTTTTGTTTTCCAACTTACTTATTCATACTTCTATTGCACCTATTCTGCTATTGAACCTTTGTAGTGTATTTTTCAGTTCACTCATAAGTTTTGTTTGGTACTTCCTTATATTTTCTATCTATTTTGTTTAAATTCTTACTGTGTTCACAGATTCTTCTCCTAAGATTGATGGGCATCTTTATGATCATTATTTTGAACTCTTTAGGAGGTAGGTTGCTTATCTCCATTTTATTAAGGTCTTTTCCTTGAAATTTACTTTGTTCTTTGCTTTGAAAGATATTCCTATCTTCTCACTTTGTTTGCTCCTTCTCTGTTTTTCTATATATATTACGCAAAATGGCTACCTCCCTCAGTCCTGAAGGAGTGGTCTTATGCATGACATATTTCACATGGCCCAGAAGTGCCATGTACCTTCACCACCAATCAGGCACTCTATTGGAATCCCTTATGTGGACTGTGTGTGCCTGCCAGCTGTAGTAGGGCCATGGTTGCTGCACAGAGATGGAAAGACTTTGGGCACTTGCCTGGCCATTTGCAGCTTGACCACTGCATGGAGTGAGCAGGGATAAAACTGCTTGCATATCCCAAGTCACAGCTTGGTTTCTGTGTAGGGTGAGCAGGGCTTAGGGTACTCATCCAGCCCAGTTGTGGCTTGTCTGCTACTCAGAAGTAGTATGGCTCAGGGCACTTGCCTGGCCTGGTTGCAGCTTAGTTTCTGTTTGGGGTGGGTGGGGCTTCAGACTCTCCTCTGTCCCAGTTGCTACACAGGGAGGGCAAGGCTCAAGGTGCTTTCCCTTCCAGTTGTGATTCAGTCTGTTTGGAGTAGATGGGATCAGGGCACTCACCCAGCCCAATTGTGGGTTGGCCTCTACAAGCAGATGGTGGGGCTTAGGGCCCTTATTCAGTCTGGTGGTGGCTCAACTGCTGTGTGGGTAGGGCAGGGTTCAGGGTGCTCACCCAACCCCATTGCAGTTTGGCTACTGTGAAGATAGGGCAGGGCTTGGAGCACTCACTCATCCCAGTTTGGGATTGGCCTCTGTGTGGATTGGGCAAGGCTCCATGTACTAATTTGTGCCAATAGTGGCTGAGCTGCTGCACAAGGAGGATGGGGTTTGGCATGCTCGCTTGATTTGGTTTTTCAGCTTATGTGCTACCCAGGGAGGCTGGGGCTCAGGACACTGGAGCAGTCACTTTGAAACTCTGCCACTGAGCAAGAAGAACAGTTTCCAGACACTGGCTTATTCAGATTTGTGGCTGCTGATATGTGTCTGCATAAGTTTTGGCAGTACATGGGGGCACTTTCCCAGCTCAGTTATGATGCAGGGTGAGCAGAGTTCATGCTATGGTGCTAGCAAGGTAAAAGAAGGGCACCAAAAATGGTGCCCAAATGCTCTGTCTCCAGCAGGAATTAAAATTAGGATAAAATTGCAAATTTTTCCACCAGTGTCCCCAAATAAAATCCTTGCAGGTTCCTGCCTTTCTGGCAGCTACTTTAAAATTAATAAGTGGGTCTTCCTCACTTAATCGCTTTCCCATTTGTTGATTTTGTGTTGGATCGCAGGGCAAGTGAGTTTGCATGTGAGCCCTTTAAAAATGAACACTAACCTCCATTACATACAGATCTGTTAGATCTATAATTCTCTTAATTCCCATTGATTTTCAACACCAAACATTTTAAGGGTTGGTTCTCCTGGTGTCAGCCTCCAGGATGAGGGTGCCTGGCACGGGGCACAATTTGTTTTTGTTCCTTGAAGAAGTGTAATGTATTTTTGGGGTCCCTCACACTTGTAGGGTTACTGTGTCTGTGGTGGTGTCTCAAGTAAGGCCATTTCATTGTCTCTCCTACCCTTCTCAATGCATCTTTTTGTCTTTTGTTGTTGATGTACTGTTCATCTAGTTCTCAGGTCCCTTTCAGAGGAAAATCACTCCATATGTAACTGTAAATTTGTTGTGTTTGTAGGAGGTGGTGAATTCTGAGTATTCTTACACTGCTATCTTGAACCCTCCAGTGGCCCATTCTTTTTTTAATTTTCCTTTCTGTAATGGGTTAGTTCCACTGCTACTTCTTCAAGTTCATTGATGCTTTCTTTCACTTAATCTAGTCTGTTGTCAAACCCCTCTATTGTATTTTTAAATTCAGTTATTGTATTCTTCATCTCCGTGACTTCTGTTTGATACTTTCTTATATTTCCCATCTATGTTGAGATTGTCACTTTGTTCATTCTTCTCTTGTGCTCAGTAAACATCTTTATGTCCATTACTTTGAACTCTATCAGGTAAATCACATTTCTATTTAATTTTTTCTGAGGTTTTATCTTATTCTTTCATTTGGAACATATTCTTCTATTTCTTAATTTTCCTTGGCTTTCTGTGTTGGTTTCTCTGTATTAGATAAAATAGTCAACTTGCCCAGTCTTGCACAAGCTGCCTTTTGTAGAAGATGAAACTTATCATTCAGCCCGACCCTAGTTTTTGGTCACCTCTCAAACATTTATGATTATCTAAGCAAGTCTTTTTGTTCTTATTGGTTCCTAGTAGTTGAGTGTGTGTCAAGGCCTGCCTGTGTCCTAGAGGGGAGGATCTCATTATCTAGGGCAGGCCGATTGAAACCCTGTCAGGAAGCAGCAAGTGCACCTCTGTAAGGGATATGCTGGTAGCTGAACATTGCTGTATTTTCCTTCTGCACTCAGCACTGGGAGAATATCCAGTTAAGAATTTTGTTTTTTGGCTTGCCACAGTACTGTTGAACCCAAACCCTGCTGACCACAAGAAATGATCTAAAAAGGGGTGTATCCTCTAAACTATAGCCACAAAAGCCAAGGTGTCAGATGTGTGCACAGCTCCATTTATGGAAAAATCAACAGCCTGAGTCAAACAAGGCTAGAACAAGGATGATTCTTGCCAGTCTCCCTGGCCTCTGGAAAGAATTGCAATTAACTTCTAGATGTGTGTGTAATTGGAAGACTGCCTCTCAGGCCAAAACTATGAAGATAAGCTAATAGGCCACTTTCACGGAAAGAGTGAAATTCATTTCAGTCTATTGTCTCTATGCTGCTCTGTGGGGGAAGGTAGCTAGTTAAGAACTGTTTCCTTGTTTATAACGGTCCCACTAGGCCCACAAACCCTGCTGGTCTTAAGAGCTAGATTTTAAGGAGTATCTTCTGGATTGCAGACACAAAGCTGTGGTGCCAAATGAACTACAAACTGCCCCAGAAAGATAACAGTAACCAAGAATGAAGCAAAGGAGAGCGAAAATATGGCACCTGTTAGTATCTGGACCTAGAAAGCATCTCAGTAGGCCACTAGATGTGTGCCAAACTAGAAGTCTGCCCATCAGGCTGAGGCTGAAGACAAGCAAATAGGCTTCACAAAATGACTGGGAATTTATTTAAGACAACTATCTCTGCAGTATGCCCTGGGGGTGGTACCCAGCCAATAACTATTTCAATTTGCTACAGTCCTATGGGACTCATAAATACAAGTCTTGATGTCTGCTAAAGCTGGATAATTAAGGGGAGTCCTGTGGGTGGAAACTACAAAACCTGAGGCACCACATATAGAAACTGGGGCACCAGATGCATGTACAATACTCCGGAGTGTGGTAGAGGGAGAGCATAAAGATTTCTCCCATTTTATTAGGTCTGTAAAGAGGATTGTAGTCAATGTAATGTGTGTTTAATTAGAGGCTGTCATTAGGCTGTACCTTGGAAGATAAGCTAACAGGCCTCTTTCACAGAAAGACTGGGCAACTCAGTCTGTTACCTGTCAACTGTGCCCTTGGAGTGATAGCTGGTTAATAAATATTTCTCAATTTGTTAAAATCCTCTGGGACCTGCAAACACAAGCCTCACTAACTAATAGGGCCAAATAATCTGTAAATATTCCATGGGCAATAGCCACAAAAATCAGGGAAACAGATGAGTGTACAGCCTTCTTTGCAGGAGATAAATGTAAGCTGGAGTGAGTCAGAGGGAGGGTGCAAGGAGGAGGCAAATCAGCTTCCATCTTTGGAGAGTATTTCAGTGGATCCCTAGATGTGTGTCAAATTATATATTTCCCGTCAGGCAATAAGCAAACAAGCTTCATTGACAAAGCCTGGTCACTTTTTAATTTTTTTTCTCTTTTTTTATTTTTTTTATTTTTATAATAGTTTATTTTCAAATTGGTTTACATATAACACCCAGTGTTCATCCCAACACGTGCCCTCTTTAATGCCCGTCACCCCCTCTCCCCCCTCCCTTACTCCCCTCACCCTCAGTTTGTTCTTAGTCTTTGAGAGTCTCTTATGTTTTATCTCCCTCCCTCTCTGTGTCTTTTTTTCCTTTCCCCTCTTTCCCTCCCCCTGGTTTTTGCTTAGTCTCGCAAAGTCCACCTATGCATGGAAACATATGGTATTTGTCTTTTTAATTCTAGTATAGTTAATACAGAGTGTTATATTAGTTTAAGTTGTACAATATAGTGATTCAACAATTCTATGTATTATACAGTACTCATCATGATAAGTGTATTCTTTTAATCCTGAACACCTATTTTATCCATGCCCCCATTAACCTCCCCTCTGTAATCATCAGTTTGTGCTCTATAGTTAAGAGTCTGTTTCTTGGTTTGACTCTCTTCACCCCCCCATTCGTTTGTTTCTTATATTCCATATATGAGTAAAGTGATGTGCTAGTTGTCTTTCTATGACTGACTTATTTTACTGAACATAATACTTTTTAGTTCCATCTACATCCATGCAAATGGCAAGATTTCATTCTTTTTCAAGGGTGAGTAATATTCATATTCATACACACACACACACACACACATATATATCAACACATCTTATCTATGGATCAGTTGATGAACATTTGAGATCTTTCCATAATTTGGCTATAGTTGATAATGTTGCTATAAACATTGGGGTACATATATCTCTTTCAGTTAGTATTTTTGTATTCTTTGTATAAATACCTAGTAGTAAAATTGCTGGATCACAGGGTAGTTCTAATTTAACTTTTGAGGAACCTCCATATTGTTTTCCAGAATGGCTTAAGAAGTTCACATTCCCATCAACTGTGCAAGAAGGTTCCCATTTCTCCAAATCCTTGCTAATACATTTTGTCTCCTGTGTTGTTAATTTTAGCCATTCTGAATGGCGTGAGGTGATATCTCATTGAAGTTTTGATATGTATTTCCTTGATCATGAGTGATTTTGAGCATCTTCTCATGTGTTTGCTTGTAATGCATATGTCTTCTTTGGAAAAATGTCTATCCATGGCTTCTTCTCATTTTTTTTTGTAGTATCAAGTTTTTATTTCAATTCATTAGTTAACATATAGTGTAATACTGGTTTTAGGAGTAGAATTTACTTATTCATCACTTATATATAACACCCAGGGCTCATCACAACAAGTGCCCTCCTTAAAACTCATCATGCATTTAACCCATCCCCCTGCCCACCTTCCTCCAACACCCTTAGTTTTTTCTCTATAGTTGAGCTTCTGTTTTATGGTTTGACTCATTATTTTTTCCTCCTGTGTTCATCTGTATGTTTCTTAAATTCCAAATATGAGTGACATCATATGACATTTGCTGTTTTCTGACTTATTTCACCTAGCATAATAATTTCTACCTCCATCCATGTCATAGCAAATGGCAATATTCCATTCTTTTTCATGCTTGAGTACTCTTACATTGTATGTACATACCACTCCATCCATGCCATTGCAAATTGATTCCATCGTATATATATATATACATACACCTACATGCCACTTTTTTATCCATTCATTAGTCGATGGACATTTGAGCTCTTTCTGTAATTTGGCTATTGTTGATAATGCTGATATAAATATCAGGGTGCATGTATCCCTTTGTGTCAGTATTTTTGTATCATTTAAGTAAATAACTAGGAGGTAATAGCTGGATGTTATGGCAGTTCTATTTTTAACTTTGTGAGGAACATCCATACTGTTTTCCAGAGAGGATGAAGAGTTTGTATTCCCAGCAACAATGTAAGAGGGTTCCCCTTTCTCTGCATCCTCACCAATACCTGTTGTTTCCTGTGTGGTTAATTTTAGCCATTCTGAAAGGTGTGAGGTGATAATTCATTGTGATTTTGATTTGTATTTCCCTGGTGATAAGTGTTGAGTATCTTTTCGTGTAACTATTAGTTATCTGGATATCTTCTTTGGAATACTGTCTATTCATATCTTCTGCCCATTTTTAACTGGATTATTTGTTTTTTGGAGTACTGAGTTTGATAATTTCTTTATAGATTTTGGATACTAACACTTTATCAGATATGTCATTTGCAAATACCTTCTCCATTCCACCAGTTGGCATTTAGTATTATTGATTATTTCCTTAATGTGCAGAAACTTTTTAGCTTGATGAGGTCCCAATGGTTCATTTATGCTTTTGTTTTCCTTGCCTCTGGAGACGTGTCTACTAAGAAGTTGCGGCTGAGGTCAAAGAACTCGCTGCCTGTGTTCTCCTCTAGGATTTTCATGCTTTCCTGTCTTACATTTAGGTTGCCCATGCATTTTAAATTAATTTTTGTGAATGGTGTAAGAAAGTGGTCCAGTTTCACTCTTTTGCAGGCCTCTGTCCATTTTCCCATTACATTTGTTGAAGAGACTGTCATTTTTCCATTTGATATTCTTTCCTGCTTTGTTGGCCATCTTTTTGGCCAACTTAAGATTGGTTGGCCATACTTTTGTGGATCCATTTCTAGGTTCTCTCTTCTGTTACCATTGATCTGTGTGTCTGTTTTGTGCCAGTAACATACTATCTTTATGATTACAGCTTTGTAATACAGCTCAAAGTCTGGCATTCAGCTTTGATTTTCTTTTTCAACATTACTTTGGATATTTGGGGTCTTTTCTATTTCCATACTAATTTTAGAATTGATTGTTCTAGCTCTGTGAAGAATGCTTGGTAGCATTTTGATAGGAATTGCTTAGAATGTGCAGATTGCTTTGGGTAGTATAGATATTTTAATAATATTTGTTCTTCCAATCCATGAGCATGGAATGTTTTTTCATTTCTTTGTGTCTTCTTAAATTTCATTCATAAGTTTTCTATAGTTTCAGTGTACATATCTTTTAACTTATTGGTTAGGTGCATTCTTAGAAATCTTATCGTTTTTCGTGCAATTGTAAATGGGATAGACTCTTTGATTTCTCTTTTTCTGCTTCATTATTGTGATATAGAATGCAACCAATTGTACATTGATTTTATACCCTGTGACTTTGTTAAATTCATGGATCAGTTCTAGCAGTTTTTTTGGTGGGGCTTTCAAGTTTTTCACATAGAGTATCATATGGAATACATTGGAATCAATGTAATGCTGGCCTCATAGAATGAGTTTGCAAGTCTGTGAAGAGTGAAGGTTTGACTTCTTTCTTGGCAATCTATATGCATGTTATTTCTTTTTGTTGTATGATAGATGGGGCTCAGACTTCCAGTACTATGTTGAACCACAGAGGTGAGAGTGGACATCTCTGTCCTGTTCCTTACCTTAGGGGGAACACTCTCAGTTTTTCTCCATTGAGGATGATATTAGCTGTGGATAATTTGTATATGGCCTCTATGATGTTGAATTATGTTCTTTCTATCCCTACTTTCTTGAGGTTTTTATCAGAAAGGATACTGTATTTTGTCAAATGCTTTTTATTGCATCTATCGACAGGATCATGTGGTTCTTATCCATTCTTTTATTAATGCGATGTATCACATCGATTGATTTGTGAGTATTGAACCACATCTGTAGCCCAGGAAGAAATTCCACTTGATCATGTTGAATAATTCTTTTAATGTATTGTTGGATCCTATTTACTAGATCTTGTTGAGAATTTTTGCATCCATGTCCATTGGGGAAATTGGTCTGTAATTCTCCTTTTTGGTGGGGTCTTTGTCTCTTTTTGGAATCAGTGTAATGCTGGACTCATAGAATGAGTTTTAAAGTTTTCCTACTATTTCTATTTTTTTGTAACAGCTTCAAAAGAACAAGTATTAACTCAACTTTAAATGTTTGGAAGAATTACCCCGAGAAGCCATCTGGTCCTGGATTATTGTATGTTGGGAGATTTTTAAAAATAATTTATTGTCAAATTGGTTTCCATAAACACCCAGTGCTCAACCCAACAAGTGCCCTCCTCTGTGCCCATCATCCACTCTCCCCCCTCCCACACCTCCCTCTCCCCTCAGTTTCTTTGAGAGTCTCTCATGTCATGTCTTCCTACCTCTCTGTGGCTTTTTTTTTTCCCTTCCCCTCTTCCCTCCCCCCTGGTCTTCTGGTAGGTCTCCCAAAGCCTACCTATGCGTGGGAACATATGGCATCTGTCCTTCTCTGCCTGACTTATTTCACTCAGAATAATATCCTCCAGTTCCAACCATGTTGCCACAAAAGCCAGATTTCATTCTTTCTCATTGCTGCGTAGTATTCCATTGTGTATATATACCACAGCTTCTTTATCCATTCATCAGTTGATGTACACTTAGTCTCTTTCCATGATTTGGCTATTGTTGAAAGTGCCGCTAAAAACATCGGGGTACATGTGCCCCTATGCATCAGCAGTCCTGGATCTCTTGGGTAGATTCCTAACAGTGCTATTGCTGGGTCATAGGGTAAGTCTATTTTCATTTTCCCTGGAAAGGAAAACAGACTGACAGACAAACAGAAAACAGAAATACTCAAACTTAGCTACAAATGATACAGACAAGCGGTTCACAACAGAAAAAAGATTAACAAATGACTTTCTGAGGGCAATGTCCTGAAGTACCAGCTACACGTTAAGGACAGGGTATGTAGTGTGCTGGTGTCAGAGCATATATAGAGAGAACAATGACAGGTGCGGGAGGAAGAAGGAAATGCACTTTGCCCAAGTAGAGTGACTAAAGGGCTTAATACAGACTGAGAGAAATCAGAATTAGGACGGACGAAGGAAAAAGGAATGGAGACAGAAATAGCTCAGATGAGATTATGTGTCCTGGTTATTCCAGAGAGAGAGATACGGGAGTACAGAAGGAGGTGTAGAACATGCCTTGAGAGAGTGGGTTAAAATTCTGTTTAAGTCAGCCAGTACCCTGGATAGTCAGCTCAGGAATGGGGATCAGTAAGAAGAATAACGGGGAGCATATATTTAAAAAAAAATGACCTGGAGTTACTCCAGGCAGCGGTCTGAACTTGGCATCTGTAGCTCCTGCTGAGAGGTGTCACTCCTGTGAGGAGGGGTGTGGTTTGGTGTAGGCGGATCGTCTCCACTGCAGCAGGGATGGCTCTCGGGGTGACTTCCTGGGCCGGTGCTTGTGGACCCGTAAGACAACAATGGCGTCCCTTCAGTCCTTTGTTCCCAGTCCCTGGGCTTCCACTCGCCACCTTTATTCTGTCCTCATTCCGCTATGTGTGCACAGTGCGGTCCACTGGTTGGTGGGGCGCCTGCCTGCCACCCCTGATCCTGCTGCAAATGTGCTGGGGTTAGAGGTGCTCCGCAGGCAACTCGGGTCACCACAGGCAGCCTGGCACTTGGCGCTCACCCGGTGGCGGTGTGTGGGGGCTCCACGCTTGTCGGGAATTGGCAGTGCAGCTGCGGCAGGTGCTCACTCCCCGCTGGAGCTGGCAGCGGCCAGGAGTGGCAGCGGGCGCTCGCTCCTGCTCGGCCTGAGGCGGCGGCCTGCGCTCACTCCGCGCTCTGCAGGTGACTGCGCTCACTCTGCGCTCCGCAGTCGGTTGGAACACCGCTGGCGGCTGAGCAACTCTGTGTGATGCCGGCTGACTGGGCCTCCTCTGCGGTCTGCACAAGGGGAGTTCTGCTGAGTTCTGCTGTTAGACACAGAGCTTCTACTCCGAATTCCTGCCTTTAGGGGCTGGGTGGTGGTGGTCTTCCCCTCTCTGACCCTCTCTTTCGGGTGTTCGGCACTTTCCCCGCTGTTCCCGGCTCACCCTCCCCTCAGCTCCACTCTCCGAGTTCGTTTTGTCCGTTCTAGATTAAACTCACGGTACCTAGGCCATTGTCTGGGTTTCCCCTTCCGTTCCTTGTAGGCTGCAACACCTTTTCTGCTGGATTCTTGGAGTTGAGAATCTCTCTGTTTCAGTCCCTCTCAGTTCAAAAAACAAGGGAAACTCTGGGTCTCCCTACTACTACTCTGCCATGTTGGCCCCCTCCTATTACTTATTCAATTTATTTACTGATTATGGTTCCAATCAAATTTTCTCTTTCTTCCTGTTTCAGTTTTGGTAGTTTATATGGTTCTAAGAATTTGTCCATTTGTTCCATATTGTTTCATTTGTTGGCATATCATATTTCATAGTATTCTCTTATAATTGCTTGTATTTCTGTGGTGTTGGTTGTGATCTCTTTTCTTTCATTCGTGATTTTATTTACTTAGGTAATTTCCTTTTTTTTTTTTTTTTTGATCTGGCTAGGGGTTTAACAGTTTTGTGAATTCTTTCAAAGAACCAGCTCCTAGTTTTGTTGATGTGTTCTACTTTTTTGTTGGTTTCAATATATTAATTTCCACCATAATCTGTTTTGTTTCCCTTATTCTGTTGGTTTTGGGCTTTATTTACCCATCCTGTTTCTTGCTTCTTTACACGTAAAGTTAGATTGTGTAATTGAGACATTTCTTCCCTGGATTGCTGTATACTTCCCTGTTATGAGGGCCTTTGCTGCATCCTAGAGGTTTTGGACTGTCGTATTTTCATTTTCATTGGCTTCCATGTGCTTTTTTATTCCCAGTTTAATTTCTTGTTTAACTCATTTATTCTTTAGTAGGATGTTTGTTAGCCTCCAAGTATTTGTAGTCTTTCCAAATTATTTTTCTCGTTGGTTTTAAGTTTCATAACATTGTGGCCTGAAAATATGCATGGTATAATCTCCATCATGTTGTGCTTGTTGAGGGCTGATTTGTGACCAAGAATGTAATTTTTTCTGGTGAATGTTCCATATGCACCTGAGAAGAGTGTGTATTCTGCTTTAGGATGAAACGTTCTGAATATATTTGTAATGTCCATATGGTCTAGTGTATCATTCAAAACCATTGTTTCCTTGCTGATTTTCTGCTTAGATTTTCTGTCCATTGCTATAAGTGAGTGTTAAAGTCTCCTAGTATTATTGTACTATTACCAATGAGTTTCTTTATGTTTGTGATTTATTGATTTATAAATTTGGGAAATTTCAAATCGGGGCATATATATTTATAACTGTTAGTTATTGATGGATAGACCCCTTAATTATGAAGTAGTTCTTCATATTTTGTAACAGTCTTTGTTTTTAAATCTATTTTGTCTCATATAAGTATGTCTAATCTGGCTTTCTTTCGATGTCCATTAGCATGATAGCTGGTTCTCTATCCTCTCACTATCAATCTGCAGTTTTCCTTATGTCTAAAATGAGTATATTATAAGCAGCATGTAGATGGATCTTGTTTTTATCCATTGTAATTGGAACATTTAATCTATTTACATTCAGAGTGATTATTGAAAAATATGAATTTAGTGCCATTGTGTTGCCTGTACAGTTGTTTTTTCTGGTGATGTTCTCTGGTATTTTCTAGTCTTTGCTGATTTTGTTTTTTTTTGTTTTGTTTTTTTCTCCACTGAAAAAGTCCCCCCTTAATATTATTTCTTGCAAGGCTGCTTTAGTGGTCACAATCTTGTTTAGATTTTGTTTGTATGATAATCTTTTCATCTCTCCTTCTATTATGAATGACAGCTTTTCTGGATAAAGACTTTTTGGATGTATGTTTTTCCCATTCAGCACATTGAATATATCCTGCCACTCCTTTCTAGGCTGCCAATTTTCTGTGGACGGTTCTGCTGTAAACCTGATCTGTCTTCCATTGTTGGTTAAGAACTTTTTTACCTTGCCGCTTCCATAATTCTTTCCTTGTCTGTTTATTTTGTGAATTAATGGGAGTTCTCTGTCCTTCCTGAATTTTGATATATGTGTCCTCCCCCAGATTAGGAAAGTTTTCAGCTATCATTTGCTCACATAAACCTTCTGCTCATTTTTCTCTCTCTTCACCTTCTGATACTCCTACAATATAAACATTATTCCTCTTTAATAAGTCATTGAGTTCTCTAAAGTCGTGTATTGTGATCCTTTGCCTTTGTTTTCCTCTTTTTTCTGCTTCATTATTTTCATAATTTTATCTTCTATATCACTTATTTGCTGCCATACTTCATCCGCCTTTGCAATCATAACATCCATTTGAAATTTCATGTTGATTTTAGCATTTTAATTTTATTTATTTATTAAATGTTTATTTATTTGTGAGGTGGGGCAGGGGCAGAGTGAGAGGGAGGACAGAGGATCTGAGGCGGGCTCTGAGCTTACAGCTTCAGCGCCGACAGCAAGAGTGAGCCTTATGTGAGGCTCGAACTCACAAACCTTGACATGATCTGAGCCAAAGTTGGGCACTTAACTTCCTTAGTCACCCAGGCACCTCTTGATTATAGCATTTTTAATTTTAGCCAGACTAGATTTTAGTTCTTTTATCTCTGGTGTTTTCCATGCTTTTATCAACCCCAGCTAGTATTCTTATAACCATGGTTTTAAATTCTTACTTATATTTTTGTTAATAAATCCCTGACCATCATTTTCCTCTGTTTTTTCTTTTGGGGTGAATTCTTCCATCTTGTCATTTTGGAGGAAGAAAAAAATAAAATAAAATAAGTAAAAATTTAATAATTAAAAACAAAACAAATAAAGAAAGCAAGAGTCTAGTTGTGTTTTGGTTGAGAAAAAAATTGATAGAAAAGAGAAAAAGGAGAAAAGAAAGATAAAAAAATTAAAACTAAAATAATAATAATAATAATAACAATATATAATAAAATAGATAGAAAGTTTTACCCTTTTTGTATCCAAGAAGAAAAAAGAAGAGAAAAACATTAACAACAAAAATAGAAGCAAATAAAACAAACAAACCACCAAACAAGCAAACAAAATGAAACTCGAATAAAACTAGATCCAGTTTCCCTTATAGCTGAATCTTTGCAGTATACTATGGTACATAGACTAAGCAGGTGGAAGGGATTTGTGTTGGTCTTCTGGGGGATGTTCCTGCAATGCACAGGTAAGATTTGATGTAATGGCTCTTTTGTCCACTTTGTGGCATGGCTTAGCTCACTGGGGTGGAACAGTATGGGTGTGCTAGAGGTGAAAATAACTTCATTCTGCCCTTTAGTCTCTGTTGCAGGAATTTTGTGCCAATACAGAGGTGTGATTAATCACCCCTCCCTTGTCTCACGCTTCAGTTCACTCCCCACCTTTGCCCTGTGTCCATGCTGTCTGCCTTCCAGGCAGCACCTCTCTCTGGAGTTTTATCTCAAATGGAGCTGTGTTTCAAACCCCACACTTCAGAGACCCAGTGGCTTGAACCTATGTTGATACTCTAGGGAAGGGTCTTGTCAGGCAATGGGGGCTACCTACTTGTTCAAGAAAATGTTTGCATGACCACCCAGTGGCAGAGGCTCAGAGTTTATGGTAAATCACAACACACAACTGGTGCCACATTTTGCTGCATTGAGCTGGTGTCTTTGTCCAAATATCAATAAATGTGGCAGTTTTCTGGTGTCTGCTGGGACTTTTGCCCACAGAAAGGCTGTATTTCCTTGACCAAATGCACTCCAGCCAGGGAACCCCTTGTCCTGATATGGCACACGGGCCCCTCAAGACTGTGCTGCCTGTTCCAAGGGATTCACCCTACTTCCTCCCCAAAGTACTGCTTAGCAATGTGCTCTGAAATTTCAGACTCTGTTCTCCACTGTTATAGAAAACTGGCAGTACTGAAACCCTCTTTTCCCCCATTAATTATTTTGGAGAACAGATTTTTTTTCCAGTCCTTTTCTCTCCAGCAACTTTCAAGTGGTGTGCTTTTCTTGTGTGATACTGATGCGCTGTACTCTCTCTCCCATTCTCTTTCTTTCTCTGTCCTCTCTCTGAGAAAATGCCTCCCTAACTTCTGCAGCAGTGTGGCTTTTCTCTCCCCCAATTTACCTCTCCTTACGATGTACCTGCCATGTTCTCTCGCTCAAATTATGCGGATTGTTGTGTTACTTCTCAGCCCAATTTCCTAGTTGTTCAAATGGCTTAATGCTGATCTGACTTTGTTTCAGAGATGAGACAAGTTCAGGGTCCCCATACTATTCCACCATCTTAACTCTATTTGAAGTAATTATAATAGATATATTTTTTTGCAATTTTATTACTTGCTTTGTCATTGTTTCCGTAGATTTTTCCACTCAAGGAGTTCCTTTTAATATTTCTTGCAGTGCTGGTTTGGTGGTCATGAACTCCTGTAGTTTTTGTTTATCCGGGACACTATTTCTACTTCTACTCTATAGCCTTGCTGAATAGAATATTCTTGGTGCAGATTTTTCCCATTCAGCATGTTGAATATATCATGCCACTCCGTTTTGGCTTGCCAGTTTTCTGTTGAGAGATCTGTCGCAATCCTTTTGGGTCTTCCCTTGTGACTTAAGGACTTATTTTGTCTTGCTGCTTTTAAGATGTTTTCTTTATCACTATATATTGCAAATTTAATTCCAGAATGTCTTGGTGTTGGCCTGCTTTTGTTGATTTTGATGGGAATTCTCTGTGCCTCCTGGATCTGGATGTCTGTTTCCTTATCCAGATTAGGGACATTTTCTGTAATTATTTCCTCAAATAATTTTTATAACCCCCTTTCCCTCTAATCTTTTTCTGGGACTCCTATAAACAAATGTTATTATGCTTGATGGAGTCACTAAGTTCCCTAAATCTATTCTTGTTTTGCATAATTCTTTATCTCTTTTGTTCAGCTTCATTGTTGTCTATTATTTTATCTTCAATGTTCCTAATTAATTCATTTGCTTTTTCCAGCATGCTGTTGATTGCATCAAGCCTGTTTCTAATCTTATTTATTTTATTCTTCACCACTTTTTGATTCTTTTTAAACTCTTTTGTCTCTTTTGTAAGGGTCTCACTGATGTCTTCTATTCTTTTCTCAAGCCCAGTGAGAATCCTTATGATTGTTGCTTTAAATTCCTCATCAGGAGTGTTACTTATATCTGTTTCACTAAGATCTCTGGCCATGGCTTCATCTTGTTTTTTCATTTGGGAGAAATTCCTCCATCCTTGCATTTTGTCTATATCTCTGTCTTCTTCTCTGTGTTAAAAAAAAGTCAGTTATGTCTCCTGCTCTTGGAAGTAATGGCCTCATGAAGAAGAAGTGATATATTGTCCAGATTCTGGGTCTTTGGGGAGTGTCTCTGGTGTGTACTGTGTGCACTCTGCTGTTGTGTTTGGCCATCCTATCCTTCAGGCCAGTTGTCTGCAGAGATTCTCCTTGTCTACTGTGGTCAATCTTTGGTTCCTTGTCTCAATGTGGTGAGTTTTAACTTGGCATGCTCTGGTCTGTTTTTGAAATGAGTCTTGACACCAGCTCCACCAGAACTGAAGCCCTGCAGAACTCTCTGGTTGAGACACATAGTGTGGGCAGGTTTTGTGCTGGTCTTCTGGGGGAAGGGCCCACCATAGTGGGACTGAGGCAAGCTTGAGTGACAAGAGCAGTCTTGCCAGAACACAGAGAGGTGGGGCTTGGTGTAAGCAAGTTAGGAAGCCAGTGTCCATGATGAGCTGCTTCCCTCAGGTGGCTATGTGTTTATGCAGAGGGGAAGGGGAGGGAAATAGTACCAGCCACCTTCTTTGTCTCTAGAGAACCTTCTCTGTGAATGCTACCTCCCAGGGACACTTCAACATGAGCGAATAACCTCCTCACAGGTATTCTTATGATTGCTGTTTCCATGCTCTCTGTTCTTTGTTGTTTACCTGCCTTCTCTCCAGGAGCATCGCAGTGACCTCCTGGCTTTACCCCACCCAAATCTGTTGACCTTTAAAACTCCAAGATGTCAATATGTGGTGTAAGCATAGGCCTGCACTGGTCTTATGGGGAAGGGGATGCTGAGATGAGACTCAGGCAAGCTTGACTGAGAAGGTCCGTCTTGCTAGAGTCTCAGGGCAGGGGGTGGGATAGGGTGGGACTTGGTGTAAGAAAGTTAGGCAGTGCCTTCCTGGCTCTATCCTAGCCAAGTCCATTGACCTTTAAAATTCCAGGCTTTAATTCCAGTAGTTGCAAGAACTCAAAAAATTCAGCCCCTCTCATTTCCTAAGCCAATGGCTTTGGGGTAATATTCTCCTTGTGCATTCCTCTGTGTACTCCTCTCTCTCTGGCCCTTCTCTATGACCAAGTCTCCCTCCCCTCCACAGCATCCATGATCTATTTCTCCCCTAAACCATGTCTCCACACGTTCTATACCTTCTTCAAAGTGGCATCTTCTCTCCCTTTAGTTGTGACAAGCTGTGTCTGTCAGTCTTCAGGCAGATTTCTTGGATATTTAGGATGATTCGATAGTTGTGTTCATGACCCAAGAGAAGCCTAGGGTCCTCCTATTCCATCACCATTTTTCTATTGTGTATTCTTGATTCCCTTGTCAAATAGTAGTTGATTGTCTATGTTTGGTATATATTTGGGTTTATTTCTGAGATCTTAATTCTGTTCCATTGATATAGTTGTCATTTTTTTCCTGTACCATAATATTTTAATTACTATAGCTTTGTAGTAGCTTGAAATCAGGAAGTGTGGTGCCTCCCACTTTGTTCCTCTTTCTCAGGATTACTTTGGCTATTCAGGGTTTTTTGTGGGTCCATACACATTTTAGATTTCTTTTTTCTACTTCTGTAAAAAAAAAAAACAAAACAACCATTGAATCTTATAGAAATTGCATTGAATCTGTAGATCATTTTTGTAGTATAGATATTTTAACAATATTAATTCTTCCAATCCACGGACATGGGATACCTTTCCATTTATCTGTGCCTTCTTTAATTTCTTTCATCAATATCTTGTAGTTTTCAAAGTAGAGATCTTTCACCTCCTTGGTTAAGTTTATTCCTCAGTATTTTACCATTTTTATACTATTATAAATGAAATTTTTTAAATTATGTTTTTAGATGATTTGTTGTTAGTATATAGAAACACTACTGAGCTTTTGTATGTTAATTTTGTACCTTGCCAGTGTACTGAATTTGTTGGTTAGATCTAACATTTTTTGTGGAGTCTTTAGAATTATATATATGTATATATATATACACATATATATATGTATATATATAATGTCATCTGCAAATATGCAGATATATATACATATATATATGTATATATATATATATATAATCATGTCATCTGCAAATATGTAATTTACTTCTTCCTTTCGAATTCTGGTGCCTTTTATTTCTTTTTCTTGACTTATTATTCTGACAAGGATTTCCAGTATTATTTTGAATAGGAGTTATGAGAGTGGGCACCCTTGTCTTCTTCCTGATCTAAGGGGAAAAACTTTCATCCTTTCATCATTGAGTATGATATTAGCTGTGGGCTTATTGCATATGGTCTTTATTATGTTAAGGTATGTTCTCTCCATACCTAAAATGTTAAGATTTTTATCATGAACAGATTTGAATTTTGTCAATGCTTTTTCTGTGTCTATTGTGATGATCATGAGTTTTCCATTCTGTTCTATTAATCTGGTGTATCAAATTGATTAACTTGCCTACGTTGAAACATCTTTGTATCAGCTATATAAATCCTACTTGGTTATGGTAGGTGATACTTTCCACGGGCCACTAAGCTAATATTTTATTGAGAATTCACTAAGCTAATATTTTATTGAGAATTTTTGCCTCTTTGGGTACCTGGGTGGCTCATTCAGTTAGGCATCCAACTCTTGATTTTGGCTCAGGTCATGATTTCATGGTTTGTGAGTTTGAGCCCTGCATCAGGCTCTGTACAGACAGCACAGCCTGCTTGGGATTTTCTCCCTCTCTTTTCCCTTCTCCACTCTCTCTCTCTCTCTCTGTCTTTCTCTAAATAAATAAATAAATAAATAAATAAATAAATAAATAAATAAACTTAAAAAAGAGACTTTTTGCCTCTATATTCATCAAGGATATTGTTCAGTAGTTTTATATTCTGGTAGTGCCCTTGTGTAGCTTTGGTATCAGGCAGACATTGTCCTCATAAGACATACTCTTTTATTTTTTTGGTATTAACTTTTTAAGAAATGTTTGGTAAAATTCACCAGTGAAGTCATATGGTCCAAGGATGTTCTTCCTTGGGGTTTTTGATTACTGATTCAATCTGTTTACTAGTAATTGATTTATCCAGGCTTTCTATTTTTTCCTGATTCAATTTGTATGTTTCTAAGAATTTTTCCATTTTTTTCTAGGTTTTCCAATTTGTTGGTGTATAGTTGCTTATAGCTTCATATGAGATCCTAACAGATACTGGGAGATTAGAGGCAAGATGTGTGTGTGTGTGTGTGTGTGTGTGTGTGTGTGTGTGTGTGTGTGTGTGAGAGAGAGAGAGAGAGAGAGGGAGAGAAAGAGAGAGAAAGAGAGAGGAAAAAGGATATACGGTCCTCATCTATTGTTTGCCCTTCCACCAGACACTATCAGAATTCTTCAAGGAACTTATGTCTTGACTACCTCTTATTGCCAACTTTCAAGGTATAATGTATATGAATGTCCACTGTAATACAGGATAGTAAAAATACATGAAGATAAAGGTACACTTGGCCCATAGCTGGATGTGTGCCCTTGGGCATGCATGTTTCCCTAACTGTACCCCCAAAAGCTTGGACTGATGCCCTTTGAAGACTCAATCAGGTAGAGGACTTGGCTTGTGAATGGAAATAACTAATATCATTGTTGTGGTTATTTACCTTGTTTCTTTAGCTCATGAGTTTTCCCTGGTGAGTTGGGCTTTTGAAAACCTGTAGTATTTTTTATATAGTTCTTTGTATTTAACTTAAAAGTGCTTCAAAAAGAGGTGAACATTTATTATTTTACATATTAGTGTGGTTCAGGAATTCGGTAGTGACTTAGTTGGGCGGTTCTGTTTTAGGATCTCTTATGAGGTTGCAGTCAAGATTTTGGCTAGTGCTGAAGTCATCTGAAGCTTGACTAGAGCTAGAGAATCTGCTTCCAAGATGATTTTCTCACTTGACTAGCAAACTAATGTTAGTTACTGTTTGGAGGTCAATTTTTCACCATGTGGGCCTCTCTATGGACTACTTGAGTGTTCTCATGACACAGAACTTGGCCTTTCAGAAAAAGTGATCCAAGAGATAGCCATGACAGAAATTGCAATGTCTTTTATGACCTAGCCCCAGAAGTCACGCTTTCCACATTATCTTATTTGCTAAATATGTCAGCATTATACAAGATTGAGACTACAAAAAAGGTACAAATACCAGGAGATAAGAATTATTTGGGGCTTTGTTGGATGCTGGCTACCACATACACCATGTTGGTTTCATCAATATTTGTATCTGTCCTTCTGCTCTTTAATCCAGGGTCATTATATATAATTGTGCAGTTGGTAACTGAGCTAGGATTCCTGGCCAAGTGAGAAAGAAGATGCTAGATAGATTCTGAGCTCCAGTTACCAAGTTTTGTACTTGTAGGATTGCATCATCCCAAAGGATGTGTACCTTCTTTTAATTTTCATTAGGTTACCACCTGGGATATTTGGGTCAAATATCACTTAGATTTGGCTGCCTCATTCTATCAAAGACCTTGCTTTGACCTATCTGGCCTGACCACACCCGAATTTCATCCCCTAGCTCTTACCTCAGACTATAAGCTTTGCTGTTTGTCTTCTATCTCAAACTTCCCATTGTTCATCGTTTCCCAGTGAAGCTTCTAGTTTGTAACGCAGAGTTTTGTGCTTCTCAAACTCTTATTTGCATAGAAACCCTGGAAATCTTATTAAAATGCAAACTTGGTTTCAGCCTGTTTGTGGAGAAGACTGAGTTTCTGCATACCTACTAAGCTTCTAAGTGATGTTGATTCATGAATCACACTTTGAGTAGCAAGAGGCTAGAGACTTCCATGGACTTCCTGCAGCTTTGTCCGCTTTGGGACCATGAATAACAGTAACAACAATAATGATACTAATAGCAGCAGCTACCATTTAATAATCATTTCTCACATGTCAGGAACTTTTTAAAACATGATACAAAGACTAACTCATTAAATTCTGAAAATAACCCTGTGAGGTATGTCTATTGTTTTAACTCTCATTTTATATAGGAGAAAACTGAGGCACAGAATAGCCAAGTTCTTTTGTGGGGAAATATGCAGTGGCTTGCCCAAGGACACAGAGCTAGTGAATTGCAGAACAAGGATTCTAATTCAGGTGGTTTGGCACCAGAGTCCATGCTCCTAACTTCATCATTACATTGTCTCTTGTTTAATTACCTACTGTTTGCCTGGACTGTGTTAGGGCCTTTCTACATAGTCTCTCATTTAATCACCATGAGCTAGGCAATACTGTTCTCATTTTATAAGTAAGCTTAAGTAATTCACCAAAGATCACACAGCCAAGAAAATTGCTACAGGAATCCAATCCACAGTTATGTGACTCCAAAGCTCAGGCATGGATTTGTTTCAGAACATCTCCCTTACTTATTTGTTAAGATGCTGGAAATATGAGGCTTTTTAGTCATTCAAGGTCTCTTACTCAAAGTAATTCCCCTCACAGAAGGACAAGTAGTTTATGCTTTCAACTGAATTTACCATGCTGCTTAGAGAGGCCAATACTTTCTAAAAGTGTGGAGGAAGTTCCTGAGGACCCAGGGCCCAGACCTTGAATACAGGGGTGGGATAACTGGTCTGGAAAGAGCAGAATAAAGGTCATTGGCAACTGTGAAGTCTTTCCAGTTTTCCCAGGTCCCTGTATCTTTTGCAACTCCTGGGAGGATGTGAGGTTATGGAGAGAAAGAAGTGTTTTCTGGGCCTCTGTGAAGACACATTATCTTTGGGGGAAGTGAGTCAGAGCACTGGCAGGGAATGTTTTCTTAGCCTGGTCAGGAGTGAACTGACATCCTTGGGTGGGGACTAAAATGCCCAGGGGTACTCACTTGGGCCTATCAGCAGAAAGCTGAGGGAGAAAAGAGCCAAATTACAAAATTCCTTGGATGAAGAATTTTTAATCACAAGAGATTTTTTAAATTCGTTTGGAGGCAATTGAAGCTGACAAAAAGTTCTAAGCAAAAGAATGAATGGATAAGATAGTAATAATAATAATAATAATAATAATAATAATAATAATAATAATAACAGTTAGCATTTATTTAAAGATATCCCGTTTAATCCCACAACTACCTTATGAGGTATATAGGATGAGATACTGATTCTATTTTGTATATGAGGAGCTGGAGCCCAGAACAATTAGGTAACTATATAAGCCAAACTGTATTCAATTTTGGAGCTTTCTGTATACCTACTGCCCTTACAAGTAGTCTGAGGCCAGTGTTGGGAAACTCATAAAACCTCAACTCATTTTCCTTTGATTTTCCTCTCTGGGCATCAAATGAGAAAGTGTCTGAGAGAGTCAAGATCTTTCTGGGATCTGGTATAGAGGGGTCATGCCTGGTTCAGTTCTGGTCTTCATGATTGCCCCAGGCCTGAGTGCCAGAACTTGCCTGTCATGGAAATTCCCCTGAGGGTCAGAGAGCTTGCTTTTTAGTCTTACCTATGCACTCACCTGGGCACATTTCCTTCACTCTCCGGGCCTCAGTCTCATCACTTGTGACATAAAGGAGGGGACATTCATTCTTTCAGTAAGCGTTTACTGAGCACTTACTATGTGCCATGCACTATTCTGGGGGTTGCAGGCATACTGGTGAATAAGATATCTAAATCTCTAACATTCTAGTGGTGAAAACAAATAAAGAAATGATGATTTTAAGTGATGATGAGGACAATAAAGAAAGCAAAATAGAGTGATGTGATTACAGTGTGACTAGGCAAAGATGCGCCAGTAGTAGAGGACTTCTATAAAGAAGTAACATTTCAGCTGAGAATTAAAAATACAATGGTTCAGGAGTGACCGGGTGGCTCAGTCGATTAAGTGTCTGACTTTGGCTCAGGTCACGATCTCATGGTTTGTGAGTTTGAGCCCTACATTGGGCTCCACGCTGCCAGTGTGGAACCTGCTTGGGATTCTCTGTCTCCCTCTCTCTACTCCTTCCCAACTTGACCCCTCTTTCTGAAAGTAAATAAATAAACTTTTTAAAATTCCAGTGGTTCAGAGTAAGGAAAGAACAGCAAATACAAAGTCTTAGAGGTTAGAATTACCTTTGTGTGTTTGAAAGACAGAAGGATGGTGGAACTGGTATGAGCTTAAGCACGTAAAACGTGAGTATAAAATTAAGTCAAAGAGAAGACAAGAGCTAGATCATATGTGGCTTTCTAAGTGACAAAAAGAAGTTTGGATTCATTCTGAATATGATAGGAACAATTAGAGGGTTTTAAGTAAAGACATGACATAATTTGATGCAAATTTTAAACATGATCTCTCTGGTTATAGAGTGGAGAATGCTTGTAGCAGAATGGAAGTTCTGTGATGAGGCTATTGTACTAATCCATGTGAGATATGATTGGTGGTTCAGACTAGGGTGGGGTTAGTGGAAGAAGAGGTGGTGATAGGATTTGGGATGTCTTCTGGAGATATAAGTGCTAGGATTTGTTGATGACTTAAAAGTAGGGAGAGAGCTGAGAGAAAGAGCTGAATCAAGGATGACTCCTAGGTTTGGGATTTTTGTGTATCAAGACTGATGTGTGTATCATTTCCTGGTGTGAGAAAAACTAGGTAAGGAAGCACTAGGTAACCCTAGGGAGTCAGGATACCTAGCTTCAAACTCAGTGCTATAGTTTGTAGCCTTGGACAAGTTATTTAACTTTTCTGAGCCGCAGTTTTCCTATCTGTATAATGGGGATAATAGTACTGATAATAACAGTGCCTACATAATAGGATTGTTGTGAGGATTACATAAGTTAATAGAGCTAAAACAGTTGGAATAATGCCTGTCATAGAGTAAATGCTCTGTATTACTTGTTAAAATGTTCCTTTCTAGTGCATGCACTATGACTTTGTATGTTTTAGCCATCTAAATCTGTGTTCTTGACTTTGCTTCATGTTTGCTATTTTGTCTTCCTTTTGTCTCTGACTTTGTCTTCCTTCCAGTGCATCCAGAAGATAAACAGAGAAGACTTACATAGCAGACTTAGGCTGTGGTGGATGGGTCATCTGCTGTCAGGTGGAGAAGGTGTCTCAGGCAGGAAAGGAGAGTTTACATAGCAGTGAGGGTATATTGAGTTTCCAGGATGGACTAAATTTGACAAGGTTGGTTAGAGAGCATGTATAGGGTATATACTTGGGAAATGCTTCAGCAAAATGCTGATGTTTCATGAAACTGGATTCTGGGGCCCCTTTATCCTTTTTTTGAACTGTTTGTCCTATTCTCTGACACTCTCTTCAAAAGATACCTGCAAACTGCTCTCTCTGTCCTTTGATCTGTATGTCCCCTTCAAAAGGATGTACCACTGTATGTTAATAGTTTCTTTTTGGGGGGGGTAGAGCAGGTGAGTGGGAGGGTGAGGTATCCTGTGATCAAATTTAATCATAAAGAAAATAATCATGTAGAGACTCTGATAATATGCATTGGGAATCTCCAAAAAGGAAGATAAAGTTATAGTATTTCACAACCTTATTTGAACAGAGAGTACTCCCTTTATTAGGATGATGTCACATCTCAGGAAATGCTGTCATAGCCAAAATTAATCTCAAGATAGCCTAGTACCATGATCCTTTTTTTCGATAGAACATACTGGTACCTGAGTTCACTATCCTAAAAGATTTACTTTCTCAGCTCAATCTTCCAATGAGGAAAGGGGAAAATCTCAGGCTTTGGAGACCGTCGAATCTTTTTTGTATATTCTGAACAGGTTGAGCAAGTTTCTTTGCCTCTATGGGCTTTGATTTCCTTATTGGCATAATGGAAAAATCTAATAATACCTGTTCCTCAGGAATATGATAAGAGTCAAAATACTGTATTTGAGGGTAACTGGTAAACTAAATGTAGTCCACAAGCTGGAGAAGTTGCTTTTTAGATACCAAAAAGCAGGTGGGGCATCTAAGTCTTTCTGTTATCCAAGACATGGCATTGCACAGGAAATAACTTGCAGAAGAAGACAGGATGCTTGGGTGCCTAATTAGAAATGCTAATGAAATGTCCCTGGCACACAGGTCTGTAATACTAGGCTATTACCATTAGAAGGTGAAGAATTATCAGCCTCAGAATTTTAAGATCTTTTACAAAGACAAATACATTTCTTTTCTGATTATGAACCTACCAAATAAATACTTACTATAGAAATTCTGGAAAATACTGAAAACTTAACAAAGAATGTAAGAAATATATCATTATTTCCCCTTAAAGACATTGTTAATGACTATTTTATTTTCCTCCAGAGTTTTATGCAACTCCTATTTTTCTATTTTGTGTATATATTCATCATGATATATATATAATTTTGGTTCTTGCTTTATTCATTGAACACAACTACATAAACATTTCACCTCTCCAAGTCATTTCAGAATTTTGTCAATATGTTGCATGTTTTGTAAATTTGTATTGTCTTAATATATGAATGCTTTATAATTTACCATTTCTTCATGAATGTAAGTTGATGTTGCTACTAAATTTTTACGATTTTGAATAAAGCTTTGGTGAACATCATTGTACATAAAGTATTTCAAGTAATTTCCTTAAGACCAATCCCCAAAAGTGGGATGACTCAACTCAGGGACTAGTTGTTTGAAGACTCATGATATATATAACTGGAATTCTTTCCAGAATAGCTACACCAATTTTTATTTCTGCAAACTGTCAGCACAGCACACCCTCTCGAGCAATTAGTGTGCAAATTTCAAAAGGGCTTTGTTTATTTAATAATAATAAATTGCTGCTGTGCTTTAATATGCATTTCTTTGGAGTTTTTTTCAATGTGTTTATTATCCATGTGTACTCTTTTATTGACTTGTCTATTTACATCTTTTGACTGTATTCCTGGAGTCTTGTTCATTCCTATGAATTGTACGTGTTTTAAGGTTTTTGAATTTTTTCTTATTTGTTGTAAATGGTGTTGAGTTTTTTTCTTTCACATTGTACCTTATATTTAGGTGTATCAAAAGCTGTTGAGTCTTCTTCAATTTCCTTCATAAGTTATTTCTAGTTTTCAGCATAGAGGTCTTTTACATCTTTGGTTCGGTTTATTACTAGATATTTTATGGATTTTGGTGCAATTGTGAATGGGATTAGTTTCTTTATTTCTTTTTCTGTTCCTTCGTTACTGGTGTATAAAAATGCAAAAAATTTCTGTACATTGATTTGTACCCTGCAACTTTGCTGAATTCATGGATCAGTTCTAGCAGGCTTTTGGTGGATTCTGTCTGGTTTTCCATGTAGAGTATCATGTCGTCTGCGAAAAGGGAGATTGAAGAAGACACAAAGAAATGGAAAAATATCCCATGCTCATGAATTGGAAGAATAAATATTGTTAAATTGTCAATACTACCGAAATCAATCTACACGTTCAATGCAATCCCAAACAGAATTGCACCAGCATTCTTCTCAAAGCTAGAGCAAACAATCCTAAAATTTGTATGGAACCACAAAAGACCCCGAATAGCCAAAGTAATATAGAAAAAGAAAACCAAAGCATCACAATCCCAATCTTTAGCCTCTACTACAGAGCTGTAATCATCAAGACAGTATGGTATTGGCACAAAAACAGACACATAGACCAATGGAATAGAGAACCCAAAATGGACCCACAAATGTATGGCCGACTAATCTTTGACAAAGCGGGAAAGAGTACCCAAAGGAAGAAAAGACAGTCTCTTAAGCAAATGGTGCTGGGAGAGCTGGACAGCAATATGCAGAAGAATGAAACTAGACCACTTCCTTACACCACTCACAAAAATAAACTCTAAATGAATGAAGGACCTGAATGTGAGACAAGAAACCATCAAAATACTATAGGAGAAAGCAAGAAAAAACCTTTTTTTTAAAACCTCAGTCGCAGCAATTTCTTACTCAACACATCTCCAAAGGCGAGGGAATTACAAGCAAAAATGAACTATTGGGACCTCATCAAGATAAAAATCTTCTGCACTGCAAAGGAAACAACCAACAAAACTAATAGGCAACTGGCAGAATGGGAAAAGATAGTTGCAAAGGGCATATCAGAAAAAGGGCTAGTATCCAAAATCTATAAATAACTCACTAAACTTCACACCTGAAAAACAAATAATCCAGTGAAGAAATTAGCAGAAGATATGAATAGACACTTTTCCAAATAAGACATCCAGATGGCCAATAGACACATGAAATGATACTCAATGTCACTCATCATCAGACAAATACGAATCAAAACCACGCTGAGATACCACCTCACACCAGTCAGAGTGGCTAAAATGAACAAATCAGGAGACTATGAATGCTGGCGAGGATGTGGAGAAACATGCACCCTCTTACACTGTTGGTGGGAGTGCAAACTGATGTGGCCACTCTGGAAATTTGAAATTTTTTTTTCTATTTCAAAAAAATGGAAATAGAACTACCCTATGACACAGCAATAGCACTGCTAGGAATTTACCCATGGGATACAGGAGTGCCGATGCACAGGTGCACATGTACCCCAATATTTATAGCAGCACTTTCAACAATAGCCAAATCATGGAAAGAGACTAAGTTTCCATCAACTGATGAATGGATAAAGAAGTGGTATAGATATACAATAGAAAACTATGTGGCAATGAGAAAGAATGAAATTTGGCCATCTGTAGCAACATGGATGGAACTGGAGGATATTATGCTAAGCGAAATAAGTCAGGCAGGGAAAGACAGATACCATATGTTTCCACGCATAGGTGGATTTTGAGAGACTTAGCAGAAGACCATGGAGGTGGGGAAGATGGAAAAAAAAGTCACAGAGAGGGAGGGATGCAAAATATAAGAGACTCTTAAATACTGAGAACAAACAGGGTTGGTGGGGGGGATGTGGGAGAGGGGAGAGTGCGTGACAGTCATTGAGGAGGGCACTTGGGATGAGCACTGGTTGTTGTATGGAAACCAATTTGACAATAAATTATATTTAAAAAAAAGCTGTTGAGACTTATGAACCAGTATGTATAAAGATTGATAAAGGACAGATCAATAATTTGAAAAGCATTTAGAGATCTTGGTAGCATTAGAAAATATTTGGTGTTGGAAGTATAATACTAATGATAGTCAATGTGTATTGAGTGATTGCCCGATGCCAGGCACACTGTTGAGTGACCTCCATAATCTCATTTAATTTTCACTCCAACCTCGGGGCACCTGGATGGCTCAGCTGGTTGAGCATCTGACTCCTGATTTCACCTCAGGTCATTATCTCACTGTTTGTGAGATCAAGCCCAACACTGGGCTCTGTGCTGACAGCTTGGATCATGTTTGGTATTCTCTCTCTCTTCCCCTCCCCAGCTTGTGCTCCCTCCATCTCTCTCTCAAAATAAATAAAAACTTAAAAAACAAGGTAATTCTCATGATGATTCATTTAACAGTAACTAATTTTTTTCTATGCTTATCTTCTAATATTGGAATATTACTGGTTCTCCACATATAATAGTGCTATAAGGTTTCCTTTAAAATATATTAATAAAAATATAAAATATTTATATATTTTATATATTGATTTAAACAACAATATTATGTAAAACCATGTAGGTAATACTTCTAATGTTATTTATTTATTGTCTGTCTCTATTAAGAAGAAAGTTTGCTATTTAGGGGCAGGATTTTTATCTTACTCACTACTGTATTCCCAGTTCCTAGAGCAATAAATGGCATGCAGTAGATGCACAATAAATGTTGTTGAATTAAGTTTAAATCATGTAAAGAGCTCTCTCCCTCACAATAAGAAAAAAAGCTAAAAAAATTGAAAATCAACAACTCTTTTTAGAATCACCCAAGAATTGAATTCATAAAGCAAACTGCTACATATTATAGCTATATCCATGTCATTGCAAATGACAAGATTTCCTTCTTTTCTTATGGGTGAATAATATTCCATTGTATATATATATATACCGCATCTTCTTTATCCCTTCAACTATCAATGGACACTTGGAGCTTCTTACATAATTGGGCTATTGTAAACGATGCTGTCATAAACATAAGTGTGCATGTATCACTTTGTGTTAGTGTTTTCATATTTTTTGGGTAAATATCCTGGATCATAGAGTAGTTCTATTTTTTTACATTTTGAGGAAACTCCATACTGTTTTCCACAGTGGTTGCACCAGTTTATATTCCTACCCACAGTGCACAAGTGTTACTTTTTCTACACATCCTCATAAACACTTAATACTTCTATTTTTGATCTTAGCCATTCTGACAGATGTAAGGTAATATCTCATTGTACTTTCGATTCTCATTTCGCTGATGATAAGTGATGATAAACATCTTTTCATGTGTATGTTGGCTACCTGTATGTCTTCTTTGGGGAAATGTCTGTTTATGTCTTCTTCCCATTTTTAATTTGGGTTATTTGATTTTTGAGTATTGAGTTGTATAAATTATTAATATAATTTGAATATTAACCCCTTATTGGATATATCATTTGCAAATATCTTCTCGCATTTGATGGGTTGTCTTTTTGTTTTGTTGATCTAGAGGTTATAATGTTAAGTGAAATGTCAGTCGGAGACAGACAAATACCATATGATTTCACTCATAGGTGGAATTTAAAAAGAAAAATAAATTAACAACAAAAAAAGACAAGCAAAAAAACCAGAATCATAACTATTCAGAACAAATCGGTGATTCCTGGGGGGAGGGAGGGAGATGGGCAAAATAGGTGATGGGGATTAAGAAAGGAAGGCACCTGGCCTGATGACATATAGAATAATTTAATCAGTGGTGCCTGGGTGGCTCAGTTGGTTGAGTGTCCAATTTCGGCTCAGGTCATGATCTCACGGTTCGTGAGTTCAAGTCCCACATTGGGCTCTGTGCTGACAGCTCAGAGCCTGGAGCCTGCTTCCAATTCTGTGTCTCTCTCTCTCTGCCCCTCCCCCACTCATGCTCTGTGTCTCATAAAATAAACATTAAAAGTTAAAAAAAAGAATAGGTTAATCACTCTATCGTACACCTGAAACTAATATAACACAGTGTGTTAATTATACTTGAAATTTAAACTTAAATTTTAAAAAGAATTAAAAAAATCACTAACCTAATAGCTGGAAAACTACAAAATACTAGATTAAACAAGACACTTTTATTTTTATTTTTATATTTTTAAGAATGAAGCTAAAACTTATTTGTAGGAACATTTATCTTATTTATTTATTTATTTATTAACATTTTGAATGTCTTTTTATTATCATTCAGTTCAAATGTTAGCCAACTTGACAAAAAATTATGTTTTAAAAAAAGAAAGCATAAATGACAAACTTTTAAATACCACGTGGGCCAAAAAGAATTATCAAGGAAAATTTAAAAATGTTTCAAACTCCTGAAAATAGAAATACCACTTCTCAAAATCTGTGGGATGCATCAAAAGTGGTATTTAGAAAAAATTCACAGAAGTAAATGGTTGTGCTTGAAGAAAGGCAAGACTCAGATTGTCTATCCAAGCTGCCACCTTACCAAACTAGAAAAAGAGCAAATTCAATACAAAGTAAGCAGAAGAAAAGAAATTAAAACCAGAGTAGAAATTAATAAAATTGAAAACATAATATCTATAGTGAAATAAAAACACAAAGCTGATTCTCTGAAAAGATCAATAAAATTAACAAACCTGTAGTCAAGTTAACAAAACAAAAAGAGAAAAACACGAATTGCTAACATCAGAAAAGAATGAAGGGCCATTTTTGATCCTATGGACATTAAGATGATAATAAAGGAATACTATGAACAATTATATGACCACAAATTTGATAAACTAGATGAAATGGACCAATTTATTAAAAAACACAGTCTAGGGGCGACTGGATGGCTCAATCAGTTAAGCATCCAACTTTGGCTCAGGTCATGATCTCATGGTTCATGAGTTCGAGCCCTGCATTGGGTTCTGATGATAGTTCAGTGCCCGGAGCCTGTGTGTCTCCCTCTCTCTCTGCCCCTCCCCTACTCATGCTCTGTACTTCTCTCTCTAAAAACATAAATTAATTAAAAAACAAAACAAAACAACACAGTCTATCAAAACCTATATGGGGGAAATTGATCATCCAAATAGGCTTTATATCTACAAAAGTAATTATGTCAATAATTAGTGTCCTAAAACAGAAAGGAAGAGCCTAAGATGGATTTACTAGTAAATTCTATAAAAACCTTAAGAAAAAAAATTATAGCAATTTTCTGTAATATCTTACCAGAAAATAGAAGCAGAGTTAATATTCACTCTGTGAAACCAGCATAACTCAATATCAAAACTAGGAAAAGACATTACAAAACCGGAAAAAAGACTAAAATCTCTCATAACCATAGAAAAATTGTCAATGAAATATTAGCGAATCAAATACAACCAATTATTTTTTTAAAAATTAAACACTCTAACAAAGTGAGATTTTTCTGTGTCTACAAGGCTGATTTAACATTCAAAAATCAATTTATGTTTGAGCCTGGAGCCTGTTTCAGATTCTGTGTCTCCCTCTCTGTCTGTGCCCCTCCCCTGCTCATGCTCATGCTCTGTCTCTCTCTCTCTCTCAAAAATAAATATACATTAAATTTTTTTTAATGTAAAAAAAAAGTTTTTGCAAATGGTGGAGCTGATATTCTGAGTTTTTGGGAGTCTACCCCATTTGTGAAGTAGATCTGAGCAGGTGGCAGTGTTCCTGAGAAGGAGAGGATGCCCAAGAATGGACAATGGATAGTGTCGCATGGGGATCCCCTGGGTCACACTGGAAGAGAATGTTCTTCCTGGAGTGAATTTGGAATAAGTTATATTGCATCTCCAAAGACAAGAGACCCAGCTGGCACCTTTGAGCAGGCGTTCAACAGCAGGGGACAGAGTGCCCACAGAGGGCAAATAAAATGGTCACAGCTTTTCGCTCTGCATGGTCATGCATTTACTTTTCTAGGACAGAATGGCACCAGGTGCAGTGCAGCGAGGCTCTCTTCCAAAGGAGGGGAACATGTCTGCACCTTGCCAGGTCTTGTAAGATTTGGGATTTTGAATCCCAGTCATGCACCAGAGATAAAACACAGGAAAGCTGGGGCACCAGGTGTGTTAATGGCCTGGACACGCAAGGGCTGAAACAGGGATATGACTGAAGCCTGGGATACAGGAGGGAAGATTGTTCCCTTGTCTGTGAGGGCTACCTGAACAGCAGCAGGTACCAGCTCCCCTTCCTGGGAATGAGAGAGCAGGGTGATGCCATCTTCCTCTGCCCACCATTTCATTTCGACTCCAGCAAGAAACACAGAGTGCCCAGTCAAGGCTGGAGCTGCTTACACCAAACCTGCGGCCCCTTGTGCCCTACATGGACATCTTTACAAAGGCTGGTCTAATTGTGAGCCAGGACAGTGGGCTTCTCCCCCAGAAGACCCAAACAGGTCCCCCCCCCCCACAGTATACCAAGTCTAGTGATCATAGAGTGCTCCAAAGCTTCAGCTTCATTTCTGGTGGAATAGGATGAGGCCTTTTTTTTTTTTTTTCCTTTTTGAATCAGGCTATTTGTTTGTTTCCTTTTCCCATTTTTTGATAAGGTCTTTAAAAAAAAAAAACAGGTTTATGTTAACACACAAATCAAAGCACCCCTAGTTAAAGGTTCAAACACTCTCCACTTCAAGCAAAGAGGATATACCCCCCCTCCACACCTATGCCACCCAGTTTATCTCTCCCAATTTGCATACATGCACCTTCCTCTCACCAAGCCCTCTCTTCCCACCTTTGGCGATTTTTCTGTCGCTCCACAGCCTGTATTCCTGGGTATTCCATGTGTTCTGACTTCAATACTGCTGTGGTTGAGGGACAACAGAAATTCCGAGCCCCTACTTCTCTGCCATCTTGACTCTTAGACCAGTGTACTTCTAAAATCAGATGGAACACTGAAGCATTACTTACTAAACATAGGTTTAAATTTTTTTTTTATTAAACTTTTCCCTTTACAAATCTACAACTATGTTTCGCTTTTAGATTCTGACCTGTCCTTTTTCTCCAATCAACCAGTCTCATTCAGGAAAAAATTACTTTCTTTTACTTTTAAAGAAAATGTATTCCCATTTCTTATGTCTTATACATTTCCTGCTTTTTATACACAGAGTTACTTTCCTTATTTCCTTCAGTCTTAATTACATTTAGCAGAATTTTAACTCTTCAAAACCTTAGTCTCCAGTGAAAACTAAGTAGTAACCACTTGTGAACTGTTTTTTAACATCAGAATTCCTTAGATGGCAAACTTATGAATAAATTAAGCACAAAGCATTTTTTTACAATTTAAATATCCTTAGCTTTTCTGCAATAAGAAGCCAAAAGCACAAACCTATGTTTACTAGGTGAGGCTTCGGCATTCCATCTGATTTGGAAAAGGCTTAAAAGCCCAACGAATTCAATCCATTTTATCATACAAGCAAAACTTTGAAGTTTCAGGTTACCAAAGACCATGGAAACTATCTTAACAATTACCCATGAAAACTCTGAGAGAGACGAAATTTACCATCATTTTAAGCCATTTTTTTGGCTGACAAATTGCAACAGAGATAACATGAACTTATTTGACCTTTAGTAAACCTAGGTAGAAAATGTTTCATATATTTAATCCTGATAACTCTAAAGACATGTCTATCTTAATGAAACCTAAAAACTAAAATTAGTTTAAATACTGAATATGTTCTACCTGTGTCCACTTAAAAGTCAAACAATTTGTTTACCATTGTCAATTTTTACCTGGGGCACCAGTGAGGAAATCTGAAGTAGGCAGTGTAAGTCTAAAGGGGTCTAAAGGAGTCCTTCACTCCTTGACAGTGAGGGTGGGAGGAGGAGCCCATGGTGCCTGAGGCACCCAGGTGGTATTGGAGCCAGTTATGTAGGCCACACCCAAGGTGGTACAGAGACAGGAGGAGGGAGAAGGGGAAGGGAAGACCGAAGAGATGAGGTGTTGCCTAGAAGCCAGGAGGCAGATAAAAGCCCAGAGGGCAGAGAAAGAGGTCTCCTGGTCCTAAAGCCTGTCATCTCAGACAGATGAACAGATGCAGATTTTTTTCCCACCAATATATGGAAATAGGCAGTCCGTGTAAGCACAGAGAAGACAGGGAAGTTCCCTGAAAGAACTTTGGCAGCTGGCTTGGGAATATTCTTATAGTCCCCACCCTATCATCTGTATATTGTGGGAGCCTGCCAAATGTATTCTCTCCCAGCCCGCACTGGGTATTAAGGGCAAGAGGAGACTGGTGAGGCCAGAAGGTGTTGAAGTAAGTCCTGCTCTCTGCTCTACAAGAGACATTTGAAAACTAAAGGTAAAAAAAAAATGAGGACCTGGGAGGTGAGCCATGCCAAAGTGTTGGAAATGGAAGCAAGAAGGGGGCCACCTTCCACTGTAATTGGGAAACATGTGAGTATGATCCCTTGGAAGTCACCAGGATCACTCCTAGGAGTATACGTAAGGGATAAGTTCTGGGCTTTTCCACTCATTTCCCAAAGGGAGAGGCTGGCCAAGACAAAGAGAATTCCAGGGCGCCTGGTGGCTCAGTCAGTTAAGTGTCAGACTTCAGCTCAGGACATGATCTTGCAAATCACGAGTTGTAGCCCTACATTGGGCTATCTTGTGCACAGCAGAGTCCACTTCAGACCCTCTGTCCCCCTCTTTCTGTCCCTCCCCCACTCACATCTTCGTGCACTCTGTCTCTCTCATAAATGAATAAACATTTAAAAGAAAAAAAAGAAAGAGGAGAATTCCACCAGATACCAAAATGGGATATTAGGGATCAGGGTTTGCCAACAGCCTTCAGACTTCCACCAAAGAGTAGCCTTGGTCAGGACCCATCAGTTGCTGTTCAGCCTTCTCTGAGTCCTATGCATCCAGGGGTTCTTGAAAGGAAATTGGGGCACCACCACACTGATGTTCCCAACTACTTTTGGGGGATCAGCTAGGATACCCAAGGAACCTGTCACCTGAGACTTGAGAATTGCAGCTCTGCTATTCACTCTTAACTGGCTGAGGGGTGACCATTATTTGGTTTGATAATCTATCTAGGAGAGGAAAAAGAGACAGAGAAAGAGAGAAAGAGCCAGCTGCTCTTTACTTACTGTTAAAAGACGTTGAGATCCCGGTTGAGCCCCCACAGAAATGTCGCAGAATTCTTTACTTCAATACCCAGAGTTCATTATCTCGCCACTTGGAAGAATGAAGAGATGGACACAAAATGAAATGAGCAACAGGCAAAAGTTTACTAAAAAGCAAGAATAGAAAAAGTAAGAATAGCATAAAAGCTCTTTTGGCATAGAGGAGCATTCGAAACTGAGTATATACCCCCCAACTATGGGCAAAGGACACTATTTTACAGGATTTTGGCCCATTTCCATCCCTTTTTCCTCTTTGCTGCCCTGATAACTTTAGGTGCTGAATTGTTAAATTCTGTGGGAAAAAGGGGGGGGGTTAGTGCTTGTTACATTCTTAAGAAAAACTTTATGTCTGAGGGAGTTTTCCTCATGGTCAGGTCTGAGGGAGTTTCTCTCATGGTCAAGCCTAAGGGAACTTTTCTTAAAGTCAGATATTCCCAACACTGTTTTAAAATATGTTTTTTTATTTGTTTGTTTGTTTTTGTTTTTGTTTTTACATTCAGGGTCCTCAAGTCTTAACTTTTCCTTTTCTACCTATTTAACCCTATCTTTTCCTATCATAAGAAGTTAATAAACTACTCCCCTTCTTCTTCTAACTCTTCTTTATCTACCTATTGTGTAATTCAAAAAACAATCCCACCCCCTATTTTAGATTTAGTAGTTTCTCCAGTTGGGGTACTCGGTAAGGACATCTGCACCTTTTTAGTTCTGAATTTTGTTCAAATGGATGAATTTGTCAGTGTGCTGGTCAAGAGCTCTGTAGGCAGGAAAACCAAGAAGCAGCAAAGTATAGCAGCCCTTCTTGGCCCACCCTCCCCTGCCAAAACATACACACACAGACATCTTCAGGTGCACACAAATGCAGTTTAGCACAGGAATCTAGAAATGGGAAACCTAGCCTAGAGAGGATGGCAAGAAGCCATATCACTGTTCAGTACCTTGCTGGCTTGACTAGGGACTCACAACCACAGATGGCTAGGTCTTTTCTACAGATTAACCTCAACCAAAAAAATTGTTTTAAAACAAGTTTGTAAGTTGCCATAAGTAGTCACTGATTCCCTTCCCGTTGAAATAGATCCATAAAAAAAGTCTATACCTTCATTTTAAATACCTTCAGAGGGGTTAAGATTTTTGAATGGGAGGAGGACCTAATATTTGTCTTATCCCTCGAACACAGCTAGATAGTTGTCAAATCATTCTAAACACCCAAGAAATCAACCTGAGGACTGAAAGAACAAACTGCATACTAGAAGAATAAAAGATGCCACATCATGGAAGGTAGGAAGTGAGGTGATGTGATTTGAGGAAGAAAAGAATTGCAAGTGCTGATGAGAAGAGTGAACTCTGATTATGTAGGGAGGAGGGGAAGAGAGACAGAGAGAGAGAGACAGAGAGAGAGAGATCAGCACTCATAAGATTGCACAAGAAAAACACTTCCCCAAAACCATTCACTGGGGGATGATTTTTACAAGATTTTACAAGCAGCAGAACTGCAAGTCTGAAGTTTTAGAAGTCTGTGCCATCACCAGGGTTGAGCCTGGCAGGCATAGCAGTGCTCCTGTGGAGAAGGAGGGAAGAGGCCCAGGAGTGGACATCATGCTCTGAGGATGCCCTAGGTCACACTGGGAGAGGAAGTTTCCCTTCTTAGAGTGGATTTGAGAGGGGTGGCACTGCCTCTTAGGGAACAAAGAAACTAGCAGGCAACATTCAGCTGTTCTGTTCATTAGCAGATGAGCAGAGATATCTGCTGAGGGCGACTAACCTGGATACCCACTTTTTGCTATTCTTTAACATAAAATCAAAGCCAATGCACAGTCATGCAACTGCTTTTCTGGAATAAACCAGTATGAGCTACAGGGGGTTCACCTCCTCTAGAAGATCAATGTGGATCCCTGCCACACTGTGTTCCTAAAGTTTGCTGTTTTGAAACCCAGACATGCAACTGATAAAACAGAAGTAGGGGCAAACTCTCCTTTCTGGGAAAGGGAGCAGGATAACACCATTTTTCACCCCTTCCATCAACATCAACAGACATCGGCAAGTGACACATCTCACACATGGAGGCATGAACCACTTATACCAAGAGTTGTCCCTCTGTGCTCTGCCGGTCCCTTTTTTAAATACCTGTGAGAACCAGAGCAGCAGCAGATCCCTCCCCCAAAAGACTAGCACAACTCCCTGATACACGCCAGGTCTACAGATCATAGACTGCTGCAAAGTGCTAGGCTTTCCTAACGCACAAAAGATAAAGACCTAGACGAAATGTCAAGATGGAGGAATTCATCCCAAAAGAAAGAACAAGAGGTCACAGCCAGAGAGTTAATGAAAATAGGTGAAATGCATGAACCAGAATTTAAAACACCAATCACAAAGATAATAACTGGGTTTGAGAAAAGCATAGAAGAAACAAGAGAGATCCTTTCCACAGAGATAAAAGCCCTAACAATTAGTCAGACTGAAATGAAAAATGCTATAACTGAGAAGCAAACTGACTGGATGTAATAATGACAAAGATAGAAAAAAGCAGAGGAACAAATAAGTGATATGGAAGATAAAATTATGGGAAATAATGAAGCTGAAAAGAAGAGGGAAAGAAAAATACTGGATCATTAATATAGACTTAGGGAACTCAGTGACTCCATAAAGCATAATAACATTAATATTATAGAAGTCCAAGAAGGAGAAGGGACAAGTTTTATTTGAACAAATTATAGCTGAGAATTTCCCTAATATGGGGAAGGAAACAGACATACAAATCCAGGAGGCACAGAGAACACCATTCAAAATCAACAAAAGCTAGCAAATGCCAAAACATATTGTAATAAAATTTGCAAAATACAGAGATAAGGAAAGAATCCTGAAAGCAGCAAGGGAAAACAAATCCCTAATTTGCAAGGAAAGATGAATCAGATTAGTAGCAGATCGCTCCACAGAAACCAGGCAGGCTAGAATTCAGTGGGATAATACATTCAATGAACTGAATGGGAAAAATATGCAGCCAAGAATATTTTATCTAACAAAGTTGTTATTCAGAATAGAAGGAGAGATAAAGACTTTCCCATACAAAAACTGATGGGAGTTCATAACCGCTGGAGCAGGCCTGGGGAAATATTAAAGGGAAATATTTACTAGGAAAGAAAGATCAAAAGCAACAAAGACTAGAAAGGAACAGATAAACTCTTCAGAAAGAATGACTTTACAGCTAATGCAATGGCACCAACTTCATAACTATCAATAGCCACTCTGAATGTGAATAGACTAAATACTCCAATCAAAAGACATAGAATATCAAAATGAATAAAAACCAAAATCCATCTATATGCTGCCTACAGGAGATGCATTTTAGACCTAAAGACACGTGCAGATTGAAAGTGAGAGGATGGAGAATCATCTATCAGGTTAATAGATGTCAAAAGAAAGCTGAGTGGAGTAGTCATATTTATTAGATCTTAAACCAAAGACTATCAAGAGATGAAGAAGGGCAATATCATAATTAAGGGGCCTAAAAAAAAAGGGGTGTGCCTGGGTGGCTCAGTGGGTTAAGCGTCTGACTCTTGATTAAAGCCTAGGTCATGATCTCATGGTTCATGAGTTTGAGCCCAGCGTTGGGTTCTGCACTGACAGTGTGGAGCCTGCTTGAAACTCTCCCCCTCTCTCTCTCTCCCCACTCCTGGTCTCTCTCTTTTTCTCAAAATAAGTAAATAAACATTTAAAAAAGGGAGTCTATCCAAGAAGATATAAACATTGTAAATATTTATGCCCCCAACGTGGAAACCCAAATATATAAATAAATTAATAACAAACATAAAGAAACTCTTTGATATAATACAATAATAGTAGGGGACATTAACACCCTGATTATAGCAATGGACACATCATCTAGGCAGAAAATCAACAAGAAAACAATGGTTTACAATGACACCCTAGACCAGACGGACTTAACAGATATATTTGGAAAATTTCATCAAAAAGCACCAGAAAACACATTCTTTTCAAGTGCACAAGGAACATTATCCAGAATAGATCACATACTGGGTCACAAATCAGGCCTCAAGAAGTACAGAAAGATTTAGCTTGTACCATGCATATTTTCAGACCACATTGCTATGACTCTTGAAGTCAATCACAAGAGAAAATTTGAAAAGCCCTCAAATACATGGAGGTTAAAAACATACTACAAAAGAAAAAAAATGGGTTAACCAGGAAATTAAAGAAGAAATAAAAAAATACACTGAAGAAAATGAAAATGAAAATAAAACAGTCCAGAACTTTTGAGATAAACAAAAGCAGTCATAAAAGGGAAGTAAATAGTAATACAGGCCTACCTCAAGAAGCAAGAAAAGTCTCAAATACACTACCTAACCTTAAACTCAGGGAAGCTAGAAAAGAAACAGCAAATAAAGCCTAAAGAGAGCAGAGGAAGGGAAATAATAAAATTAGAGCAAAAAGAAATTATATAGAAGCAAACAAAAAAACCCTCCGTAGAACAGATCAACAAAACTAAGAACTGGTTCTATGAACAAATTAAAATTGATAAATCCCTAGCCAGACTTATCAAAAAGAAAAGAGAAAGAACCCAAATAAAATCATGAACGAAAGAGAAGAGGTAACAAGCAACATCACAGAAATATAAACAATTGTAATAGACTATTATGAACAATTAAATGCCAACAAATGGGGTAATTTAGAAGAAATGTATAAATTCCTAGAAATATAGAATCTAACAAAACTGAAACAGGAATAAATAGAAAATTTGAACTGACCAATAATCAGCAAAGAAATTGAATCAGTAATCAAAGTCGGTAATCAAAAATCTCCCACAAACAAAAATCTGGCCTAGATAGCTTCTGAGGGGAATTCTACCAGACATTTAAAGAAGAAGTAATTCCTATTATTCTCAAACTCTTCCAAAAAATAGAAATGGAAGGAAAACCTCCATACTCATTCTATGAGGTCAGCATTATCTTGATTCCAAAACCAGACAGAGACCCCACTAAAATGGAGAATTATAAATATCTCTATTGAACATGGGTGCAAAAATTCACAACAAGATACTAGCAAGTTGAATCCAACAGAATAAAGGAATTATTCACCATGATCATGTGGGATTTCTTTCTGAGCCACGGGGCTTGATCATTATTCACAAATTGATTAATATGATACACCACAATAATAAAAGGAAGTATAAGAACTATATGATCCTCTCAATATATGTGGACAAAGCATTTGATAAAGTAGTGCATCTATTCTTGATAAGAACCCTCAACAAACTAGGGTGAGAAGGAAAATACTTCAACATCAAAAGAGCCATATTCAAAGGACCCACAGTTAATATAATTCACAATAGGGAAAAACAGAGTTTTTCCACTAAGGTCAGAAACAAGACAGGGATATTCACTCTCAATATTGTTACTTAACATAGCACTGGAACTCCTAGGCTCAGTAATCAGACAACTTTTTGTCTGATAAAAGGCCTCCAATTCAGCAAGGCAAAAGTCAGACTTTTCACTAATTGCTGACAACATGATATTCTATGTAGAAAACCCAAAAGACACCACCAAAAATTGTTAGAAATGATGTACAAATTCTGCAAAGTCGCAAGATATAAAATCAATGTACAGTAATCTGTTGCATTTCAGTAAACAAATAATGAAGGAGCAGAAAGAGAAATCAAGGAGTTAATCCCATTCGCAATTGCAACAAAAACCATAAGGTAACTAGGAATAAACCTAACTAAAGAGGCCAAAGATCTGTACTCTGAAAACTACAGAATACTTATGAAAGAAATTGAAGAGGACACAAAGAAATGCAGAAGCATTCCATGCTCCTGGATTGGAAGGCAAAGTATTGGTAAAATACCCAAAGCAATCTACACATTTAATGCAATTTCTATCAAAATACCGGAAGCATTTTTCATAGAGATAGAACAAACAATTATAAAATTTGTATGGAACTAAAAACACCCCAAATAGCTAAAGCTACTAAAAAAAAAAAGCTGGAGACATCACAGTTCTGTAATTCAAGTTATGTTACAACTTATAGTTGTACTGTAACAGCAGTATGTTATTAGCACAAAAACAGACATATAGATCAATGGAACAGAATAGAATACCCAGAAATGGACTCACAACTCTATGGTCAATTCATCTTCGACAAAGAAGAGAAGAATATCCAATGGTAAAAAGACAGTCTTTTGAACAAATGGTGTTGGATATAATAGACAGCAACGTACAGAAGAATGAAACTGGAACACTTTCTTACACCATACACAAAAACAAATTCGAGGAGGGTCTGGGTGGCTCAGTCATTTGAGTCCAACTCTTGATTTCAGCTCTGGTCATTATTTCATGGTTTGTGGGATCGAGCCCCATGCCGGACTCTGTGCTGGCAGTGTGGATCCTGCTTGAGATTCTCTCACTCCTCCTCTATCTCTGCCCCTCCCCTGCTTACATGCAAACACACTCTCTCTCTCTCTCAAAATAAATAAATAAACATTTAAAAATAAATAAATTCAAAATGTGAGACTGAAAACGTTCAAAATCCTAGAGAACACAGGCAACAACCTCTTTGACCTTAGCCAGAGCAAGTTCTTTTTAGACACATCTCCTGAGGCAAGGGAAACAAAAGCAAAAATGAACCATTGGGATCATGAAGATTAAAAAAACCCTTCTGTACAATGAAGGAAGCAATTAACAAAATTAAAAGGCAGACTATTGAATGGAAGAATATTTGCAATTGACATATATGATAAAGGGTTAGTACCCAAAATATATAAAGAATATACCAAATTCAACACCCAAAAAACAAATAATCGAGTCAAGAAATGGGCAGAAGACATGAATAGACATTTTTCCAAAGAAGACTTCAAGATGGTCAACAGACACATGAAAAGATGCTACACATCACTCATCATTAGGAAAATACAAATAAAAAAATAATAAAATACCACCTCACACTTGTCAGATGGCTAATATTAACAACGCAGGAAATAACAGATATTGATGAGGATAAGGAGAAAGGGGGAAAATTTTGCACAGTTGGTAGGAATGCAAACTGGTGAAGCCCCTCTGGAAAACACTATGGAGGTTCTTTAAAAAGTTGAAAATAGAACTATTCTATGAACCAGCAATTGCATTACTATGTATTTACCCAAGGGATACAAAAATACTGATGTGAAGGGGCACTTGCACCCCAATGTTTACAGCAGCATTATCAACAACAGCCAAATTATGGAAAAAGCACAAATATCCATTGACTGTTGAATGGATAAGGAACATGTGAATACATACATACATATATATATATATATATATATATATATATATATATATATATGTATATATATATACACACACACACATACATACATACATACGTATACTTACAATGGAATATTACTCATCCATCGAAAAGAGTGAAATCTTGCCATTTGCAATGACGTGGACAAAGTTAGAATTTATTATGTTAAGCTAAATAAGTCAGAAAAAGACAAATACCATATGATTTCACTCATATGTAGAATTTAAGAAATAAAACAGTTGAACATAGGGGAAGGAAAAAAAAGAGAGGGAAGCAAACCATGAGAGACCCTTAACTATAGAGAAGAAACTGAGGGTTGCTGAAGGGGAAGTGGGCATGGGATGGGATCAGTGAGTGATTGGTATTAAGGAGGGAACTTGCTGTGTTGAGTACTGGGTGTTATATGTAAGTGCTGAATCACTAGATTCTACTCTATTATACTGTATATTAACTTACTAAAATGTAAATAAAAATTCAAAAAAATTGTCTTCTATGGAGAAATTAAATTAAATTCTTAATTTCTCACATTCATCTTTCCTACTGCAACTTTTCTTAGACATAAAGAACTTTACACTTGGAAGAAACCTTTGAAATTACCTGTTCTACATTCTTATTTTACAGTGGATAGGAATCTGAGTCCTCGACAATGAAAATGATGTTCCCAAAGTTGTACTGCCATTCAGTAACACAACCAAGACTTGAACTCAATTCAGTAGACTCCTAAGTCAAGATTTTTACTATAAAAAATATCCTTTTAGAGTTTTAATCAAACCATCTTCCTACACAGATATGTAGGAGGAATTTTTGGTGTGACTCACAGGTATGCGTATCTAAGATAGATGGTGGGCATGAGATGATATGGAGTGGGAGCTATTATCCAGTCAGGGGTAACCAATTAGTCCAGAATACCAGGTGTCTGTTTTAATGAAGGTCAGCGTGGAAGGAAAGGTAGAGGTAGAGTTTATCCCCAGGCAGCTAGTACATTATCTATTTTCAAGTGTCAATTCCATAGTCTTCTTAGGCCCAAGGACAGGGCAGTAGCTCCTGGAATCAATTCAATATTATCAAAGGTATTTAGTGGTATTTATGTTTGATACATCGGTTTGGTTGAAATATTGGGCCCAGGCTAAAGATATCTAGTTACCAGACAGGAGCCTAGATGGTGGAACAGCATTCTCTGTCTTGCATACATGAAATACAGCCAGGTCAACACTAAACCATCCTGCACACCTAGAAAAAGTATTTGAGGAATAACACAACAACATGCACAACCTGAACCACAGAACTCAGCAGGTATGCGGCACAGAGAGGCAAAGTGGGGGAGAGAGGAGCCATGGAGGGCAGGGAACTGTTTTTTCTTGTGGAGAGAGGATGGAGACGGGGGTGGGGGAAGATTATGGGAAAAGCACGCTCCACAAAATCAGCTGAAGAGAATGTGGAAAAGTAGAAACAGCCACAGGGACTGAACTAAAAAGGGAAAAAGGAGAAAGGAGAGGGTTTAAATTCCGTTGAAACTCTATAAACAGGGGGAGCGCAGAGTCTGAAACTCTGCAGTTCAAAATACCTAGTGGTGCTCTGGTGGGAAGGGCAAATTCCCAGAAGAGTGGGTGCGGGAGTTCCTGGGGCCACGTGTGATTTTTCCATAATCCCAGAAATGCTGCTGATACACGATAGCATGAACTTTTCCCGGAGCAGGCTTGCACACAGTCACAAGTCTCTGGACATCGGCAGCAACAAGGTCCCATAAATATTTCCGGGTGTGCTGGCACCTGGCTATTGCTGGGTAAGACCCTCACCCAGGGGATCTGACTGGGACAAATCCACAGTCCTCGGAAGTGAGGGGTTGGGAAACACAGCCTCATCTCAGATAAAACTCAGGAGGGAGGTGCTGCTGGGCAATATGATGGCATGGTCACGGAAAGTGTAAAAGTGGGGAGTGATAGAAACCAGAGACAAAAGACTGGTGTGTGATTCCTGGTCAGGGAGAACACAGAATTCTGATACTAGATTGGATAACTGGGTGACGCCATTTTCACCTGCCCGCACATGGGCGCAGACACCTATAGGCGCCACAATGATCCACCGCAGTAAGCTAAGCAGTGCCATCTACTGGAGAACGGGGCCATTACACTAAGCCCCGCCCGACTGGGCCAACCTTGCTCTTCAGGAACATCACAAATCTCTCTGCCTGCTTAGTTTACGGACTATAAAGTGCTGCATAGTTTGATCTCTAAGTGAAAACAATGTAATATCAATCCTATTTCAGTCTCTTTGCTGGTCCAGCTATTCAATTTTCTTTTTTCTTTTTTTCTTTCTTTTTTGTTTCTTTCCTTTTACTCGAATACAGAAAGAAAAAAAATATTTTTATATTCAATTTTTATTAAAATATTTTCCCTTATTTTTTTCCAAATAAAATTTCCACGTTTTTTGGTAAAATGCTCAAATTCTATTATACTTCCATCATTTATTTGATTTTCTGTCTGTGTGTTGTTTTTAATTGTTGAATTTTAATTTTTTTCCTCTTTTTTCTCTAATTAATCAAACTCCTTCATTATTCTATTTCATAGAATTAATTTTTTCAAATTTTCAGACTTTCTCTTTTTTTTTTCTTTTTCTTGCTTTTTTCCTTTTTTTCTCTAAACAATCAAACTCCTTAAAATAACCAGACCAAAGCAAACCTTGGATCTAGTCCCACTTATTTGATTTTCTCTGTGTGTGTGAGTGTGTGTTGTGTTGTTTTCAATTTTTTTATTTACATTTTTTTGCCTTAATAATTCCTTTTCTTCCTTCAAAATGATGAAACGAAGGTATTCAGCCCAAAAGAAGGAGCGAAAAGAAATGACAGCCAGGGACTTAACCAACACAGATACAAGCAAGATGTCTGAACCAGAATTTAGAATCATGATAATAAGAATACTAGCTGGGGTCGAAAATTGATTAGAATCCCTCTCTTCGGAGATAAAAGAAGTAAAAGCTTGTCAGGATAAAATAAAAAATGCTATGACTGAGCTGCAATCTTGAATGGATGCCACAGTGGCAAGGATGGATGAGGCAGAACAGCGAATCAGTGATATAGAAGACAAACTTAGAGAGAATAATGAGGCAGAAAAAAAGAGGGAGAGTAAAGCAAAAGAGCACGAATTAGGAATAAGAGAAATCAGTGACTCATTAAAAAGGAACAACATTAGAATCATAGGGATTCCAGAAGATGAATAGAGAGAGAAAGGGGTAGAAGGGTTATGTGAGCAATTAATAGCAGAAAACATTCCTAACCTGGGAACAGACAGAGACATCAAAATGCAGGAAGCACAAAGGACTCTGACAAGATTCAATGAAAACTCACATTAAACAAGGCATATGATAGTCAAATTCACAACATACTCAGGCAAGGAAAGAATCATGAAAGCAGCAAGGGAAAAAAGTTCTTAACCTACAAAGGAATACAGATCAAATTTGCAGCAGACCTATCCACAGAAACTTAGCAAGCCAGAAAGGAGGGCCAGGATATATTCAATGTGCTGATTCAGAAAAATATGCAGCCAAGAATTCTGTATCTAGCAAGGCTGTCATTAAAAATAGAAGAAGAGATTAAAAAAAAAAGTTTTCCAGACAAACAAAACTTAAAGGAGTTTGTGATCAGTAAACCAGCCCTGCAAGAAAATTTAAGGGTGACTCTCTAAGGGGAGAAAAAAAAAAAAAAAGGCGAAAAGCAACAAAGGATACAAAAGACCAGAGAATACCACCAGTAGGTCCAACTCTAGAAGAAACATAATGGCAATAAACTCATATCTTTCAGTACTCACTCCAAACGTCAATGGACTAAATGCTCCAATCAAAAGACATTGTGTCACAGAATGGATAATAAAACAAGATCCATCTATATGCTGTTTACAAGAGACCTACTTTAGACCTGAATACACCTTCAGATTGAAAGTAAGAGGATGGAGAATCATCTATCATGCTAATGGTCGCCAAAAGGAAGCCGGAGTAGCCATACTTATATCAGACAATCTAGATTTTAAAATAAAAACTGTAATAAGAGATGAAGAAGGATATTATATCATAATTAAGAGGTCTATCCACGACGAAGACCCAACAATTGTAAATATTTATGCTCCAAATGTGAGAGCACCTAAATATATAAATCAATAAATCACAAACATAAAGAAACACATTGATAATACCATATAATACCATAATAGTAGGGGACTTCAACACCTCACTTACAGCAATGGACAGATCATCTAAACATAAAATCAACAAGGAAACAATGGCTTTGAATGACACACTGGACCAGATAGATTTAACAGATATATTTAGAACATTTCATCCTAAAGTGGCAAAATACATATTCATTTCCAGTGCACATGGAATGTTCTCCAGAATAGACCACATACTGGGACACAAATCAGTCTTCAACAAGTACAAAAAGATTGAGATCATACCGTGCATATTTTCAGACCACAAAGCTATGAAACTCGAAATCAACCGCAAGATAAAATTTCAAAAGATACCAAATACCTGGAGACTAAAGAACATCCTACTAAAGAACGAATGAGTTACCCAGAAGTTAAGGAGGAAATTTTTAAAAATATATGGAAGCCAATGAAAATGATAACACCACAGCCCAAAACCGGTGGGTTGCAGCAAAGGGAGTCATAAAAGGGAAATATAAAGCAATCCAAGCCTTTATAAAGAAGAAAGAAAGGTCTCAGATATGCAACATAACCTTACACCTCAAAGAGCTATTAAAGAACAGCAAATAAAACCCAAAACCAGCAGAAGACAGGAAATAATAAAGAATAGAGCAGAAATCAATGCTACTGAAACCAAACCAAACCAAACCAAAACAAAAAACAAACAAACAAACAAAAACACAGTAGAATAGATCAACGAAACCAGAAGCTGGTTCTTTGAAATAATTAATAAAATTGATAAAACAGTAGCCAGTTTGATCAAACAGAAAAAGGAAATGACCCAAATAAATAAAATCAAGAACAAAAGAGGAGAGATCACAACCAACACAGCAGAAATAAAAACAATAATAAGAGAATATTATGAGCAATTATATGCCAATAAAATGGGCAATCTGGAAGAAATGGGTAAATTCCTAGAAACATATAAACTACCAAAACCGAAGCAGGAAGAAATAGAAAATTTGAACAGACCCATAACCAGTAAAAATATCGAATTAGTCATCAAATCCCCCCCACCCAAAAAAAAAGAGTCCAAGTCCAGATGGCTTTCCAGGGGAATTCTACCAAACATTTAAGGAAGAGTTAACACCTATTCTCTTGAAGCTGTTCCAATAAATAGAAATGGAAGGAAAACTTCCGAACTCTGTCTATGAAGCCAGCATTACCTTGATTTCAAAACCATGCAAAGATCCCACTAAAAAAGAGAGTTATAGATCCATAATCCTTATGAACAAGGATGCAAAAATCTTCAACAAGATATTAGCCAACCAGATCCAACAATACATCAGAAAAATTATTCACCACGACCAAGTGAGATTTATACCTGGGATGCAGGGCTGGTTCAATATGAGCAAAACAATCAATGTGATTTATCACATCAATAAAAGAAAGTACGAGAACCACATGATCCTATCAATAGATGCAGAGAAAGCATTTGACAAAATGCAGCATCCTTTCTTGATAAAAACCCTTAAGAACGTAGGGATAAAAGGATCATACCTTGAGATCTTAAAAGCCATATATGAAAGATCCAACACTAATATCATCCTCAATGGGGAAAAACTGGGAGCTTTTCCCCTAAAATCAGGAACCAGACAGGGATGTCCACCCTCAGGCCAGCTCCTACTTCAGGAATTCCAGCTGGTCCAGGGTTCCTTGCATGAGGGCTGGTCTAGGACAAAAGACACGGAGAAAGCCTCTTATCTGGACTGCTCTGGAGACAGCCTCTTATCCGGACTGCTCAAAGTTTATTTTTTCTTCAGGATTTTTATGCATTTTTTCTAAGCACTGCAAGTATATGTTTTGTAAAGATAGGCAGGATGAAATCATTCCAATTTCTCAAGACTCCCGGCAAAATAAAAACTGCTTGTTTCTTAAGGTTACATAGAATGTGTAAACAATTAGTATATGAGGGTAAAAAACAGCTCACATGCAATCAAAGCATAACTAATGAATACATTCTGGTAAATATCATGAGTTGAAAGGGTAAGAAAAAAGTGTACAGATATCAATTAAAGGCTCTGACTGCAGTTGAAAGATTATGTGAAAAACATGTTTTTCTCTAAAGTTACTCTTCTAAGATTATTTATTATCTACTGACCGATAATAACGTCTTAACCCGAAAACTATCGCAATTACCACATTCCTGAGGGTTGGGCTGCACTCTTGAGTATAGTGAGAAAAGATTAGGAATTATATTTTATGTTATTACTATTGAATGATTTTCTTTTTATTTCTACGATAATCAACACTGTATGTCTCTAAGGCTTATAACACTAAATAAATAGGTCAGAACCTATTCCAGCTCGAGGAGGGGGCCATTGGAGCCCTTTTGCTTCACCATGCAGCTATCGCAGAGAGGCTTATTCTTGAGAGTTCTTCTTTAGACCCAGGTTAATGATATTACTTAGGCCCTGCACAGATTTTCCTCCTAGCTCCATTGTGACTGTGCCTATCTTAGGTTGTTCCTCCTCTGAGGAATCTTACCCATCTTTGACTAACCAGCCATCCTCTGGGGTCAAACAGGACAATTTGATTGGAAACCATAGCTCCATGGCTTCCCTACCCAGCACCATCCTGTATACACCTTTGCCTTCTGGCAGGGTCCACGCTCTGGGCAAACGGCCTTTGAACCTTAGGTCTTTACCCTGGGCATCACCAGCAGGGCTATCGTCTTCTGGTCTCCGGCAACTATTGGAAGGAAATAAAAGGCATCCGAATCGGTCAGGAGGAGGTCAAACTTTCACTCTTCTAAGATGACCTTATACTCTGTATGGAAAACCCAAAAGATCCACAAAGAAAACTGCTAGAACTGATCCAGGAATTCAGCAAAGTGGCAGGTTATAAAATCAATGCACAGAAATCGGTTGCATTACTATACACCAATAATGAAGCAACAGAAAGAGAAATCAAGAAATCGATCCCATTTACAATTGCACCTAAACCATAAAGTACTTAGGAATAAATCTAACCAAAGAGGTGAAAAATCTATGGACTGAAAACTATAGAAAGCTTATGAAAGAAATTGAAGAAGACACAAAAAAAGGGAAAAATATCCCATGCTCCTGGATAGGAAGAATAATTATTGTTAAAATGTCAATACTACCCAAAGCAATCTACATATTCAATGCGATCACTATCAAAATAACACCAGAATTCTTCACAGAGCTAGAACAAACAGTCCTAATATTTGTACGGAATCAGAAAAGACCCCAAATAGCCAAAGAAATCCTGAAAAAGAAAACCAAAGCAGGAGGCATCACAATCCCAGACTTCAAGCTGTATTACAAAGCTGTAATCTCGTCTTGTAATCACGATGGTATGGTACTGGCATAAGAACAGATACTCAGATGAAAAGAACAGAATAGGAAGCTAGAAATGGACCCCTAATTGTATGGCCAACTCATCTTTGACAAAGCAGGAAAGAATATCCAGTGGAAAAAAGACAATCTCTTTAACAAGTGGTGCTGGGAAATTGGACAGCGACCTGCAGAAAAATGAACCCGAACCAATTTCTTATACCATACACAAAAATGAACTCAAAATGGATGAAAGACCTAAATGTAAGACAGGAAGCCATCAAAATCCTCAAGGATAAAGCAGGCAAGAACCTCTTTGACCTTGGCCACAGCAACTTCTTAACATGTCTCCAGAGGCAAGGGATATAAAAGCGAAAATGAACAATTGGGACCTCATTAAAATGAAAAGGTTCTGCACAGTCCAGGAAACAATCAACGAAACTAGAAGGCAACCAATGGAATGGGAGAAGATATTTGCAAACAACATATCAGATAAAGGGTTAGTATCCAAAATCTATAAAGAACTTATAAAACTCAATACCCATAAAACAAATAATCCAGTGAAGAAATTGGCCAAAGACATGAAGAGACACTTCTCTAAAGAAGATATCCAGATGGCTAACGGACACATGAAACAATGCTCAACGTCACTCATCATCAGGGAAATACAAATCAAAACCACAATGAGATACCACCTCACACCAGTCAGAATGACTAACATTAATAACTCAGGCAACAACAGATGCTGGCGAGGATGTGGAGAAAGAGTATCTCTTTTACACTGCTGGTGGGAATGCAAACTGGTGCAGCCACTTTGGAAAACAATATGGAGGTTCCTCAATGAATTAAAAATAGAACTACCCTATGACCCAGCCATTACACTACTAGGTATTTATCCAAGAGATACAGGTATACTGTTTTGAAGGGACTCATGCACAGCAATGTTTATAGCAGCATTATCAACAATACCCAAAGTATGGAAAGAGCCCAAATGTCCATCGATGGATGAATGGATAAAGAAGATGAGAAGATGTGGTATATTTATATATAATAAGATATTATTATATAATATTTATATTATATAAATATATATATGAGTTCATTTTTGTGTATGGTATAAGAAATACCACATCTTCTCATCTTCTTTATCCATGTATGTATGTATGTATGTATGGATACATACATACACACACACAATGGAGTATTACTTGGCAATCAAAAAGAATGGAATCTTGCCATTTGCAACTATGTGGATGGAACTAGAGGGTATCATGCTAGATGAAATAAGCCAGTCAGAGAAAGACAAATATCATACGACTTCACTGATATGAGGACTTTAAAATACAAAGCAGATGAACATAAGGGAAGGGAAAGAAAATAATATAAAAACAGGGAGGGTGACAAAAACATAAGAGATTCTTAAATATGGAGAAAAAACAGAGGGTTACAGGATGGATTGTGGGAGGAGGGATGAGTTAAATGGGTAAGGGGCATTAAGGAATCTACTCTTGAAATTATTGTTGCACTATATGCTAACTACCTTGGATGTAAATTTTAGGAGAATTAATAGAAAAATAAATTAAAGATCTCTAGTTACCATGTCTCCATCACAACCAGCAAAGGGTTATAGTATGTTTGCCCACTTATTCATTTCCTGACTCCCTCTCTCTCAGATTATTGGGCTCTGACTGACAAGTATTTCTCACCTCCTTTTTTTTTGTGGAGCATTTCCTCCTGTCAGCTCTTCAACCCCATCTCCTCACCACAGAAAGACTGCAAAAAGCCCTTCTCTGATAGTGTTAAAATGAATTAATGAAGACAAACAGCTTGTGCTTCTGCCAAGAAGAGTGGACCCCTGTTTATGAATAGCCAGAGGTTTCTAGATAAAAATTTGGCTATTGGACACAGGATTTCATCTAGTACAGGCCTGAGTCATAGGCCTGCTGTCTTTTTGGAGAGGGAAAGCCAGAAGAGGCCCTATGTTACTTATAAAACACTTACACCCTCTAGTCTTCTTCCAAGGAAACAAGAAGCCAAGAGCTTGTGGAGAAAAATTTGGCTAAGTTACAAGGATTCTGTTATAGGTGACCACAAGCAGTTTAAGCCCTGGCCAGAAAGCAATTGGGTCAGGCAAAAAAGTCAGACTGTGAGTAAGAATTATTAGGAAAATGGAGCCCCATCCTAGAATTCTAATCTCATCCTATAGACTCATGTTTACACGAGACACTTTAAAAAAACTTTATTAAATATATTTTACATAGCATAAAATTCACCCTTTAAATATATAAACCAGTGGGATTTAGTATTTTCAGTTGTACAACCATCACTATTATCCATTTTCAAAACATTTTCAGCACCCCAAAAGAGGCTCCATATGCACAAGCAGTTGCTTCAACTTCCATTTTCTCCAAGCCCCTGGCAACCACCAGTCAATTTTTTTCTCTATGGACTTGCCTTTTCTGAGCATTTCGTATAAATTCAATCATGGAACATGAAAAAAAAACTGTTTTATTGAGATATAATTCACATACCATAACAATTCACCCACTTAAAATTTCACAATTCAGTGAGTTTAACATACTCGTAGAACTGTGAAAACATCACTAGATCAATTATAGAATATTTTCATCACCCCAAAAGACACTATGTACCCATTAGCAGTCACTGACCATTTCCCCCCAAACTCTCCAACCCTAGGCAGCCTATAATCTATAGGTTCTATCTCTATGGATTGGCCTATTCTGGCCATTTCATATAACAAGAATCATACAGTATATGGTCTTTTATGGATGGCTTCTTTAAGACAGAATAATGTTTTCAGGGTTCATCCATGTTGTAGAACTTCATTTATTTTCATGGCCAAATCATATTCTATAACTTGGAATAGTAACAATTCCAATATTATCATATTTTGTTTACTTATTCATCAGTTGATAGACTTTTGAGTTGTTCTAAATGTTGAATATCATTGATTATTACTGCTATGAGCTTTCATGTACAAGTTTTTGTGAGGACATACATTTTCATTTCTCTTGGAATAGAATTGCTGGGTCTTATAGTTAACTCTATATTGAACCTTTTGGGTAACAAACAGATTTTCCAAAGTGGGTACACTATTTTATGTCCCCACCTGCAGCTTATGAGGGTTCCAATATCTCCACATCCTCACCAACACTTGTTATTATCTGACTCTGATTATACGTATCTTAGTGGGTGCGAAATGGTATCTCATTGTGGTTTTATTTGTAAGTTTATTTATTTATTTTGAGAGAAAGAGAGAGTGACAAGAGGGACAACTAGTGGGGGAGGGGCAGAGAGAGAGGAAGAGAGAAAGAATCCCAAGCAGGCACCACACTGTCAGCATGGAGCCCTACTTGGGGCTTGATCTCATGAACCATAAGATCATTACTCAAACAAAAATCAAGAGTCTGACACAACTGACTGAGCCACCCACATGCCCCTGTCTCATTATGGTTTTGATTTGCATTTCCCTGATGGTGAATGATGGTGAGCATCTTTTCATGTGTTTTTTTGGCCATTCGTTAATCTTTAGAAAAAAATGTGTTCAGATCTTTTGCTCATTTTAAAGTTGTCTTTTTATTATTGAGTTGTAAGAGTTCTCTATATATTCTAGCTTCAACTCACTTGTTAGATACAAGATTTCCAAAACTTTTCCTATTATATGGATTTGTCTTTTCACTTGCTTGATGTTCTTTGAAATACCCAAGTTTTAAATTTTGTTAGTGTACAAGTTATTTTTTTCAGCTCACCACCTTTTTTAAAAAAATAGAGTATTCCTGGGGCACCTGGGTGTCTCAGTCAGTTAAGCATCTGACTTAGGCTCAGATCGTGATCTCACATTCATGAGTTCGAGCCGCACATCGGGCTCTGTGCTGACAGGTCAAAGCCTGCTTCAGATTCTGTGTCTCCCTTTTTCTCTGCCCTCCTCTGCTCATGCTCTGTCTGTCCCTATCTCTAAAAGATAAACACTAAAAAACAAAAAAAAAAAGAGTATTCCTCATTTGGGTTTATCTCGTATTGAGATTGAGACTTTACATTCATGGCCTAAGTACTGCATACGTGATTTTATGTTCTTCTCTGGGTATGTGGAGCCACATGATGTCCTTATGTCCTTTATTAGAGATGATAATTCAGATAATCTGATCAATGTATTTCCTGATCTCTCTTCTGTATAATTATTATATATTCCCCCCCATTATTTAAGTGTTTCTTTTATTTCCAGTTAATTAACATACAGTGTTATACTAGATTTAGGTGTACAATATAGTGATACAACAATTTAATAATCACCTGGCACTAATCACAACAAGCGTACTTCTTAATCTCCATATATATTTAACCCAACACCCCACACCCTTCTCCTCAGGTAACAATAAGATTCTTCTTTTTTTTTATTTTTTTTTATTTTTTATTATAATAGTTTATTTTCAAATTGGTTTACATATAACACCCAGTGTTCATCCCAACATGTGCCCTTTTTAATGCCCATCACCCTCTCTCCCCCCTCCCTCATCCCCCTTACCCTCAATTTTTTCTTAGTCTTTGAGAGTCTCTTATGTTTTATCTCCCTCCCTCTCTGTGTCTTTTTTTCCTTTCCCCTCTTCCCCTCCCCCTGGTTTTTGCTTAGTTTCACAAAGTCCACCTATTCGTGGAAACATATGGTATCTGTCTTTTTCTGACTGACTTATTTCACTTAACATAATACCCTCCAGTTCCATCCATGTTGCTACACATGGCCAGATTTCATTTTTTCTCATTGCCACGTAGTAGTCCATTGTATATAAGTACCATAACTTCTTTATCCATTCGTCAGTTGATGGGCACTTGGTCTCTTTCCATGATTTGGCTATTGTCGAAAGTGCTGCTATGAACATTGGGGTACACGTGCTCCTATGCATCAGCATTCCTGTGTCTCTTGGGTAGATTCCTAGCAGGGCTATTGCTGGATCATAGGGTAGCTCTATTTTCATTTTTTTGAGGAACCTCCACACCGTTTTCCAGAGTGGCTGCACCAGTTTGCATTCCCACCAACAGTGTAGGAGGGTGCCTACTTCTCCACATCCTCGCCAGCATCTATAGTTTCCTGATTTGTTCATTTTAGCCACTCTGACTGGTGTGAGGTGGTATCTCAGTTTAGTTTTGATTTGTATTTTCCTGATGATGAGTGATATTGAGCATTGTTTCATGTGTCTGTTGGCCATCTGAATGTCCCCTTTGGAGAAGTGTCTATTCATATCTTCCGCCCATTTCTTCACTGGGTTGTTTGTTTTTCGGGTTTGGAGTTTGGTAAGTTCTTTATAAATTTTAGATATTAGTCCTTTATCCGATATGTCATTTGCGATGATCTTTTCCCATTCCGTTGGTTGCCTATTCGTTTTGTTGGTTGTTTCTTTTGCCGTGCAGAAGCTTTTTATCTTGATGAGGTCCCAATAGTTCATCTTTGCTTTTAATTCTCTTGCCTTTGGAGACGTGTCGAGTAAGAAATTGGTGCGTCTTAGGTCAAAGAGGCTTTTTCCTGTTTTCTCCTCTAGGATTTTGATGGTTTCCTGTCTCACATTCAGATCTTTTATCCATTTAGAATTTATTTTTGTGAGTGGTGTAAGAAAGTGGTCTAGTTTCATTCTTTTGCATGTCGCTATCCAATTCTCCCAGCACCATTTGTTAAAGAGGCTGTCTTTTTTCCATTGGATACATTTTCCCGCTTTGTCAAAGATTAGTTGGCCATATACTTGCGGGTCCATTTCTGAGTTTTCTATTCTATTCCATTGGTCTATGCGTCTGTTTTTGTGCCAATACCATACAGTCTTGATGACCACCGCTTTGTAGTAGAGGTTAAACTCTGGGATTGTGATACCTCCCGCCTTGGTTTTATTCTTCAGTATTATTTTGGCTCTTCGAGGTCTTTTGTGGTTCCATACAAATTTTAGGATTGTTTGCTCTAGCTTTGAGAAGAATGCTGGTGCAATTTTGATTGGAATTGCATTGAATGTGTAGATTGCTTTGGGTAGTATTGCCATTTTGACGATATTTATTCTTCCAATCCATGAGCATGGGATGTTTTTCCATTTCCTTGTGTCTTCCTCAATTTCCTTCATAAGTTTTTATATTTTTCAGTGTTGAGGTCTTTCACATCTTTGGTTAGGTTTATTCCTAAGTATTTTATGGTTTTTGGTGCAATTGTGAAAGGGATTAGCTTCTTTATTTCTCTTTCTGCTGCTTCATTGTTGGTGTATAGAAATGCCACCGATTTCTGTACATTGATTTTGTATCCTGCAACTTTGCTGAAATCATGAATCCGTTCTAGTAGGCTTTTGGTGGATTCCGTCGGGTTTTCCATGTAAAGTATCATGTCATCTGCAAAAAGTGAAAGTTTGACTTCCTCCTTACCAGTCTTGATGCCTTTTATTTTGTTTTGTTGTCTGATTGCTGATGCTAAGACTTCCAGCACTATGTTAAATAGCAGTGGCGAGAGTGGACACCCCTGTCGTGTTCCTGATCTCAGGGGGAAGGCTTTCAATTTTTCCCCATTGAGGATGATATTAGCTGTGGGCTTTTCATATATGGCTTTTATGATGTTTAAGTATGTTCCTTCTATCCCGACTTTCTCGAGAGTTTTTATAATGAAAGGATGCTGTATTTTGTCAAATGCTTTTTCTGTGTCTATTGACAGGATCATATGGTTCTTATCTTTTCTTTTGTTGATGTGATGTATCACGTTGATTGATTTGCGAATATTGAACCAGCCCTGCAACCCAGGGATGAATCCTACTTGATCATGGTGGATAATTCTCTTTATATGCTGTTGGATTCGATTTGCTAGTATCTTGTTGAGAATTTTTGCATCCATATTCATCAGGGATATTGGCCTGTAATTTTCTTTCTTTGCTGGGTCTCTATCTGGTTTGGGAATCAAAGTGATGCTGGCTTCATAGAATGAGTCCGGGAGTTTTCCTTCCGTTTCAATTTTTTGGAACAGCTTGAGGAGGATAGGAATTCACTCTGTTTTAAATGTCTGGTAAAATTCCGCAGGAAAGCCATCTGGTCCAGGGCTTTTATTTGCTGGGAGGTTTTTAATAACGGATTCTATTTCGTCACTAGTTATGGGTCTGTTCAAATTTTCTATTTCTTCCCGTTTGAGTTTTGGTGGCGTGTGGCTATTTAGGAAGCTGTCCATTTCTTCCAGATTGCCAAGTTTGGTGGCATATAGTTTTTCATAGTATTCTCTGATGATTGCTTGTATCTCTGAGGGATTGGTTGTAATTTCTCCCTTTTCATTCACGATTTTATCTATTTGAGTTCTCTCTCTTTTCTTTTTGAGAAGCCTGGCTAGAGGTTTGTCTATTTTGTTTATTTTTTCAAAGAACCAGCTTTTGATTTCATTGATCTGTTCCACTACCTTTTCTGTCTCCATATGGTTAATTTGAGCTCTGATCTTTGTTATTTCTCTCTTTCTGCTGGGCTTGGGTTGTTTTAGTTGATCTGCTTCTAGTTCCTTTAGGCGTGCTGTTAGAATTTGTGTTATTGATTTTTCTTGTTTCTTGAGATGGGCCTGGATTGCAATATATTTCCCTCTCAGGACTGCCTTTGCTGCATCCCAGAGCGTTTGGATTGTTGTATTTTCATTTTCATTTGTTTCCATGTATTTTTTAATTTCTTCTCTGATGGCTTGGTTGACCCAGTCATCTTTTAGTAGGTTCTTTCTTAGCCGCCATGTTCTTGGATATTTTCCAGGCTTTCTCCTGTGGTTGATTTCAAGTTTCAAAGCATTGTGGTCTGACACTGTACACGGTATGATCTCAATTCTTTTATATTTATTCAGAGCTTCCCTGTGCCCCAGAATGTGGTCTATCTTGGAAAATGTTCCGTGTGCAGATGAGAAGAACGTAAATTCCTTTGCTTCTGGATGAAGGACCCTAAAGATGTCTGTGAGGCCCATCTGTCCTAATGTGTCATTCAGGGCTATTGTTTCTGCGGAGATTTTCTGTTTTGTGGATCTATCCCATGCTGAGAGTGGAGTGTTGAGATCCCCTACTATTAGGACATTTTTATCGATGAGGTTGCTAATGTCTGTAATTAGTTGTTTTACAAATTTGGGTGCCCCTGAATTCGGTGCGTAGATATTTACAATTGTTAGCTCTTCCTGCTGGATGGTCCCTGAGACTATTATATAATGTCCTTCCTCATCTCTTATTACATCGTTCATTTTAAAGTCTAATTCGTCTGATATAAGTGTGGCTACTCCGTCTTTCTTCTGACTTCCAGTAGCATGGTAGATAGTTCTCCATCCCCTCACTTTCAATCTGAAGGTGTCTTCAGGTTTAAGATGAGTTTCTTGAAGACAGCAAATAGATGGGTCTTGTTTTTTAATCCATTCTGTTATCCTGTGTCTTTTGATTGGCGCATTTAGTCCATTTACATTCAGTGTTAATATTGAAAAATATGGGCTTACAGTCACTGTATTATCTGTAAGTTTCATGTTTGTAAGGCTGTCTCTGGTAGTTTGTGTTCTTTGCCGCCTTGTTTTCATAGAATGCCCCTCAGGATCTCTTGCAGTGCTGGCTTATTTGTGATAAATTCTTTCAGTTTTTGTTTGTTGGGAAAAACCTTGATCTCTCCTTCTATTCTGAATGACAGGCTAGCCGGATACAGAATTCTTGGTTGCATGTCCTTCTTGCTCATCACATTGAAGATATCCTGCCATTCCTTTCTGGCTTGCCAAGTTTCCGTAGATAAGTCTGCTACTACCCTTATAGGTCTCCCTTTGTATGTTAGGGTTCTTTTGTCCCTAGCTGCTTTCAGGATTCTCTCCCTATCTTTGTATTTTGCCAGCTTCACTATGATGTGCCGTGCAGAAGGTCTATTCAAGTTACGTCTGAGGGGAGTTCTCTGTGCCTCTTGGATTTCCATGCCCGTTTCCTTTCTCATGTTGAGGAAGTTCTCAGCAATGATTTGTTCCAGAACCCCTTCGACTCCTTTCTCTCTCTCTTCTTCCTCTGGAACTCCTATGATACGGATATTGTTTCTTTTGACTGCATCGCTCAGCTCTCGAATTCTCCTTTCCTGTTCCTGGATCAGCTTCTCTCTCTTTTTATCTGCTTCCTCTTTTTCAATGATTTTGTCTTCTAATGCACTAACTCTTTCCTCTACCTCTTCAATCCGTGCTGTGGCTGCTTCCAGTTTCCCCTGTATTTCTTCCAATGTCTTCTTTAATTCTTCCTGACCGTTTTTAAGGTCCTTGAACTTTGCCTCGTGGGACCCCTTGCATTCATCTAAGCTTTTTTCAAGGCCAGCAATTAGTTTTATCATTAACATTCTATATTCAAGTTCTGTTATGTTGCTTATATCTGTTTTCATTAATTCTTGAGCTGTCACTGCTTCTTGTAGACTCTTTTGAGGAGAATTCTTCCGTCTCGTCATTTTGTCTGGATGTGTTATGGGTTGTTTCTTGAAGTTGCCCTGGAAAGGAAAACTGACAGACACACAGAACACAGAAATACTCAAACGTACCGACAAATGGTCCAGACAAGCAGTTCACAACAGAAAAAAATAACAAGTGACTCTCTGAGGGCAATGTCCTGAAGTAACAGATACACGTTAAGGACAGGATATGTAGTGTGCTGGTCGCAGAGCATATATCGACAGAATAATGACTGGTGCAGGGAGAAGAAGGAAGTGGACTTTGCCCAGGTAGAGCGACTAAAGGGTTTAATCCAGACTGATAGAAATCAGAATAAGGACAGGTGCGAGGGAAAAGGAATAAAGATCGATGTTGTCTAGATGAACTTATACGGCCTGGTTATTCCAGAAAAAGGGCTAGGGAAGTAAAGAATAGGTTGTAGGACATGTCCTCGAAGAGTGGGTTAAAAAACAAAACAAAAACAAAAAACAAAAAACAAAAAACAAAACAAAAAAAACCCAAACAAACAAACAAAAGAAACAAACAAACAAAAAACAAAAAAACAAACAACAAAAAACAAAAAAAACGAAAAAAATGATTAAGCCAGTCAGTACCCTGGATGACCAGCTCAGGGATGGGGATCGGTAGGAATGAGAAAGGGAGGGATAAATTTAAAAAGAAGAAATGACTGGCGTTACTCCAGGCAGCAATCTCCACTTGGATCAGTTGCTCCTGCTGATAGTTTGGGAGGGGCGTGGTTTAGTGTAGGCGGTCCGGCCTCCACTGCTGCAGGGATGGCTTCTGGGGTGACTTCCTGGCTTGTGAGACAACAATGGCGTCTCTCCAGACCCGCGCCACCAGTCCTGGAGGCTTTATTCGCCCCTTTATTTCTGTTCTCTCTCCACCGCCCACGCCAGCCTAGTGTGGTTTACTGGAGCCGCCGCCTGGGGCTGCCTGGGTCCCTGCGGCGTGCGTGCCCGGAGGCGCTGGGCGAGGGTGGCACGGTGGCGCGGCCGTCTGCTACCCCCCGATTTGGCTGTAACTGTGCGGGGGTTAGAGGTGCTCCGCAGGAGCCGCCGCCTGGGTCCCCCCTGCCTGTCCCGGCAGCGCGCGCGCCCCGGAGGCACTGGGCGAGGGTGGCGCGGTGGTGCGGCCGTCTGCCACCCCCGATTTCGTTATAATTGTGCCGGGGTTAGAGGTGCTCCGCAGGCGGCGCCTCCTGCGTCCCCGCTGCCAGTCCCTCCCGCGCGCGCGCGTCCCAGTGGCTCAGGACGGGGTTGGTGTGGTCCCAGCAGCGTGCGGGGATTGCTGCTGTTTGCCATTGAACTTCTCTTCAAAAGCCCTGCATTTAGGGGCTGGATGGTAGCAGTCTCACCTGCTCTGGCCCTCTCGTTCAGATGTTGTTCGATAGGCACTTTCCCAGCTATATCCGAAGACGCTCACCCTCCCCTCAGCTCAACTTCCCGAGTTCGAATTCGTTTTATCCGACCCAGATTAAACTCACAGTTCAGTTGGGCCGTGTCTGTTTTCGCCTTAGTTTCTTGTCAGCTCTAGTACCTTTTACCCCCGATTTTTGGAGTTGAGAGAGAGACAATGATTTCAGTCGTCCCCCTTTAAAGGGCAAGCGAAATACTGGAGCCCCCTACTCTCCGCCATGTTGCCTATCTCCTCCCAGATTCTTCTTTATAATTAAGAGTTTGTTTCTTGGTTTCATTCTCTCTTTACCTCTCTTTTACCCTTTGCTCATTTGTTTCGTTCCTTAAATTCCACATGTGAGTGAGATCATATGGTATTTGCCTTTTCTGATGTATTTTTCTTAGCATTATGCTGTCAAGCTCCACCCATGTCATTACAAATGGAAAGATTTCATTCTTTTTTATGGCTTAATAATATTCCATGGAGTATGTGTATATGTATATATACCTCTTCTATATCCACTCATCAATCAGTGAACACTTGGGCTGCTTCCATATCTTAGTTATTGCAAATAAGGCTACTAAAAACATATACATGTATTTCTTTGAATTAATGTTTTTGTAATCTTTGGGTAAATAACCAGTAGTGTGATGGCTGGATTATAGGGTAGTTCTATTTTTAACTTTTTGAGGACCCTCCATACTGTTTTCCAGAGTGACTGAACTGTTTGCATTCCCACCAAGAGTGCATGAGGGTTCCTTTTTCCCCACATCCTTACCAGCACCTGTTCTTTTTTCCCTGTGTTGTTAATTTTTACCATTCTGACAGATGTGAGGTGATATCTATTGTAGTTCTTATTTGCATTTCAATGATGGAAAGTGATGTTGAGCATCTTCTCATAGGTCTGTTGGTTGTCTATTTGTCTTCTTTGAAGAACTGTATGTTCATATCTTTTGCCTATTTTTAACTTGGATATTTGTGTTTGGAATGCTGACTTTTGTAAGTTCTTTATACATTTAGGATACTAATCCTTGATCAGATGTGTCTTTTGCAAATATGTTTTACCATTCCATAGGATGCCATTTAATTTTGTTGAATGTTTCCTTCATTGTGTAGAAGATTTTTATTTTGATGAAGTCTCAATTGTTTAACTTGTTTTTGTTTCTCTTGCCTCAGGAGATGTATCTAGAAAAAGTTGCTACAGCTTATGTCAAATAAGTTACTGCATTTTTTGCATCAAGGATTTTTATCCTTGATCTCACATTTAGTTCTTTATCCATTGTTTTTAATTTTCAAGTTAGCTGACATACACTGTAGTCTTGGTTTAAAGAATTGATTGCAGTGAATCATCACTTACATATAACACGCAGTGCTCATCCAAAAAAGTGCCCTCCTTAATACCCATTACCCATTTGCCCCATCCCCATTAACTCTCTATTTTTTCTCTGTATTTAAGACTTTCTTATGATTTGCCTCACTTTCTGTTTTTATCTTATTTTTTATAAACTTCCACCATGATCATCTATTAAGTTTCTCAAATTCCACCTATGAGTGAAATCATATGATATCTGTCTTTCTCTGACTAACTTTGCTTAGCATAATATCCTTCAGTTCCATCCACGTTGTTGCAAATGGCAAGATTTCATTCTTTTTCATTTCCCAGAAGTATTCCATTGTCTATATATTCTACATCTTAATCCGTTGATCAGTTAATAGACATTTGGGGTCTTTCCATAATTTGGCTATTCTTGATAGCACTGCTATATACATTGGGTTACATGTGCCCCTTTGAATGACCATTTTTGTATCCTTTGGAAAAATTCCTCATAGTACAATCACTGGGCCAAAGGGTAATTCTATTTTTAATTTTTGAGGAACCTCCACACTATTTCCCAGAGTGGCTGCACCAGTTTGCATTCCCACCAACAGTGTAACAGGGCTCCCCTTTCTCCACATCCTTGCCAACATCTGTTGTTTCCTGAGTTGTTAATTTTAGCCACTCTGACTGATGTGAGGTGGTATCTCAGTGTGGTTTTGATTTGTATTTCCCTGATGATGAGAAATGTTTAGCATCTTTTCATGTGTCTGTTAGCCATCTGGATGTCTTCATTGGAAAAGTGTCTATTCATGTCTTCTGCCCATTTCTTCACTGGATTATTTGTTTTTTGGGTGTTGAGTTTGGTAACTTCTTTATAGATTCTTGATACTATCAGGTATGTCATTTGAAAATATCTTCTCCCATTCTGTTGGTTGCCTTTTAATTTTGTTGATTGTTTCCTTTGCAGTGCCGAAGCTTTTTATCTTGATGAGGTCCCAATAGCTCATTTTTGCTTTTATTTCCTTTGACTTTGGGGACATATTGAGCAAGAACTTGCTGCAGCCGAGGTCAAACAGGTTGCTGCCTGTTTTCTCTGGTAGGATTTTGATGGTTTCCTGTCTCACATTTAGGTCTTTTTTCCATTTTCAATTTATTTTTGTGTATGGTGTAAGAAAGCGATCCAGTTTCATTCTTCTGCATACTGTCATCCAGTTCTCCCAGCACCATTTGCTACTGTCTATTTTCCATTGGATACTCTTCCCTGCTTTGTCAAAGATTAGTCAACCATATATTTGTGGGTCCATTTCTGGGTTCTCTATTCTATTCCATTGGTCTATATGTCTGTTTTTGTGTCAATACCACACTGTCTTGATGATTACAGCTTTGTAATACAGGATAAAGTCCGGGATTGTGATGCCTCCAGGTTTGGTTTTCTTTTTCAACATTACTTTGGCTATTTAGGTTTCTTTGTTGTTGTTTTTCCGTACATACTTTAGGATTGTTTGTTCTAGCTCTGTGAAGATTGCTGGTGGCATTTCAATTAGGATTGCACTGAATGTGTAGATTGCTTTGGGTAGTATTGACATTTTAACAATGTTTGTTCTTCAAATCCTGGAGCATGGAATCCTTTTCCATTTCTTTGTGTCTTCTTCATTTCTGTCATAAGCTTTCTATAGCCTTCAGCATAAAAATATTATACCTCTTTGGTTAGTCTTATTCCTAGGTATTTTATGTGTTTTGTCACAAATCGTAAACAGGATTGATGCCCTGATATCTCTTTCTTTTGCTTCATTAATGATGTATAGAAATGCAACTGATTTCTGTACATTGATTTTATATCCCGCAACTTTGCTGAATTCACATATCAGTTCTAGCAGTTTTTGGGTGAGTCTTTTTGGTTGTCCACATAATCTGTGATGAATCAAAGGTTGATTTGGATGCCTTTTATTTCTTTTTGTTGTCTTATTGCTGAGGCTTGGTTTTCTAATACTATGTTGAAGAACAGTGGTGACAGTGGACATTTCTGACATGTTCCTGATCTTAGGGAGAAAGCTTTCAGTTTTTCCCGCACTGAGTATGATATAAGCTGTGGGCCTTTCATAGATGACTTTTATCATGTTAAGGTTCATTCCTTCTATCTCTACTTTCTTGAGGGTTTTTATTAAGAAAGGATGTTGTATTTCATCAAATGTGTTTTTTTTTCTGAATATATTGAACCATATGGTTCTTATACATCTTCTATTAATGGGATGTATCATGATGATTTATTTGTGAAATTTGAACCAGCCCTGGAATGAATCCCACTTGGTTATGGTGAATAATTATTTTAATATACTATGAAATTCAGTTTGCTAGTATCTTGTTGAGAATTTTTGCATCCAGTTTAATCAGGGATTTTGGCCTGCAATTCTCCTTTTTATTGGGGTCTTTCTGGTTTGGGAATCAAGGTAATGCTGGCTTCATAGAATAAGTCTGGAAGCTTCCCTTCCATTTCTCTTTTTTGGAGGAGTTTGAGAAGAATAGATATTAACTCTGCTTTAATTGTTTGGTAGAATTCCCCTGGGAAGCCATCTGGGTATTCTCTAATAATTACCTGTATTCCTGTGGTGTTGGTTATGATCTTTCCTCATTCATTTGTGTTTTATCTACTTGTGTCCTCCCTCTTTTCTTTTTGAGAAGTCTGACTAGGTCTTTATCAATTTTGTTTATTCTTTCAAAAGATCAGCTCTTAGCTTCATTGACTTGTTCTGCTTATTTTTATTATTATACATTGTTTATTTCTGCTCTAATCTTTATTATTTATCTTCTGCTGGCTTTGGCCTTATTTTGTTCCTGTATTTCCTGCTCCTTTAAGTGTAATGTTAGGTTGTGTATTTGGGCCCTTTCTTGCTTCTTGAGATAAGACTGAATTGCAATGTATTTTCCTCTTAGGACTGCTTTTTCTGCATCCCAAAGGGTTTGGACTGTCATGTTTTTTATTTTCACTTGCTTCTATATTTTTTAAAAATTTCTTCATTAATTTCCTGGTTGACCCCTTCATTCTTCAGTAGGATGTTCTTTTACCTCCATGTATGCGGAGGCTTTCCAAATATTTTCTTGTGGTTGCTGTCAAGTTTCAAAGTGTTGTGATCTGAAAATATGCATATGATGTCAGTATTTTTAAACTTGTTGAGTACCGTTTGTGACCCAGTTTTTGATCTATTTTGGAGAATGTTCCATGTGCACTCGAGAATAATGTGTATTCTGTTGCTTCAGAATGAAAAGTTCTGAATATATCTGTTAAGTCCATCTGGTCCAATGTGTCATTCAGAGTCATTGTTTCCTTATTGATTTTCTGCCTAGATTATCTGTTGATTGCTGTAACTGGGTTATTAAAGTCCTCTAAAATCATGGTATTATTATCTATAAATTTTTTTATGTTTGTGATTAATTGATTTATGTATTTGGGTGTTCCATATTGGGGACATAAATATTTACAATCGTTAGCTCCTCTTGATGGATAGACCCCTTAATTTTGATATAATGCCTTTCTTAATCTGCTGTTACCATCTTTGTTTTAAAATCTAATTTGTCTAATATAAGTATGGCTCCTCCAGCTTTCTTTTGACCTCCATTAGCATGATAAATCCCATGACTTCTCCATCCCCTCACTTTCAATCTGTACATGTCCTCAAGTCTAAAATGAGTCTCTTCTAGGCAGCGTATAGATGGATCTTGAGTTGTTTTTTTTTTTTTTTCAATTCTGATACCCTATTTCATTTGATTGGATCATTTAGTCTATTTACATTCAAATATATGGATTTATTGCCATTGTTTTTATCTGTAGTATTCTCGTTTGTGGTGATATCTATGGTCTTTTGTAATCTTTGCTGCTTTCCACTCACAGAGTCCCCCTTACAATATCCTGCAAGGATAGTTTAGTGGTCATGCACTCCTTTAGTTTTCGTTTGTCTGGAAAGCCTTTATCTTTTCTTCTATTCTGAATGATGGCCATGCTGGATAACCGATTCTTGGCTCCATATTTTTTCTATTCAGCACCTTAAATATTTCCTGCCACTCCCTTCTAGCCTGCCAAGGTTCCATAGACAGGTCTGCTACTGCCCTTATATGTCTACCCTTGTAGGTTAAGGCCGATTTTTCTCTACTTGCCTTCAGAATTTTCTCTTTATCTTCATATTTTGCCAATTTCACTATGCTATATTGTGGTTTTCACCTGTTTTAGTTGATTTTGAGGGAGTTCTCTGTGTCTCTTGGATTGGATGCCTGTTTCCTTCCCCAGATTAGGAAAGTTCTCATCTATAATTTGTTCAAATAAACTTTCTACCCCTTTTTCTCACCTTCTTATTCTGGAACTCCTATGATATGGATACTGTTTTGTTTCATGGAATCACTTAGCTCTCTAATTCTCCCCTCATGTCTAGTAATTTCCCTTCCCTCTTTTTTCCAGCTTCATCATTTTCTATAATTTTACCCTCTATTTTACATATTCTCTCTTCTGCTTCTTCTATCCTCGCTGTCATTGTATCTAGTTTATTTTGCATCTCATTTATAGCATTTCTTAATTCATTGTGCCTTTTTTTTAGGTCTTTGGTTTCTGCAACGATAAATTCTCTGCCATCTTCTAGGCTCTTTTTCAAGCCCAGCTATTAGTCTTATTACTGTTATTCTAAATTCTTGTTCAGATATATTGTTTATATCTGTTTGAGCAATTCTCTGGTTGTCATTTCTTCCTGGATCGTGTTTTGAGAATTTTTCTATTTCATCATTTTGGCTAGGTTTCTGTGTTTTATGTGTTTTAATAGCTTGTTGTGTGTCCTGCACCTATGAGTAATACTATATTAAAAATTGGCCATACACTATTTAGGTCCTGGCACTTCAGGAAGTGTTTTTGAAGTGTGTCGTGTGCACTCTTTTGTGTTTTGGATGCTCTATCCCACTGGTCAGCCCTCTGCAAACCTCCTCCTTATTTGTAGTGTTGGTATGTTTGGACCTTCCATCAGGTGTACTTTGATGTGTTCATTGTAATAAGCCTGGAAAAAAGGAAAGTGTGGGCAGCCTGATCCCATACAGAGAGAAAAATGAAAGGGGCATCAAAAAATTTATAAAGAATCAAAAAATCTATAAAGCTTAATTCAGAGAGAGAAAGGAAATTAAATAAGAATGAGATATTGAAAAGGTGTAAAAAGAGTAGAGTAAAAATCCCTGATTGCAGAAACAAACGAAGAAAACAGAAGAAAAAATATATATGTAATAAGATTTGACCAAAAAGCAAATCCGAAAGCATGAGCCTGATTCCAGAATAAAAAAAGAAGAGAGTAGAAAGAAGTGAAGAGAAGAGAAAAGAAAAAGAAAAAAAGAAAAGAAAAGAAAAGAGAAGAAAAGGAAAGGAAAGGAAAGGAAAGGCAAGGCAAGGCAAGGCAAGGCAAGGCAAGGCAAGGCAAGGCAAGGCAAGGCAAGGCAAGGGAAGGGAAGGGAAGGCAAGGCAAGGGAAGGGAAGGGAAGGGAAGGGAAGGGAAGGGAAGGGAAGGGAAGGGAAGGAAAAAGAAAACAGAAACGACACAACACTCTGGAACCAGAGGCTGTGCTGGTCTGAAGGAGAGGCTGTCTGTGTTGGGTCAGTCAGTCTTCTTCCAGTAGATAAGCTATTTCCTGGCATGGAGGAGTGGGGTTTGGTGTAAGCAGGTCATGCATCCACTGGAGGTTGCTGTGATGCTCTCTGCAGTCCAAATATGTTGGTGATGGGAACAAAAATGGCAACGCCCCAATCTCTCCTCCCCAGATCGGGTGTTGCAAATCAAGCTGTTCAGGCAGCCCTCACTGAGTATCTTGGGCAGTTGGCTTACCTGTTACACAATTCTCCAGTGCCTACTAGGCAGTTGGCTGGGATTCAAAACCTGAAGTCTTAAAGGGCCCTGGACCAGACCCTGTTCTGGTGCAGCACCACTCAGCCCTGCTGATAAAAGACTTTGAATTTATTTTTGTGTACAGTGTAAGAAAATGGTCCAGTTTCATTCTTCTACATGTTGCTGTCCATTTTTCCTGCTTTGTCGAAGATGAGTTGACCATATAGTTGTACATCCATTTCTGAGTTTTCTATTCTTTTCCATTGATCTGTTTGTTATTTTTGTTCCATTACCATTCTCTTTTGATTACTATAGTTTTTTTAATATAACTCGAAGTCCAGAATTGTAATGCCTCCATATTTGTTTTTATTTTTCAAGGTTGCTTTGGCTGATTTGTGTCTTTCGTGGTTTCATACAAATTTTACGATGGTTTTTCCTAGTTCTGTAAAAAATGCTGTTGGTATTTTGATAGAGATTCCATTAAATGTGTAAATTGATTTAGATAGTATAGATATTTTAATATTTGTTGTAATCTATGAGTATGGACTGTACTTCCATTTCTTCGTCTCGTCTTTAATTTCTTTCATAAGTGTTTCATAGTTTTCAGAGTACAGATATTTTATACCTCCTTGGTTAGGTTTATAGCTAGGCATATTATTGTTTTTGGTACAATTGTAATTGGGACTATTTTCTTATTTTTTATTTCTGCTTCTTCATTATTGGTGTATAGAAATGCAACAGATTTCTGTACCTTGATTTAGTATCCTGCTACTTTACTAAATTTGTTTATCAGTTCTAGGAGGCTCTCAGTGGAGTGTTTTTGTTTCTGTATGTAGTATCCTGTCATCTGCAAATAGCATTTTTCTTCTTATTTACCAATTTGGATGTCTTTTATTTATTTTTGTTTTCTGATTTCAGTGGGTAAACTTTCAGTACTATGTTGAATAGAAGTGGTGAGAGTAGAAATCCTTGTCTTGTTCATGACCTTAGGAAAAAAGCTCTTAGTTTTTCCCCATGAGTATGATGTTCGCTGCGCTTTTCTCATTTATGAGGTATATTCCCCCTATATTTTGAGGTATGTTCTCCCATAAACATTTTGTTGAGGGTTTTTTTAAATCATAAATGGATGTTAAACTTTTTCAAGTGCTTTTTCTATATCTATTGAAATGATCATATGGTTCTATCCTTTCCTTTATTGATGCCATGTGTCATCTTGTTTGATTTGCGAATATTGGACCATGCTTCAAACACAGGAATAAATCCCACTCGGTTGTGGTGAATGATTTTTTTTGTAGTTTCATGTTTTTATGTAAATTCCAGTTAGTTAACATTCGGTGTAATATTAGTTTCAGGTACAGGATTTAGTGATTCATTAGTTACATATAACACCCAATGCTCATCACAAGTGCCCTCCTTAATACCTGTCAGCCATTTAACCCATCCCTTCACCCACATCCCCTCCAACAACCCTGTTTTTCTCTGTAGTTAAGTCTGTTTTATGGCTTGCCTCTCTCTTTTTATACCCTGTGTTCATTTGTTTCGTTTCTCAAATTTCATATATGAATGAATTCATATGGCATTTTTCTTTCTCTTACTGATTTATTTTGGTGAATGATTTTTTTAGTGCATTAAATGTTTGATAGAATTCACCTGTAAAGCCATCTCATCCACGATTTTTTATTTTTATTTTCATTTATTTATTTATTTATTTGGTTTGGAGGTTTTTGGTTACTGATTCAATTTCTTTGTTGGTTATTGGTCTGTTCAAATTTTCTATTACTTCCTGTCTCAGTTTTGGTAGTTTATATATTTCTAGGAATTTATCATTTCTTCTTGGTTATCTAGTTTGTTGGCATATAGTTTTATCAATATTCTGTTAAATTTTTTGTATTTGTATGGTGTTGGTTGTTATTTCTCCCTCTCTTTGGTGATTTTATTATTTGATTTCTTTCTCTTTCCTTCTGATACGTCTAGCTAGAGGTTTATCAGTCTCATCAATTTTTTTTAAAGAACCAACTACTGATTTAATTGATCTGTTCAATTGGGTTTTTTAGTTTCTATACCTGTTATTTCTGCTTTAATTTTTATTATTGCCTTCATTCTGTTGGTTTTTGGTTTTCTTGTTGTTCTTTTTCTTGCTCTTCTATATATAAGGTTAGGCTGTTTTTCTGATATTTTTCTTGCTTCTTGAAGTAGACCTGTATTGCTATAAACTTCCCCTCTTAGAACTGCTTCTGCTGCATCCCTGAAATTTTGGTCCATTGTGATTTCATTTTAATTTGATTCCATGCACCGTTTGATATCTTCTTTTATTTCCTGTTTGACCCATCATTGTTTCATAGCATGTTAATCAACTTTCATTTATTTGTGGTCTCTTCAGGTTTTCTCTGGTGGTTGACAACTTGTTTCATAGCACTGAAGTGAGAAAAGATGCATGGTGTGACTTCAATCTCTTGAATTTGTTGAATATTGTTTTTTGGGCTAATATGTGATCTATTCTGGGGAATGTTCCATGTGCACTTCAAAAGAATGCGTATTCTGCTGTTTTAGGGAGAAGTGTTCTGAATACATCTGTGTTAAATCCATCTGGTCCAATGTGTCATTCAATTGTACTGTGTCCTTGTTGACTTTCTGTTTAGATGATCTGTCCATTGATGTAATTGGGGTGCAAATTCCCCTAATATTGTATTATTATCAATTAATTCCTTTATGTCTGTTATTAAGTTTTTATGTATTTGGTTTCTACTATGTTGGGTGCATATATATTTACAATTGTTATATCTTCTTGTTGGATTTCCCCATTATTGTTATATACTGTCTTTCTTTGTCTCTTATTAAAGTCTTTGTTTTAAAGTCTATTTTTCCTGGGGCTCCTGGGTGGCTTAGGTGGTTAAGCATCTGGCTTCAGCTCACATCATGATCTCAGTTTGTGGGTTGGAGCCCCACATTGGGCTCTGTCAGTGAGGAGCCTGCTTAGGATTCTCTCCATTTCCTTCTCTTTCTGCCCCTTCCCTCACTTGTGCTTTCTGTCTCTCAAAAATAAATAAATAACCTTTTATTAAAAACTTAAAAAATAAATGAAGTCTATTTTGTCCAAAATATGTGTTGCTACTATGGGTTTCTTTTCACATCCATTTGCATGATAAATGATTTCCATCCTATCACTTTCAATGTGCAGGTGTCTGTAGGTCTAAAATGGGTTTTTCCCTATAAATTACAGACTTTTTTGTCTCATCACTTTTAAATTGCTTTCTTTAGTAGTATATTTTTCTAATTTAATTACTGTATGTCTTTGTGTGCATATGCTTTTGTTGATTTTTTTGAGAGTTCTCTGTGCTTCCTTCATCTGGTTGTCTGTTCCTTTCACATGATTAGGGATGTTTTCAGCCATTATTTCTTCAAATAAATTTTCTGCCCCCTTTTATCTCTCCTCTTCTTCTGAGATTCCTATAACACAAATGCTATTATGTTTGATGGAGTCACTGAGTTCCCTAAATTCATTATTGCTTTATGTAATTATTTTCCTCTCTTTTGTTCAGCTTGATTACTTTCCATTACTTTGTCTTCTAGGTCACTATGTTGTTCCTCTGCTTCTTCCATCCTGTTATTCACTCCACCAAGCATGTTTCTCATTTTATTTGTTGATCCCTTTATCTCTGCTGTCCTATTCCTTATCTTGTGTTAAAGGTCTCATTCATGTCTTTCACTCTTTTCTCAAGTCCTATGAGTATTGTTATAATCATTGCTTTAAATTCTCTATTAGGCTAGTTACTTATATCTGTTTCACTTATATCTCTGGCTGGGGCTTTATCTTCTTTTATTTGGGATAAATTTCTATTTCTCTTCATTTTGTCAGCATCTCTGTGTCATTTCCGTCTGTTATGAAAGACATCTTTTGAAAGTAACAACTTTATGAAATAGAGATGTCGTGCCCCCCCCCTCCGTTCATCAAAACCTGGCACTTCAAGCCAGGTATCTTATGTGTATTGCTTATGCCCTTCTCTTGTTTCTGAGTCACTTTTTTCTTTCAGTGCAGTTGTCTGCATTGACTTTGCCTGTTGTATGCTGTGGTTGCTCTCTGTGGTGTTTGCGTGACCCAGGCTGGCCATCTCCGAGGGTGTGTGCCCTCTGGGGAGCTTGGGAGTGGGGTAGCAGAGTTAGTAAAATTTTCTCTGGGCCAGTAGTCTTATGCTGGATCCCCTAAGCACTGTAGTGACTTGGGGCTTTGCATCTGGATAGCTGAGGATGCAAAACTGGGTGTGGCATAACAGAACGTCTGGGCATGGTTGGGCCTGGCACACAATGGTGCTGCGGGTGCCTGGCTGGTTGTGATGTTTGGGGGCAACTGTGCATCTGGTGTCTGGGCATGGCAAGTGAAGGTGCCTGTGGCCTGTGGGTGCATGACTGGGCAGTGCATTGTGGCTGAGCACAGTGCACAGGCAACAGCTATGCACAGGGAAGTTTGGTGGAGTATGGTTTTAAACATTTTTGCCTTGTGTTTAGGGCTTAGAGTAGCAGGCTTGGAGTGGGAAAGTCCTCAAGAGATCTCATGTATGTAGAGCACTGCTAGCAGGCTAGGTAACAAGGGTCTTCGCAGCCCCATCTCCCACAGGTGGCTCTGTGTTTATGCTGGGTTAGGGGAAGAAAATGGGACTTGCCGGTTCCCTCATTTTCAGAGAAGTCTGACAACACACTCCAAAATCACTATGAACAGATTTATCTCCCATTTTCCCTGTTGTTATGTAAACTGATGTTTTTATGTTGCTTCTCAGTGCTCGCTCTGTGTCTTTAAGGGCAGCGACTGTTCTTTCACTCAGCCTCCTGACTTGTTTAGTGCTGAGTCAGCTGACTTTTAAAGCTCCAAGACAGAAGTCCCATTAGTTACATAAACACAGAATTCAGCCCCTCTGGTTTTTATGGAGAGATTTGTTGCTAACCTTATTTGTCTTTCCTTGTAAGTTAGGGACTTCTTTGGTCTTACTGCTTTTAAGATTTTTTCATTATCTCTGAATTTTACAAATTTAACCATGAATATGTCTTGGTGTTAGACTGTTTTTCTTGATTTTGATGGACATTCTCTGTGGCTCCTCGATTTGTAAGTCTGTTTTCTTCCTTAGACTAGGGACATTTTCAGCTATCATTTCCTGAAATAACACTTCTGCCCCATTTTTCTCTCTTCTTTTTCTGGGACTCCTGTGAAACTAATGTTATCATGCTTTATGGAGCCACTGAGTTTCTTGAAAGTCTACATTCATGATCCAATATTTTTCCTTCCCTCTTCTTTTCAGCTTTATTACTTTCCATAATTTTATATTCTATGCCATTATTCTTTCCTCTGCTTCTTCCGTCCTTGTGGTCATTACATTTAGTCACTTTCGAATCTCAGTTATTGCATTTTTCATTTTGGTCTGACTGGTTCTTAGGTCTTTTATCTCTGTGATAAAGATTCCTCGGTGTCTTCTATGCTTTTATAAAGCCCAGCTAGTATCCTTATGACTGTTACTTTAAATTTTGGAAAAGGCGTATTACTTATATCTGCTTTGATTAGCTCCTGGGCCATGACCTTTTCTTGTTCTTTCTTTTGGGATGAATTACCCTATCCTGGCATTTTCTGTAGCTCTCTATCTTCTGTATGTTAGGAAATCCTGTTATGTTTCCTGCTCCTGAGAGTACTGGCTATATTAATAAGAATTCATATACTGTCTAGGGCCTGGAACTCCAGGAAGTGTCCCTGGTGTATGATGTGTGCATTTTGCTGTTGTTTTAGCTGCTGTATCCCCCAGGTCAGTCATCTGCAGAGGCTCTCTTTTCCTGAAGTGGGTAGTATTTGGACCTTGGCCAGAGTGTGAAAAATTTTAACTAGGTGTGCTCTTATCTGCCTGTTAAAAGAGACCTGAAGCTATTCTCACTACAGCTGAAGTTTGAAGCATTCTATGGCTAATAGGTGTGGTGTATGCAGGGAGTTTGAGCTGGTCTTCTGTGGGAAGAGATGAGTTCTGGTTCTCAGGCATACCTGCCCAAGAAAAGCAGCACCTGCAGAGCACATGGTGGTGGGGCTTGGTGTAAGTGGTTTAGGTTGCCACTGTTGGCTCTGTGCTGCTTACTGAAGTTTATGCTGAGGGATTGGGTAAAGGAATGGTGCTAGTCCCCTCCTCTGTACTCAGAGAAGGAAGTTTGCATCTGCCACTGTTCAGAAACCCTCCAAGAAGAGCAAACAATCCTCCCTCATGTGTACAAGGAAGTGGACACATGATTCCTCAGATTCCTGCCTTCACCTTGTCTGTGTCTGGGCTGTTTGCTCACCCAGCAGTGCAGTGAACCCGTGTTGTATCCCAAGCAGGCTGACTGAGTTTTAAAATTCCAATCTATAGGGATTTGGCCCTGGTCTTCTGGAAGAAGGTATCGTCACACTGGGACTGATGCAGGTTTGTCCCAGAATGGCAGTCACACCAACACGCAGAGGTATGGAGACAGATGTCAAAGAGCCAGTATCCAGGTTAGCCACCCTTAGCAGGTGTTTCTGCACCTATTCTGAAGGGTCGGGGTGGGTAACGGCACCTGCTGGCTCTTTTGTCCTGAGAAAAGGAATACCACCTCTCCCATATGTGCTCCAAGGAGGAGGGACCATCTCTCCCAGTGCATTCCAAGGGATCCCCAGATCCCTTTGTGTGCGCTTAGACTATCTGCCTTCCTTCTCCACCACAGGAGTACTGTAGCACCCTCAGGGCTCCACACCAGCTATGCTGCAGACCTCTAAAACTCCAGTCTTTGAGACCTACTGGTTGTAAAACTCACAAAAATTAGCCTCTCTTGTTTTCCCAGTCAATGGCTTTGGGGAAATGTTTTCCTTGTGCAATTCTATGTGTGCTCTTCTTTCTCTCACTCCTTTCTATGACCAGGGTTCCTTCCTCTCCACAGAATTTTTGATCCTTTTCTCCTCCAAACAACATCTCTGTAACTCCTCCCTTACATAATGTCTCTTCTCTCCCTCTCATTGTGCAGTTTGTTTTCTCAGTCTTCAGACTGATTTCTTGGGTATTCAGAATGATTTGATATCTTTCTAGCTGTGATTGAGGGACAAGGCAAGCCTACTGTCCCCTACTTCTCCTCAATTTTAGATTCTCCTCACAAACTCTGGTTTTTAAAGCCAAACATTATGGGAGTTAGTATCCCCCCTGTGAGCTCCCTGATACGAGAGCCCATTTCTCTGCTCTCTCTATCTGTGCAGATCTTTGCTTCCTGTTGGCAGTATTCCTCAGTCTTTCTGACCTTCCTAAACTTTGAGATGCAGTTTCCTCTCTATACTTAGTTGTGGGACTTGTTCTGCCAATATTCAGATTGCTCACTGATTTATTGACTTGGATGTGGATGATATCCAGTTGAGAACGTTTAATGAGGTGAAATCAGGGTCTTCCTACTCTACCATCTTCCCAAGCTCCTGAAAGCATAATATTTGTTAATTATAGTTTATTTTCAAATTGGTTTACATATAACACCCAGTGTTCATCCCGTCACCCCCTCTCCCCCGCCCTCAACCCCTTCACCCTCAGTTTGTTCTTAGTCTTTGAGAGTCTCTTATGTTTTCTCTCCCACCCTCTCTGTGTCTCTTTTTCTCCTTTCCCCTCTTCCCCTCCCCCCGGTTTTTGCTTAGTCTCACAAAGTCCACCTATTCGTGGAAACATATGGTATCTGTCTTTTTCTGACTGACTTATCTCACTTAACATAATACCCTCCAGTTCCATCCATGTTGCTACACATGGCCAGATATCATTTTTTCTCATTGCCACGCAGTAGTCCATTGTATATATGTACCACATCTTCTTTATCTGCTCATCAGTTGATGGGCACTTGGTCTCTTTCCATGATTTGGCTATTGTCAAAAGTGCTGCTATGAACATTGGGGTACACATGCCCCTATGCATCAGCAGTCCTGTGTCTCTTGGGTAGATTCCTAGCAGTGCTATTGCTGGGTCATAGGGTAGCTCTATTTTCATTTCATTTTCATTTTTCATTTTCATTTTTTTTGAGGAACCTCCACACCGTTTTCCAGAGTGGCTGCACCAGTTTGCATTCCCACCAACAGTGTAGGAGGTGCTTGCTTCTCCACATCGCCGCCATCATCTATAGTTTCCTGATTTATTCATTTTAGCCACTCGAACCGGTGTAAGGTGGTATCTCAGTGTGGTTTTGATTTGTGTTTCCCTGATGATGAGTGACTTTGAGCATCATTTCATGTGTCTGTTGGCCATCTGAATGTCCTCTTTGGAGAAGTGTCTATTCATATCTTCCGCCCAATTCTTCACTGGATTATTTGTTTTTCGGGTGTGGAGTTTGGTAAGTTCTTTATAGATTTTAGATACTAGTCCTTTATCCGATGTGTTATTTGCGATGATGTTTTCCCATTCCGTTGGTTGCCTATTCGTTTTGTTGGTTGTTTCTTTTGCCATGCAGAAGCTTTATTATCTTGATGAGGTCCCAGTAGTTCATCCTTGGTTATAATTCCCTTGCCTTTGGAGACGTGTCAAGTAAGAAACTGGTGCATCTTAGGTCGCAGAGGTTTTTTCCTGCTTTCTCCTCTAGGATTTTGATGGTTTCCTGTCTCACATTCAAATCTTTTATCCATTTAGAATTTATTTTTGTGAGTGGTGTAAGAAAGTGATCTAGTTTCATTCTTTTGCATATTGCTGTCCTGTTCTCCCAGCACCATTTATTAAAGAGACTGTCTTTTTTCCATTGGATACATTTTCCTGCTTTATCAAAGATTAGTTGGCCATATTCTTGCGGGTCCATTTCTGAATTTTCTATTCTATTCCATTGGTCTATATGTCTGTTTTTGTGCCAATACCACACAGTCTTGATGACTACCGCTTTGTAGTAGAGGTTAAAGTCTGGGATTGTGATGCTTCCCGCCTTGGTTTTATTCTTCAGTATTATTTTGGCTATTCCAGGTCTTTTGTGGTTCCATACAAATTTTAGGATTGTTTGCTCTAGCTTTGAGAAGAATGCGGGTGCAATTTTGATTGGGATTGCACTGAATATGTAGATTGCTTTGGGTAGTATTGCCATTTTGACGATATTTATTCTTCCAATCCATGAGCATGGGATGTTTTTCCATTTCCTTGTGTCTTGCTCAATTTCCTTCATAAGTTTTTTATAGTTTTCAGTGTAGAGGTCGTTCACATCTTTGGTTAGGTTTATTCCTAAGTATTTTATGGTTTTTGGTGCAATTGTGAAAGGGATTAGCTTCTTTATTTCTCTTTCTGCTGCTTCATTGTTGGTGTATAGAAATGCCACCGATTTCTGTACATTGATTTTGTATCCTGCAACTTTGCTGAAATCATGGATCACGTCTAGTAGGCTTTTGGTGGATTCTGTCGGGTTTTCCATGTAAAGAATCATATCGTCTACAAAAAGTGAAAGTTTGACTTCCTCCTTGCCAATTTTGATGCCTTTTATTTTGTTTGGTTGTCTGATTGCTGATGCTAAGACTTCCAACACTATGTTCAATAGCAGTGGTGAGAGTAGACACCCCTGTCGTGTTCCTGATCTCAGGAGGAAGGCTCTCAATTTTTCCCCATTGAGGATGATATTAGCTGTGGGCTTTTCATAGATGGCTTTTATGATGTTTAAGTATGTTCCTTCTATCCCGACTTTCTCGAGAGTTTTTATTAAGAAAGGGTGCTGTATTTTGTCAAATGCTTTTTCTGCATCTATTGACAGGATCATATGGTTCTTATCTTTTCTTTTGTTAATGTGATTTATCACGTTGATTGATTTGCAAATATTGAACCAGCCCTGCAACCCAGGGATGAATCCTACTTGATCATGGTGGATAATTCTCTTTACATGCTGTTGGATTCGATTTGCTAGTATCTTGTTGAAAATTTTTGCATCCATATTCATCAGGGATATTGGCCTGTAATTCTCTTTCTTTGCTGGGTCTCTATCTGGTTTGGGAAGCAAAGTGATGCTGGCTTCATAGAATGAGTCCTGGAGTTTTCCTTCCGTTTCAATTTTTTGGAACAGCTTGAGGAGGATAGGAATTGCCTTTTTTTTAAATGTTTGGTAAAATTCCAAACTATTGGAAAGCTATCTGGTCCAGGGCTTTTATTTGCTTGGAGGTTTTTGAAAGCTGATTCAATTTCTTCATTAGTTATGTGTCCGTTCAAATTTTCTATTTCTTCCCGTTTGAGTTTTGGTAGCATGTGGCTCTTTAGGAATTTGTCCATTTCTTCCAGGTTGCCGAGTTTGGTGGCATATAATTTTTCATAGTATTCTCTGATGATTGCTTGTATTTCTGAGGGACTGGTTGTAATTACTCCCTTTTCATTCACGATTTTATCAATTTGAGTTCTCTCTCTTTTCTTTTTAAGAAGCCTGACTAGAGGTTTGTCTATTTTATTTATTTTTTCAAAGAATCAGCTTTTGGTTTCAGTGATCTGTTCCACTACCTTTTCTGTTTCCTTATGGATTTGGAATTTGTGCCCTGATCTTTGTTATTTCTCTCTTTCTGCTGGGCTTGGGTTGTTTTAGTTGTTCTGCTTCTATTTCTTTTAGGCATCCTGTTAGAATTTGTGTTATTGATTTTTCTTGTTTCTTGAGATGGGCCTGGATTGCAATATATTTCCCTCTCAGGACTGCCTTTGCCGCATCCCAGAGCATTTGGATTGTTGTATTTTCATTTTCATTTTTTTCCATGTATTTTTTTAATGTCTTCTCTGATTGCTTTGTTGACCCACTCATCTTTTAGTAGGTTATTTCTTAGCCTCCATGTTTTTGGATTATTCCAGTCTTTCTCCTGTGGTTAATTTCAAGTTTCAAAGCATTGTAGTCTGACAGTGTGCACGGTATGATCTCACTTCTTTTATATTTATTCAGAGCTTTCCTGTGCCCCAGAATGTGGTCTGTCTTGGAAAATGTACTGTGTGCAGTTGAGAAGAATGTAAATTCCTTTGCTTCTGGGTGAACGACCCTGAAGATGTCTGTTAGGCCCATCTGTTCTAATGTGTCGTTCAGGGCCATTGATTCTGTGGTGATTTTCTGTTTTGTGGATCTATCCAATGCTGAGAGTGGAGTGTTAAGGTCCCCTACTATTAGGACATTTTTATCGATGAGGTTGCTAATGTTTGTAATTAGTTGTTTTACAAATTTGGGTGCCCTTGAATTTGGCGCATAGATATTTATAATTGTTAGCTCTTCCTGCTGGATGGTCCCTGAGACTATTATATAATGTCCTTCCTCATCTCTTATTACATCGTTCATTTTAAAGTCTAATTTGTCTGATATAAGTGTGGCTACTCCGGCTTTCTTCTGACTTCCGGTAGCATGGTAGATAGTTCTCCATCCCCTCACTTTCAATCTGAAGGTGGTCTCAGGTTTAAGATGAGTTTCTTGAAGACAGCAAATAGATGGGTCTTGTTTTTTAATCCATTCTGTTACCCTGTGTCTTTTGATTGGCGCGTTTAGTCCATTTACTTCAGTGTTAATATTGAAAAATATGGGCTTACAATCACTGTATTATCTGTAAGTTTCATGTTTGTAAGGCTGTCTCTGGTAGTTTGTGTTCTTTGCAACCTTTTCTTCATAGAGTGTTCCTCAGGATCTCTTGTAGTGCTGGCTTATTTGTGATAAATTCCTTCAGTTTTTGTCTGTTGGGAAAAACCTTGATCTCTCCTTCTATTCTGAATGACAGGCTAGCCGGATACAGAATTCTTGGTTGCATGTCCTTCTTGCTCATCACATTGAAGATATTCTGCCATTCCTTTCTGGGTTGCCAAGTTTCTGTAGACAAGTCTGCTACTACCCTTATATGTCTGCCATTGTATGTTAAGGTTCTTTTGTCCCTGGCTTCTTTCAGGATTCTCTCCCTATCTTTGTATTTTGCCAGCTTCACTATGATGTGCCATGCAGAAGGTCTATTCAAGTTACATCTGTGGGGAGTTCTCTGTACCTCTTGGATTTCTTCAAGAATCCCTTCGACTCCTTTCTCTCTCTCTTCTTCCTCTGGAACTTCTATGATACGGATATTGTTTCTTTTGAGTGCATCTCTCAGCTCTCGAATTCTCCTTTCCTGTTCCTGGATCAGCTTCTCTCTCTTTTTATCTGCTTCCTCTTTTCCAATGATTTTATCTTCTAATGCACTAACTCTTTCCTCTGCCTCTTCAATCCATCTTGTGGCTGTTTCCAATTTGCCTTGTATTTCTTCCAAGTCTTTTTTAATTCTTCCTGGCCGTTTTTAAGGTCCTTGAACTCTGCCGCCCGGGGCCCCTTGCATTCATCTATGCTTTTTTCAAGCCCAGCGATTACCTTTATGATTATCATTCTATATTCATGTCCTGTTATGTTGCTTATATCTGTTTTCATTAATTCTTGAGCTGTCACTGCTTCTTGTAGATTCTTTTGAGGAGAATCTTCCATTTCGTCATTTTGGCTAGATGTGTTTTGGATTGTTTCTTGAAGTTGCCCTGGAAAGGAAAACAGACTGACAGACAAACAGAAAACAGAAATACTCAAACGTACCGACAAATGATACAGACAAGCAGTTCACAACAGAAAAAAGAATAACAAGTGACTCTCTGAGGGCAATGTCCTGAAGTACCAGCTACACGTTAAGGACAGGGTATGTAGTGTGCTGGTGGCAGAGCATATATAGAAAGAATAATGACAGATGCATGGAGCAGAAGGAAATGGATTTTGCCCAGGTAGAGCTACTAAAGGGCTTAATCCAGACTGAGAGAAATCAGAATAAGGACGGGTGCAAGGAAGAAGGAATAAAGATCGTTGTTGTCTGGATGAACTTACATGGCCTCGTTATTCCAGAAAGAGGGATAGGGAAGTACAGAAGGAGGTGCATAACATGCCTTGAGAGATTGGGTTAAAAAAATGTTTAAGCCAGTCAGTACCCTGGATAACCAGCTCAGGGATGTGGATCGGTAGGAATGAGAAAGGGAGGGATAAATTTAAAAAAGAAAAAATGACCTGGAGTTACTCCAGGCAGCAGTCTCCACTTGGCATCAATTGCTCCTGCTGATAGGTGGGTAGGAGTGTGGTTTGGTGTAGGCGGGTCCCGCCTCCACTGCCACAGGGATGTCTTTTGATGTGACTTCCTGGCTTGTGAGACAACAATGGTGTTTCTCCAGTCCCTCGCCACCAGTCCTGGAGTCTTTATTCGCCCCTTTATTTCTGTTCTCTCTCCACCATGGACACCGGCCTAGTGTGGTTCACTGGGCTGTGACGCGACCGTCTGCTACCCTCGATTTCGCTGTAATTGTGCTGGGGTTAGAGGCGCTCCGCCCGCGGCTCTGCCTCGGGATGACTGGGTGCCCGCTGCCAGTCCTGGCGGCGCATGCATCAAGCATAATATTTTTAAGATTCGTCCATGTTGTAGTGTATATCAGTACTTCATTATTTTTATGGCTGAGTAGTATTCCATTGTATAGATACACAATATCTTTTTTATCAGTTCCACTTTTCAGCTGTTATGAATAATTCTCCTATGAATCTAGGAGGGGAATTACAGGTCATATGGTGACTCTGTGTTTAATGTTGTGAAGAATTAGTAGTCTATATTTAGGACATTTTTATGTATGGGAAGTTTGGGATTCATTTCGCAAATTGACTTACTATCTACCAGGAGTCCACTCTTTGTGTATGGAAATGAAAATGTATGTAATAAATTGGATACATTTGAGGTGGAATGGAAGAGGTAGTTGTTCCATTCTTATTGATTGCATCTGGGAAGTCTTCATGAAGGAAGTGGCATATGAGTTAAGCTTTGATGGATGAATACCATTTTCATAGCAGATGAAAGGGAGTGGAATGGGACAGAAAGAGTTTTCCAAGTAGCAGAAACAGTATAGCAAAAGCAGCAAGTTTGGATAGGATATTACGATGTCAATCAAGCACAGGTTTTAGGGGATGGTGGATTAGTAAAGTAAGACAGGGTTAGATCATAGAAAGCCTCATATTCCATGAAAAGGATTTGTGAATTGATTTATTACTAAATCAATGTAAAACCATTGTACATTTTTGCGGATACAAATGACATTTTGAGGTGGGTTCTTTTAAGAAACCCAATGCTGGTACACTATTTGTCTTTCCTTAGTATTCCTGTGACATTGGATAGAAAATGAAACTAGATAACATTAGTCATGTGAGAACATAGCCTGTGAGGTACTGTGAGTAAAGTGACTGAAATAGCCAAGGACAGAGTACAGATACATATGTCTGCATGTGCCTGAAAATGTGTTATCTTTCCAAAAATTCTGAGTATTTTTCTCCCAGTGTCATCATTTTTTAATTTTATTTTTTCTCTTCCTGCTTACACTCTCACCATCACTGATTTAGGTCCCTCACCAAAGTGTAACAGCAAAAGAGATAGAGATAGTAGAGGAGCATGTGGTGTAACTCTAAGAATTATTGAGGAACAGCCTTGGAAGGCATCTTCCAGATGGTCTGGAAATCTCCTCAGGTTACAGATAGAAAAACTGAGGCTCTGAGTTGGAGTATAACCTACCTATGGTAACCAGTGAACTGATAACAGAGCTGAGACTTAAAAACTAAATTTCTAGGTAACTATAACCCAACAAATCCATTAATGTATAGTAGCAATAGATGTGGGCTACAAAGAGCTAGTCATTCTCTCCCCCATACTATCCCTCTGACCATTTAGCAGATGAGTGCCAGCAATTCATTCATTCACTTATTCAGTTAGTTAGTTGTCCAGTAAGCAGGCAATTATTGAATACCCTTTGCTGAGCATTGAGGTTTATGCTTCGGTAGGGAATTGTAGCAAAGACAGAAAACAAACTAGATGAGATAAAATTAAACGTCACTGCAATAAAAGTGTATTCATTTTCTATGGCTGCTGTAACAAATTATCACCAACTTTATTGGTGATTTAACACAAATTTATTCTCTTACTGTCCTGGAGATCAGAAGTTCAAAATTAACTTTATGGGGCAAAAATAAAGGTGTTGGCAAGGCTGTTCTTTCTGAAGGTTCTGGGGAGAATACATTGCTTGCCTCCTCTAGTTCCTGGTGGCAGCTGGCATTCCTTGGCTTGTGGCCTCATTAGTCCAATCCTCAGTGTCAGTGTATTTAAATCTATCTCTGCTGCTCCATCTTCATAAATCTTTATTCTATATGTAAAATCTTCCGTATCCCTTTTAGGAAGATATATGTGATTGCATTTTGGGTCCACCTGGATAATCAAAGATAATCCCCCATCTCAAGATCCTTAATTTAATTACTTTTGTGTCATATAAGGTAACATAGTAACAAGTCCCAGGAATTAAGATGTGGACATCTTTGGGAAGTCATTATTCAGCCTACTACAAAAGGTGTACACTTAAAGGCTGATGGAAGGCATAAGACACAAGTCTGAACCTTAGAGGAAACTGGCAGGATGACAGATGAGGCTAGGATTTTTCTCTTGATAAAACAGCTGGCCCATATGGAATTCAGAAACAAGACCAAGGCCTTCTCAGCATGGAAGTCAACAGCTCATTGGAAACACTATCCAACTCTATTGAATATAGCCAGAGAAGACCATATCCAATGGACCTTGTCAAGTATAAACCAGGATGTGGAGAAAGGCTTGGAAATATAGGATGTATGCACTGCTTGACTTGTGATAGGAAAATTATTTAGTAGCAACTTGCTTACAAAATGTTAGTTTGATTTTCTATGGTCTCTGAAACAATAAGGTGCAGATGTTAGGTGCAGGAACTGCTGTTTGCTTATTTGGCTTATGTCCTGGATTGACAAGGGTCCTTGAAGGCAGTATCCAGGACTTTTCCATTTTTGTGTCACCCATGGAACTTAGTCATTTTGTTTCTTGGCCCAGGAGTCCAGTGAATATTTTTTTTTACTTCTTGAATGGCTTTTCCCCTAAGAATCTTGAGACAGGAGTTAAGAGCCTGTTGAGAGGCAAGTAGCCGAATGAAATAAGTTTCTACAAGGGCAGAAAAGCCTCACTCAGAAGAAATTCATCCTCCCGTATCCATCTTTCTCTCCTTCCCCATTGCAGAGACTGTTATCTGGCACAGATATTATTGTTATTATTATTTTTATTATCAAGGTGAATATGATAAATAGAAATAATTATAGCAATCAAAATATTCTTGTTTATATTATCAAAAATGTGCTTGCCAATACACATAGCATGTAGGAAGCATGTAGGCCTCCAATCTGAGCTCATCAAGACAGACTATGAAAAGAATAAAGGGGCCTGCTTCCAAAGCAGGAGGCCAGACCCTTTCCCTGAGAGTATGGTTAACCACTAGTGATATGCCCCTGCCTTCATCAAGGGCAATGGGACATGTATGACAGTAGGGCATCTGAGAGTCACTATCTTTCATTTTGGAAGGAGAAAGGAACAAAACACAGAGCTCTGATTATGGGCCAGGCATAGACCAACCCATTGAATCCTTTGTGAGATATTGTGAAGAAGTTCTTCTTATTGTGGACTGATGAATAATACTGAGGCTCCAAGGTGGTAAAATGTCCTGCTCAATTTGAAGGTGATGGGGTCCTCTCAGTCTCCCATCAGTTACTACATACACTGGCAGGAAGACTAGGAGCAAGAGAAGGCAGTGAGAGGTAGGAAAGAAATAGTTGGACTGAGATATGAGGGAAGCCCCAAATCTGGCTTCCTTATGGACCTGTCAGGCTCTTTTGGAAGCCAAAGCCAACGTGGCATCTCCATGGCAGCTTCCAGGATAAGCTTGTTCGGTTCATTCATTTGTCACAAATGTCTACTTTTCTGTATTCTGCCAGAATTTCAAGGGAGTCTTACGTTGGGGGGGGCGCAGAGGCTGCCTCCATTGTAGCCTCTACAGTAGCGACACCCTCACATTCCACCTCCCTTCCCCCTCAAGTGCACCAGGTCTCCAAGGGATGCAAGGTGGGGGGCCAAGGCGAAGGTATGGTGGTCCATGTGGCCCTTGGGTGTTGGGTGCAGGTGGACCCTCCATGTGGTGTGCAAAGGGGATTACTCTTTAACTTGCTGTCCCAGCTGTTTGTTTCTGGAAGCTCTGCAATTAGGCCTATGAAATGTTTGGGTTACAATTCGGAGGTCGGCCAATCAAGCAAAGCTGCTCCACTGAAGTAGGCAGTTTCCGAACCTGGACAGTGGGAAAGAAGCATAGTGGGCACGGAATTAGCGTGCACGCAGTGGGTTTGACCCGCCCTTGCCATGGCATGCACCGTATCCAGGTCGTTCAAGTCCGCCTCCTGTGAACGCTGGAAGGAATTTGCTTTGGCCTTAGGCCAGCCTTCTCTGGGCAATCAGAGAGTTCAGGTTTGTACTTCAGAGTTGGAGCTCCTCCTTTCGCTTGCCTCTTAGGCTCCATCTTCCACCGATTGTGTCCCTAAGAACCTGCCACCCCTATAACCAGTCACTGACTAGGGGCAGTGGCCACGGGTGGCTCTGTTGAATGAAGACTTCTTTGACCTCTAGCTGGAGCCATATGCATCTCTGCTGGACCTCGCAGGCATGCTTGTAACTTGTAAAGGGGGGCCGTGGCCCCAATAAGTGCGGTGGGATAGCGAGGGTGGGGGGGAATCACATCAACAACACTGCGACTTTCTTGCTTAAGCTGGCAAGGTGGGGGCCAGCAGCACTCTGCCGCAGTGACACTCTGTCCAAAGCGGCCTCTGAGCCCAGTCAGTATGTCTGTCCCTCTCCAGGTGTGCGGGACACAGAGTCTCCACCTGGCACAATTTGGCTGAGAGAGAGTAGCCTAAGTGCAGAGGCCCCCACTGGCCAGTCTGGGTCATCAAACCGAGCCCTGCAGTTTGCTGCTCACAAGGTAAATACAGCCACCTGTCTGCTCCCAACCAAACCAATGTCTGGCTCTTTCTGATTCCAGGTTAAGATGAGGTTGGAGACAACCACTTGTTGATTTAGTGAAGTTGAAAGTAGTTTGCACAAGGAATTGAGAGATTCTGTAGCCCATTCATGTTGTAACTTTAAGGAAGTCCCAGCATTTCTCTGAAACTCAAGTCCCCTATATGTGAAACCAGAGAGTTGGACTTCACTGGTTTATCTCAAAAGACCCATTAGACCAGTGAAAATTAAAAAAAAAAAATAGAGCAAACTATGCTGTGGTTTCTTGCATACTTGTATTTATGGGAGTGTAGAATTGGAGCTTTATAACATTTTGAAGATGAGCCCCTGTAGGAGAACTAGAATGACACTCCGCTCCCTTCTTTCATTGGCTAAGATGTGACTAATGTCCATTCAACTAAGATAGACTTTTGATGGTGATAGTGTTTCTGGACAGTCAAGGTCTCTGAAAGGTAAAAACTCAGGGCTCTTTTTGATGTTGGTTGGATTTTCCTATGGTAGCTACATTTTCTGGTCAATGCCAAGAAAATTGCCCCGGTCTGTTGTTAAAAATTATGGAACATCTGTTGGTATAATGCATTGTGCTAAGCAACTAGAGATGAGGGCAGAGAGGACTAAATAAAGTAGGTAGGTGAATACAAAGACCATAGACTGTAATATAGGGCAGAAATTTGCTTTGGTGGGGAGTGCAGAAAATGCAGAAGGCATGTGGAACAGTAAAAAATACACTGGAGCCCTGGGTTCTAATTTTGGCTGGTTAACTAAGACAGCTCCGTCTACCTCCTCAGGCCTGCAACTTTAAGGCCTTGTGATATTAGATAAGTATTTCTGGCTTGGGTGAGTTCTTAAGAGGCATTTGTGGTGGGCCTTGAAGGGTTCTCTGTAGGATTTACATGAAAAGAGCAGGACAGCAGAGCCCGGGACAGAGCTTTTTTGGGCAAGAGAATACATGTGTGCCTTCCTGGAGGCAAGGAGGTGCTGGATATCCAGGGCACAGCTAATGGCTCTTTTGACTGCTGAACCAAGAAAGGGAAAAAAGAGCTGAGGTTGCAAAGGGAAACCTTCAACACCAAATCTAGGTATTTTGGACTTGCGCCTGGAAAGGCAGTAGTAGCTATGACTGGTTTGTGAGTTGGGCAGCTCTTTTGAGAAATAGTCATCATATTGGAGAGAGCCTTCAGTAATGAACTATGCCTTACCCAATAACCATTCTGCTCAGATATTTGGAAGCATGACAGTACCTACTTGTTGGGGAAGCAGAAAAGCAAATGTCCTACTGATGTTAGACAGCGCCTCTTAATGCCAACAAAGAAGAAACAGCACAGGGCTAGAGTGCTCCATCCTTGATATAGCTGCCAATGAATTGTGCACGGGTCTGGTCCTTTGCTCGAAGTCAGGATGGCTGAGCATGTTGGCTCCTGAGAGATGGCGGATGAGATGGCCAATAGATTGAGTGTAATCCTCACAAACTGTCCAAGGCTGATGGACAGAGGGTATAGTGTGGGGTTGGGGAAGGGCAGGGAAAGACAAGGTCTTCCAGATCATGTGACTTGACTTAATGATGAACCCCATTCAGAAAAGAGTTTGGAGATCACCAGTGGGATTGAGAGTGGATCCAGGTTTCTGAAGTGGAGCTGGTGATATTAAAGAAGCCCAGACAACCTGCCGGAGAAATAAAATGAAACTTGGCCTGGGAGTCAGAAGGCTTTGATTTTATCAAATCCATTTCCCTCTCTGATCCTCACTGTTTTCACTTGTAGTATGGGAGGGGGGGAAGTTGGTCTCAATGATTCTTCAAGTCCTTTCCAGCTCTAAAGAGCTATAAAAGATATATGATTTGGATACTTCATAGATGAATCTATCTGTTTTATATCAACAGACTGTACAAAATTGAAGTAATAAGGCTGGGATATACTTTTAACTGAAGGCTTAAAAATTTAAAAAAAGTGACAACTTTGTATTGGGTAGTAGGACTAGGTAGAGTGAGGGAAGACCAAAAGTAGTGCATACAGCCTTCCCCACTCTGTATTTTTCTGAAACAGTGGTCTTTGTGTTGCTGTGTTGTTGCCTTTGGAAAAATGATTTCCCTCTCTGCATCCCAGGGCCCCTGTCTTTGGTACAGGAAGGTCAGTAGAAATGTCATTGAGTTGAATTCTTTGGATATTTTCTTCTTCAACCCTCCCCCCCCCCTTTCTCTATTAACTTCCTTTCCATCCTCCACCAAAACTTCTTTGTCAAATTTCCAGTGGCCGTTGTTCTGCCCTTAACATCTGTCACATTGGGACTTTTTTTCTGTTTCTATCTGCAGAAGGCTTCTCCAAGACTCTTTGATTTGTGTTTACCAGTGAACGCCGATGTCACCTTCAACTCCTCTTTCCTAGCATCCAATGTACAACCCATCCCATTCTCAATTTACCTAGCTGCTACATCTGTACAATCAATAGTGATGATGTCTTTTTATTGTATTAAAATAAGAGTAACACTGCAACTTTAAAATGCGTCAAAAATAAGATGGATAGATTGATGAGTAAATGTACGATAATACATAAATGGAAGATAAGTAAATGAATAAACAAGTGAATTATAAACAGATAAATAAAATAGTAGGGGAAATATGTGACATGCAGTGATATTATAAAAAATTTATATAGAAGTACACAGAATCAAAAGGGAAAGTTCCCTTCATTTTATCCCCATTCCAAATTCCTCTCTCCAGAGGTAAATATAGTTCAGAGTTTTCTATATTCTCTTCTAGTACTTTTTATTATGTGTGTTTAAAAAATAAATATATAAAAATGCACCTAAAACTTTTGTTTTTAAATTTAATTGGTCACTTTATATTTGATTCTGCAATTGACATAATTTTTTTCACTTCACAATATATTTTGGAAATCTCTTCACATCAGTATATATATCTACCTCAATTTTTAAAACAGCTACATAATATTTCGTCATATGGGTATACTATAATGTATTTAAATTTTCCTTCTTGATGGACAGCTAAGTGTTTTCCAATTCTTCCCTCTAACACATGGGACTGTAGTGTACATCCTTGGCTATTTATTACCTATGTTCATGTGAGCCCTTATTTCTTTAAGTTATATTCCTAGAAATGGAATTGTGCCAAAAGGTTATGCTTTAAATTCTGACCCCCCTCACCTGAACATTTTTTAATGGACATTTTCAAACCTATAGAAAAGGTGAATAAATTGTATAGAGAACACCCATATATCCACTACCTAGATTTTGCCATTAATATTTAACTGTATTTGCTTTATCACATATCCATCTGTTTGTCTATGTTTTTATCAAGCCATCTTTTAATTTGTGTACATCTTATGAATGGAATATGGCATTTTGAGTCATTCGCATTTTCTTTTCTAGTGCAAAGGTTAAGCATATGAAAATAAAACTTATTAGCCATTTATATTTCTTTTTCTCTAAATTATCTCTTCCTATTGTTTGCCCATTTGTGGCTTGTTCACATTTTGCCTATGGATCTGTTAGAACTCTTTATTTTGTTACCTATCTTTATGCAGTGGTGCTATTGCAGAACTCATGAGATATTTTGCAAAATAATATTATTGCTGATTAAAAATTGCTCCCTTTCAACTCCTTCCCCTATATTTTACCTGAGGCTCTCATTATTTTTCACCTGGATGACAAGAATGATCTTTTAAAAACGTTTAATTAAAAACAAATCTAATGATTTAATCTCCTGCTTAAAAAAGTATGATGGTGTCAGTAATTCCCCAATTGCATATAAAATATAGCCCAACTATATTTGGACTTAAGTCTCTCTGACACCACACTGCCTATTTCTATTCTTTCTACTCTAGCTTAAAATTCGTCAATACCAGCCAAATCTAACAACTTGTTTTTCCTCATATGCACACCAAATTTTCCTGATTTTTGCTTTTCGTCAAGGCTTCCATCTAAAATGTTCTCTCCTTTCATCTCCACATGGCCAGATTTTGTTCTTCCTTTAACACCTATATCAAATACCACTTCCATTTGGCAGTCTTCCCAAAGTCCATTCCTTCAGAGAGGGTACACTTCAGAGGAAGTGTCACTATCCTCTGGCATTTCTCCCTCCCTCATTTTTTCTCTTTCTCTTTGTCTCTGTATGTCTGTCTTCCTCTCTCTCTCTCACACACACACATACAGACAGACACACACACACACACTAGTTATCACTATCTACTTAGTTACATGCATATGTGTACTATGTTTTTTCTGTTTACTATCCCTCCAAGGGCCTTAAGCTTTAGGTGCTCAGAAAATGAAGAAATGGAAATAAGCTGAAAGTAAGCACAGACGCACACCCTAAAGAATGGAATTTCTATATAAGTCTTGGAATCCCTGGTGTATCTGAAGATTTCAGGGTGGAGTGCAACAGAGGCAAAGAGAAGGATGAAACAACCTGGCATGTGTTTAGTGCTGATAGACATACTTTCTCTGAGATGAGTGATATAAAGAGCATAGCTTAATGAAGGAGGCAAGGAGGAGGGCTATGGGTGGGACCTACAGAGCTATTGCTATGCTATTGGTGCTTTGAGTGCTGCTGATTTGCCAGAATGATTCTGAAGTAATGTGGGTGAAGCCACTTTGTTATGTCACCCTTGACAAGCGGCTTCCATACTCTGAGCTTCAGTTCTCATTGGTTAAACAATGGGAAAATAATACTGATCTTGCCACAGGAAGGAGGATATTAGATGACCTGTGGGAACACAGAGTTTAAAAATAACTAAAATATGGGGTACCTGGGTGGCTCAGTTGGTTAAGCATCTGACTCTTGGTTTCTGCTCAGGTCATGATCTTGCAGCTTCATGAAGTTCTTCCTCTCTCTCTTGCCCCTCCCCTACTTGCACTGTCTCTGTCTCTCTCACAATAAATAAACTTAAAGAAATAAATATTAAAAATAAATTAAAAAATAACTAAAATACTACATAAACATGGAGTACTTATCATTATAATAATGCTTTATTTCTATGGTAATGAGTCAAAAGACCCGAGTTCCAGACATTACTTTGGAGAAGCACTTTGCCTCTCTGGGCCTTGCTTTGTTATCTGTAACACTGGATTGGCCTATATTTGTGATTTTAAGCAAAGACAACTTCCATGGAAGCCTAGTATGCATCTTATGGAACTCCTTGGGTTCTGAGATCATATGCTGGGTTGGTGCCCAAGAGATGGTCTAGACTAAGCTAAATAATCTTCAAGGGTCCTTGTGGTTCTATGAATCTATCTCTCCAGGTAGTTGTACCACTACCACTGTTTTCTAGATAAAAGGCAAGATAGATGCACAAACATGTCTCTTCCTTCCCACCTATTCATAGGTCCTTTGTTGCACTTCTCTCCCAGCCCTTATACTCTCTCTTTCATGGTCTGTGGCCTGCCTCCTGGGACTGGATATTTTTGGAATTTGTTCTCAGTTACCAAGGCCATTTATAACGCCTACGGCTTAAACTCTCTCCCTCAGCACCCCCAGTTGAAGGCTGTGTTAGCGGAGACCAATGGGTGAAAGAAAGAAGGCACAGACTGATTTCCCTTAGTCCTTTATGGAACCCCCTGAGGCTAGGACATACTGAGTTATGAGGGAGAAGAGTAACATCTGTGGCACGAGTGGCCCATAGGAGGTTGCTACACATTCCCAGAGTTTGATTCTCAGCGTTTATAACTAGCTTACAACTGTCTCTGAAGTCACTCCTGGTTTGAGAGGCCCATCTGTAGATGGCGCCAGTCCTTGCCTAGCGCCTGAAACCAAATTCTCAGTCTAGGCATTAAGGCATCCTTATGAATTAGCCTATCTCTCCCATTTCATCATTCTTTTATTAGGGCAATTGAATCTTAGAAAAAACTAACTGAAGACCACATTCGAGTAAAATGTAATTGAACTCTAGAAAACCTTACTAATTGAAGGACCACATTCAAATAAAACAGCAGTTTAAACCATTTCAGAAAGAAACTTTCTCTGGTTTAAAAGGAAAAAAAACAAACAGGGAGAGGAAAACTATATTAAACATATTTAAATCCCCCTCACCTATATTTCAATCCATGTAATGGCCAATTAAGGGCTAAGGAGAGAATCAAAGGGAAGGAAAGGGAGAAAGAGAGATGGGGTGAATGGAGGTGGGATGAAAATCAGTTGAGTGACACAGGTACTCACAAAAGGGAAAATGATGAAGTACTTACATTGCTATTTATCCTTGAGCTTTCAGAACTCCCTTCTGAATGAGAGAGAAACTACTCATAAGTTCATCAGGGCTTATGATAATGAAAGATTAACTATTCTTAAACTCATCAGAGCTGATCAGAGCACCATTACCCAAAGTGTCTCCTGTTTCCCCTCCAACAAGTCATTTGTTCTCTTCTCCACTTCCCCAACCATCCCACTCATGACCTGCTTGTCGCTATCTTGGTGCTTTCATAAATATTATTCTGCAAGCTAGACTGGAGTCCAGGAGTTCAGGAGCTGGGCTGTTGGAAGATGAAGATGGATAGAGGAAGTTGGATCCTCAGTCTGAGGTCGTTGAAGCCAGATGTAGAAGAATTTGTACAGTCAGTTCTTTTTTCTTTATGGCTCTGGTAATGGGAGTATTCGAGGGGTTAGGAGTATGGCTAGAAGACCAGAGAATGCAGTCTTAGAGAACCTAGGTCATGATCATTGTCCAACTCAAATAATCCTAAAGCCTGGTTTTAGCTAAGAGTCTCCATTTGTTTCCAGTCCCAAACCATGGATTAAGGCACATTTGCCTTTCCTGATCTTCCAATTTTTACTTCTGTGGAACACAGTGAGGAAGAGCTAGGGGGCCAAGGTTTGGAAGTAGTATAGGGTGAAAAAGAAGCCAATTGGGATTTCAAAGGAGAGCTGGCCAGTAGGACAGAGGGAATAAAAGGGTTTCTGAAGCAGTGCAAGATCTGATAGGCAGAGATTCCTGCCTGTCTGTGTTGACTTCTGATAGATTTCTGAGCAGGCAGCAAGGCTGTACTCATTGTTCTCCAGGCCTGCAACATAGGTATCTGTGGCCTCTTCAGCTTTCAAGAGAAGGCAAAGGGCTGGTGTTAAAGTGCTGGGCCCTGATATCTGGAATCTCTTCTCCTCCCACCCCCCATCCCAGATGGTCTCCTTTTTCCTTTTTCCCTTTTTTGTTTATTTCAAGGTTTTATTTAAATTATAGTTAGTTAACATATAGTGTAATATTGGTTTCAGGAGCAGAATTTAGTGATTCATCACTTACATATAACACACAGTTCTCATCACAATAAATACCCTCCTTAATACCTATCTTCTATTTAGACAATCTCCAGCCAACCTCTGCTCCAGAAACTCTCAGTTTGTTCTCAATAGTTAAGAGTCTCTTATATTTTGCCTCTCTCTCTTCTTTTTTCCTTCCTCTATGTTCATCTCTTTTGTTTTTAAATTCCACATGCGAATGAAAGCATATGATATTTACCTTTCTCTGACTTATTCGCTTTCTATAATACACTCTAGCTCCACCCACATCACTGAAAATGGCAAGATGTCATTATTTTTGATGACTGAGTGATATTCTATTGTATATATACAACTTCTTTTTTTAAAATGTCATTTTATTTTATTTTTATTTTATTATTATTATTTTTTAATGTTTATTTTTTTATTGTAATAGTTTATTTTCAAAATGGTTTACATATAACACCCAGTGTTCATCCCAACACGTGCTCTCTTTAATGCCCGGCACCCCCTCTCCCCCCTCCCTCACCCTCCACACCCTCAGTTTGTTCTTAGTCTTTGAGAGTCTCTTATGTTTTTTCTCCCTCCCCCTCTGTGTCTTTTTTTCCTTTCCCCTCTTCCCCTCCCCCTGGTTTTTGCTTAGTCTCACAAAGTCCACCTATTCGTGGAAACATATGGTATCTGTTTTTTTCTGACTGACTTATTTCACTTAACATAATACCCTCCAGTTCCATCCATCTGGCTACACATGGCCAGATTTCATTTTTTCTCATTGCCACGTAGTAGTTCATTGTATATATGTGCCACAACTTCTTTATCCATTCGTCAGTTGATGGGCACTTGGTCTCCTTCCATGATTTGGCTATTGTTGAAAGTGCTGCTATGAACATTGGGGTACACGTGCTCCTATGCATCAGCAGTCCTGTGTCTCTTGGGTAGATTCCTAGCAGTGCTATTGCTGGGTCATAGGGTAGTTCTATTTTCATTTTTTTGAGGAACCTCCACACTGTTTTCCAGAGTGGCTACACTAGTTTGCATTCCCACCAACAGTGTAAGAGGATTCCCCTCTCTCTGAATCCTCTCCAACACCTGTTGTTTCTTATGTTGTTAATTGTAGCCACTCTGACATGTGTGCTGTGGTGTCTCATTGTGGTTTTGCTTTGTATTTCCCTGATGATGAATGATGTTGAGCAACTTTTCATGTGTCTATTGCTATCTGGGTGTCTTCTTTGGAAAAATGTCTATTCATGTCTTCTGCCAATTTCTTCACTGGAATATTTGTTTTTTGGGTGTTGATTTTGATAAATTCTTTATAGATTTTGTATACTAACTCTTTATCAGATATGTTCTTTGCAAATCCGTAGGTTGCCTTTTAGTTTTCTTCATTGTTTCCTTTGCTGAGCAGAATCTTTTTATCTTGATGAGGTCCCAATAGTTCATTTTTGCTTTTATTTCCCTTGCCCTCAGAGACATGTCTATGTAAGAAGTTGCTATGGCCAAGGTGAAAGAGGTTGCTGCCTATGTTCTCCTCTAGGATTTTGGTTGTTTTCTGTCTCACAGGTAGGTCTTTTTTCCATTTTGAATTTATTTTTGTGTGTGGTGTAAGAGAGTTGTCCAGTTTCATTTTTCTGCATGATGCTGCCCAGTTTTCCCAACACAATTGTTGGAGAGACTGTACTTTTTCCACTGGTTATTTTCTGCTTTGTCAAAGATTTGTTAGCCATATAGGTGTGGGTCCACTTCGGGGTTTTCTGTTCTTTTCCATTGATCTATGTATCTGTTTTTGTGCCAGGATCATACTGGCTTGATGACCACGGCATTGTAATATAGCTCGAAGTCCAGAATTGTGATGTCTCTACTTTTCTTTTCTTTTTCCAAATTACTTTGGCTCTTTGTGATCTTTTGTGGTTCCATACAAATTTTAGGATTATTTGTTCTAGCTCTATGAAAAATGCTGATGTTATTTTGATAGGGATTGCATTAAGAGTGTAGATAGCTTTGGGTAATACACAGATTTCAACAATGTTTGTTTTTTCCAATACAAGAACATGGAATGTATTTCCATTTTGCGGTGTCATCAATTTCTTTCATAAGCTTTCTATAGTTTTCAGCATGGAGATCATTTACCTCTTTGGTTAGGTTTATTCACAGGTAACTTAGGTGTTTTGGTGCAATTGGAAATGGGATTGATTTCTTGATTTCTCTTTATGCTGCTTCTTATTTGATGTATAGAAATGTAACAGATTTCTGTATGTTGATTTTGTATGCTCCAACTTTTGTAAATTCATGTATCAGTTTTAGCAATATTTTTGATGGAGTCTTTTGGATTTTCTACACAGAGTTCATGTCATCTGTGAATAGTGAAAGTTTGACCTCTTCCTTGCCAATTTGGATGCTTTTATTTCTTTCTGTTGTCTGATTGCTGAGGCTAAGACTTTCACTAATATGTTAAATAACAGTGGTGAGAGTAGACATGCCTGTATTATTCCTGACCATAGAGGAAAAGTTCTCAATTTTTCTCCATTGAGGATCATACTAGCTGTGTGTTGTTCTTATATGGCCTTTATGATGTCGAGGTTAGTTCCCTCACTCTCTACTTTGTTAAGAGTTTTTTTTTTTTAATCAAGAATGGATGCTGTACTTTGTCAAATGTTTTTTTCTGCACTTATTGAGAGGATTATATGTTTCTTAGCCCTTCTTTTAGTAATGTGGTGTATAATGTTGATTGATCTGCAAATGTTGAAACACCCTTGTAGCCCAGGAATAAATCCCACATGATCATGGTGAATAATTCTTTAAAAATACTGTTGGATTTGATTTGCTAGTATCCTGTTTAGAACTTTTGCATCCATGTTCATCAGGGATATTGACCTATAATTCTCCATTTTTTGTGTTTATTTATTTTTGAGAGAGAGAGAGAGAGAGGGAATGGAAGAGGGACAGAGAGAGAAGAAGACGCAGAATCTGAAGCAGTCTCCAGGCTCTGAGCTGTCACCACAGAGAACAATGTGGGAATCAAATCCAAAAACTGAGATCACGACCTGAGCTGACGACAGATGCTTAAATTACTGAGCCACCAAGGCACCCCTAATTCTCCATTTTAGTGAGGATTTTGTCTGGTTTAGGAATCAAGGTAACTCTGGCCTCATAGAAAGGGTTTGGAAATTTTCTTTCCATTCCTAGTTTTTGGAACTGTTTGAGAATAGGCATTAACTTTTTAAAAGTTTATTTATTTTGAGAGAGAAAGACTACAAGATGGGGGAGTGGGAGAGAGAGAGGGAGAGAGAGAATCCCAAGCAGGCTTTGCACTGTCAGCAAGGAGCCCAATGTGGGCTTGATCCCATGAACTGTGAGATCATGACCTGAGCTGAAATCAAGTGTCAGATGCTTAACCAACTAAGTCATCTAGGAGTCCCAGCATTAACTTTTTAAAAATGTTTGATAGAATTACCCTAGGAAGCCATGTGGCCCAGAACTTTTGTTATTTGGGAGATTTTTGATTACTGATTCAATGTTTTGTTGCTTACGGGTCTGTTCAAATTTCCTATTTCTTCCTGTTTAAGTTCTGATTGTTTATATGCTTTTAGGAATTTGTACATTTCTTCCAGATAGCCCACTTTGTTTGCACACAATTTTTCATAATATTTTCTTATAATTGTTTGTGTGTATATATATATATATATATATATATATACACACACACACACATACATACATATATATATGTACACATATATGTATATATATGGTATTGGTTGTGATCTCTCCTCTTTCCTTTGCGATTTCATTTAATCAGGCCCTTTGTATTTTCTCTTTTGATAAGTCTGGCTATGGGTTGACAAATTTTGTTAATTCTTTCAAGGAATCAGCTCCTAGTTTCATTGATCTGTTTACTGTCTTTTTTTCTATATCATTTATTTCTGCTCTAATTTTTATTATTTCTCTTTGGCTGCTGGCTTTAGGTGCTGTTCCTTTTCTAGCTCCTTTTGGTGTAAGGTTAGGTTTCGTATTTGAGATTTTTCTTGCTTCTTGAGCCTCTATTGCTATATATTTCCCTCATAATGACTATTTTGCTGCATCCCAAAGGTTTTGAACTGTATGTTTTCATTTACATTTGCTTCCATTTATTTTTTATTTCATTTTTAATTTCCCGATTAACACATTCATTATTTACTGAGATGTTATTTTTGTTTTTATTTAAGCTGTCTTCACACCTAGCATGGAGCCCAGTGTGGCACTTCAACTCATGGCCCTGAGATCAAGATCTGCCCTGAAATCAGGAGTTGGACTTAATTGACTGAGTTACCTAGGTGCATCTTTAGTAGGATATTCTTTAACTTCCATATATTTGTGGTCTTTCCAAATTTTTTCCTGTGATTAACTTCAAGTTTCATAGCATTGCCGTTAGAAAATATGCATGGTTGATTTGCGAATATTGAACCAGCCCTGCAACCCAGGGATGAATCCTACTTGATCATGGTGGATAATTCTCTTTATATGCTGTTGGATTCGATTTGCTAGTATCTTGTTGAAAATTTTTGCATCAATATTCATCAGGGATATTGGCCTGTAATTCGCTTTCTTTGCTGGGTCTCTATTTGGTTTGGGAATCAAAATGATGCTGGCTTCATAGAATGAGTCTGGGAGTTTTCCTTCCGTTTCAATTTTTTGGAACAGCATGAGAAGGATAGGAATTAACTCTGTTTTAAATATCTGGTAAAATTCCTCAGGAAAGCCATCTGGTCCAGGGCTTTTATTTGCTGGGAGGTTTTTGATAACTGATTCTATTTCTTCACTAGTTATGTGTCTGTTCAAATTTTCTATTTCTTCCCGTTTGAGTTTTGGTAGCGTGTGGCTCTTTAGGAATTTGTCCATTTCTTCCAAGTTGCCGAGTTCGGTCGCATATAATTTTTCATAGTATTCTCTGATGATTGCTTGTATTTCTGAGGGATTGGTTGCAATTTCTCCTTTTTCATTCACGATTTTATCAATTTGAGTTCTCTCTCTTTTCTTTTTGAGAAGCCTGGCTAGAGGTTTGTCTATTTTGTTTATTTTTTCAAAGAACCAGCTTTTGGTTTCAGTGATCTGTTCCACTACCTTTTCTGTATCCATACGATAAATCACATTAACAAAAGAAAAGATAAGAACCATATGATCCTGTCAATAGATGCAGAAAAAGCATTTGACAAAATACAGCACCCTTTCTTAATAAAAACTCTTGAGAAAGTCGGGATAGAAGGAACATACTTAAACATCATAAAAGCCATATATGAAAAGCCCACAGCTAATATCATCCTCAATGGGGAAAAATTGAGAGCCTTCCCCCTGAGATCAGGAACACGACAGGGGTGTCCACTCTCGCCACTGCTATTGAACATAGTGTTGGAAGTCTTAGCATCAGCAACCAGACAACAAAACAAAATAAAAGGCACCGAAATTGGCAAGGAGGAAGTCAAACTTTCACTTTTTGCAGATGACATGATACTTTACATGGAAAACCCGGCAGAATCCACCAAAAGCCTACTAGAACTGATTCATGATTTCAGCAAAGTTGCAGGGTACAAAATCAATGTACAGAAATCGGTGGCATTTCTATACACCAACAATGAAGCAGCAGAGAGAGAAATAAAGAACCTAATCACTTTCACAATTGCACCAAAAACCATAAAATTCTTAGGAATAAACCTAACCAAATATGTGAAAGACCTCTACACTGAAAACTATAAAAAACTTATGAAGGAAATTGAGCAAGACACAAGGAAATGGAAAAACATCCCATGCTCATGGATTGGAAGAATAAATATCGTCAAAATGGCAATACTACCCAAAGCAATCTACACATTCAGTGCAATCCCAATCAAAATTGCACCCGCATTCTTCTCAAAGCTAGAGCAAACAATCCTAAAATTGGTATGGAACCACAAAAGACCTCGAATAGCCAAAGTAATACTGAAGAATAAAACCAAGGCGGGAGGCATCACAATCCCAGACTTTAACCTCTACCACAAAGCGGTAGTCATCAAGACAGTATGGTATTGGCACAAAAACAGACACATAGACCAATGGAATAGAATAGAAAATTCAGAAATGGACCCGCAAGTATATGGCCAACTAATCTTTGACAAAGCGGGAAAATGTATCCAATGGAAAAAAGACAGTCTCTTTAATAAATGGTGCTGGGAGAACTGAACAGCAACATGCAAAAGATGAAACTAGACCACTTTCTTATACCACTCACAAAAATAAATTCTAAATGGATAAAAGATCTGAATGTGAGACAGGAAACCATCAAAATCCTAGAGGAGAAAGCAGGAAAAAACCTCTGCGACCTAAGATGCACCAATTTCTTACTTGACACGTCTCCAAAGGCAAGGGAATTAAAAGCAAAGATAAACTACTGGGACCTCATCAAGATAAAAATCTTCTGCACGGCAAAAGAAACAACCAACAAAACGAATAGGCAACCAACGGAATGGGAAAAGATCATCGCAAATGACACATCGGATAAAGGACTAATATCTAAAATCTATAAAGAACTTACCAAACTCCACACCCAAAAAACAAATAATCCAGTGAAGAATTGGGCGGAAGATATGAATAGACACTTCTCCAAAGAGGACATTCAGATGGCCAACAGACACATGAAATGATGCTCAAAGTCACTCATCATCAGGGAAACACAAATCAAAACCACACTGAGATACCACCTTACACCGGTTCGAGTGGCTAAAATGAATAAATCAGGAAACTATAGATGCTGGCGGGGATGTAGAGAAACAGGCACCCTCCTACACTGTTGGTGGGAATGCAAACTGGTGCAGCCACTCTGGAAAACGGTGTGAAGGTTCCTCAAAAAAGTGAAATAGAGCTACCCTATGATCCAGAAATAGCACTGCTAGGAATCTACCCAAGAGACACAGGACTGCTGATGCATAGGGGCACGTGTACCCCAATGTTCATAGCAGCACTTTCGACAATAGCCAAATCATGGAAACAGACCAAGTGTCCCTCAACTGACAAATGGATAAAAACGATGTGGTACATATATACAATGGACTACTACGTGGCAATGAGAAAAAATGAAATCTGGCCATGTGTAGCCAGATGGATGGAACTGGAGGGTATTATGTTAAGTGAAATAAATCAGTCAGAAAAAGACAGATACCATATGTTTACAAGAATAGGTGGACTTTGTGAGACTAAGCAAAAACCAGGGGGAGGGGAAGAGAGGAAAGAAAAAAAAAGACACAGAGAGGGAGGGAAGATAAAACATAAGAGACTCTCAAAGACTAAGAACAAACTGAGGGTGAGGGGTGGTGAGGGAGGGGGGAGAGGGGGTGATGGGCATTAAAGAGGGCACGTGTTGGGATGAACACTGGGTGTTTCTATGTAAACCAATTTGAAAATAAACTATTATAAAAATTTTAAAAATTAAAAAAAAAAGAAAATATGCATGGTATGACCTCAATTTTTTGTATTTATTGAGGCTGGATTTATGACTGGTTATGTGATCTATTCTGGAGAAAGTTTAATATGCACTCAAAAAGAATGTGTATTAAGCTGCTTTAGGACAAAATGTTCTGAATATATCTCTTAAGTCCATGTGGCCCAGAGTGACATTCAAAGTCATTGTTTCCTTGTTCATTTTCTGCCTAGATGGCCTGTCCATTGCTGTAAGTGGGGTGTTAAAGTCCCGTAGTACTATTGTATTATTATCTATGAGTTTGTTTATGTTTGTTTGTTTTATATATTTGGGTGTCTCATATCAGGGGCACAAACATTTAAAATTTTTAGATTTTTTTTTGGATAGACCGTTTTATTGTGATATAGTGCTCTTTTTCATCTCTTATTAGTCTTTGGTTTCAAATCATTTTTTTCTGATATAGTTATGGCTACTCCAGATTTCTTTTGACGTCCTTAGCATGATAGATGGTTCTCCATCCATTCACTTTCAGTGTGCTTGTGACTTTAGGTCTAAAGAGAGTCTTTTGTAGGCAGCATATAGATGGGTCTTGATTTATTTTTTATCCATAATGATCCCTATGTCTTTTGATAGGAGTGTTTAGTCCATTTGCCTTTAGAGTGATTATTGACAGATAGGAACTTAGTGCCGTTGTATTACTTTTAAAACCATTATTTCTGGAGTATTTCTCTGTTCCTTTCTAGTTTTCGTTGATTTTGTTCTTTTCTTTTCTCCATGCAGAGTCTCTCTGAAAATTTCTTGCAGGGCTGTTTTGTCACAAAGTCCTTTATTTTTTGTTTGGAAAACCCTTTTATCTCTCCTTCTATTCTGAATGACAGCCTTGCTTGATAAAGAATTCTTGGCTGCATACTTTTCCCATTGAGCACGTTGAATATTTCCTCTGACTCCTTTCTGGCCTGCTTTGTTTCTTTGGACAGACCTGTAATGAACCTGATCTGTCTTCCTTTGTTTGTTAAGGACTTTTTTCCCTTGTTGCTTTAGGGATTCTTTCCTCGTCTGTGCATTTTGTGAATTTCACTATGATATGCCTTGGCAATGATCGGTTTTTGTTGAATTTAATGGGAGTTCTCTGTCACAGATTTTGTTGTCTGTGTCCTTCCCCTGATTAGGGAAGTTTTCATCTCTAATTTGTTTGAATAAACCTTCTGCCTCTTTTTCTCTCTCTTTATCTCCTGGGACTCCTATGATATGAATGCTGTTATGTTTTCATAAGTCACAGAGCTCCCTATGTCTGCCTTCGTGGTCATGACATTTCTTTCCCTCTTCTTTTCAGCTTCATTATTTTCTATAATTTTATCTTCTATATTATTTATTAACTCTTCTGCTTCATCCATCCTCATTTTTAATGCCTCTATTTGGGATTGCAAAGAACTGAGAGTTATAGCATTTTTTATTTTGTCTCAATTAGATTTTAGTTCTTTTATCTCTGCAGTAAGGGATTTTCTAGTGTCTTCTAAGCTTTTTTTTCAAGTCCAGATAGTATCCTTATAATCATTTTCTTAAATTCTAGGCTTACTTATATCTGCATCAATTACAGCTCTGGCCATCATTTCTTGCTCTTCTTTCTTTTGGGGTAAAGAATAAAATACATTAATGAAGCTAGATCCTATGTATTTTGGTCTGCTTATTATGAGAAGCTTGATATGAAAAAAGGTAGAAAGAAAGAAAAGAAAAAGAAAAGAGAAAAATTAAAAATAAAAATATATATGGAGCATCTGGGTGGCTCAGTCAGTTAAGCGTCAAATTTCAGCTCGGGTCATCATCTCACAGCTCCTGAGTTTGAGCCCCATTGTCAGGCTGTGTGCTGACAGCTCAGAGCCTGGAGCCTGCTTCAGATTCTGTCTCTGTGTCCCTCTGCACCTCCCCACTCTCTCTCTCTCTCTCTCTCAAATATAAATAAACATTAAAAAGTTTTAAAAAATATTAAAAGTATATATAAAACATAAATAAATAAATAAATAAATAAATAAATAAATAAATAAATAAATAAATAATGTTCTTTTTATATCAAAACAAATAAAAACAAAACATTAAGAAACAAAAACAAACAATCCCAGAGAATGTGAGATCCTTTTCTCCCTAGAGCTGAAGCTTTATAGCACTCTATGATCAGTAGACTTGGTGCGGGAGATAGGTTTGTGCTTGTCTTCTTGAGGATGGGCCTACTGCTCTGATTCTCAGATGCAGTTGCCCTCTCTAGTGGAAATGTGCCTGCAGGGTGCAGCGGGGACAGGGGTTGGTGTAGTGGCTCTGTTCTCCACTTAGTGGTGCTATTTAGCTCACTGAGGTGGATCTAGCTTGTTGGTGCAGAGAGAAAATGGCTTCGCCCTTTTCTCCTATGGGGAGCGGGAAATTTGCACCACCCCTTTTCAGTAAGAACTCAAAGATGGGCAGTGACCCTGCCTGTTTCCCTAGTTTCTGTCAGATTCCCACCTTCAACTTGTATTTGTCAGAGCTGTCTGCCTGCCAAACGGCACAGCACTCCCGTGTTTTACCTCAGGCATGTCTGTGTTTCAAAACCCCACACATCAGAGACCCTTCCGCCCAGACCCACACTGGTCTCCTGGGGAAGGGTCACCCTGAATTGTGCCTGGTGCCAGCTTGTCACAGAAGACAGTTGCACAACCGTGCATCAGATCAAAGTTTATGGTAAATTGCAACACACAGCCAGCACCAGGGATTGCTGCCCTCAGCCGGTATCTTTGTTTCTATAATGGTGAGTGGGGCAGCTTGATGGTACCTACAGGGTCCTTTGTCCATACAGAGGCTGTATCATTTCTCCCAAATACACTCAAAACAGGGGAACTGCTTCCCCCTGTGTGACGCTGGGTATCCTCAGGCTCAGCTCTGGTCTCTCACCAGATCACTGCTCAGCTCCCTAGGCATGAAACCTAGCAATGTCAGAGACTTCCTAAATTTTGGAATCTGTGCTACTCTGTTTATGGAAAACTGGAAGTATTGTAACTTTCTCCTTTTTCCCTGTCAAAGGTTTTGGGAAATAGTTTTCTTTTGCAGTCATCTATGCATGTTTTTTCTCTTTTTTTTCTGTGTTTTTTTCTCTCTCTCACTCACTTTCTTCTCACTTCCTTCTCTCTCTCACTACTCCCACTGAAGTCTGGGCTCCCCCCACCCCGCCCCGGGGGGAGTTCCCACGGTTCTTTTCTCTCATGAACTCAATGCAGTTTCTACCTTCCACGGATCATTTTTCTGGTTTGTAGATGAAGCTTGGTTCTCAAAGATTTCCATTCCATTTGGGTGTTCAGAATGATCTGATATTTATCTAGCTGTAGTCAGAGGAGGAGGAAACTTGGGGTCACCCTACATCTCTATCATCTTACCTCCAACACCTCACCATTTCATAATTTTATATTCTATATCACTTATTCATTCTTCTGCTTCTTCCATCCTTGTGGAAGAAGCTAATCCATCCATCGGATTAGCACCTCAGTTATAGCATTTTTTATTTCAGCCTGACTAGTTTTTAGTTCTTTTATCTCTGCAGTAAGGGATTCCCTCATGTCTTCTATGCTTTTCTCTAGCCCTTATGATTTTTCTCAATCCTTATGATTGCCGTTGTAAATTCTGGTTCAGGCGTATTACATACATTTATTTAAATTAAATCCCCGGCCGTAACCTTTTCTTGTTCTTTCTTTTGGATGAATTCCTCCATCTTGACATTTTTTTCTAGGTCTCTATCTTCTCTGTGTTAGGAAAGCCTGTTATGTTTCTGCTCCTGAGAATAATGCCTATATTAAGAAGAAGACATATATTGTCCAGGGCCTGATGCTTCAGAAAGTGTCTCTGGTGTATGCTGTGTGCACTCAATTGCTGTGTTTTGGCTGCTGTATCCCTCAGGTCAGTCACTTGCAGAATTTCTGCTTGCCTGCAGTGGGGAGTGTTTGGACCTTGACCTGTGTGTGACGAGTTTTAATTAGGTGTGTTTTGATCTGATTTTTTAAAGAGGCTACATCCAATTTCCCCTAAAGCTGAAGCTTTGCATCATTCTATGGTCAGTAGACTTGATGCCTGCTGAGGGTTTATGCTGATCTTCTCGATGAGGGGCCCACTGCTTCTCTGGATCTCAGGCATACTTTCTCTAGTAAAAAAGCACCACAGAGCATAAGAGGTCAGGGTTTGGTGTAAGCACCTTAAGCCTCCATAGTGGTACCTCCGCTGTACTCCTCACTGAAGTCTGCCCCTGTTGATAGGTAGGAGGAAACATGTTGTCAGTCTACTCTCTTGTCCCCAGAGAGGAGAGACCACACCCACCTCTGTTCAGGAAGCCCTCACACAAGAGCAAACAATCTCCCCTTATATGTCCCAGGCATCCCTCAGATCCCTGCTTTCACCCTTGTTGTGTCTGAGTCCTCTGCCCACCTGGCATCACAGGGCTCATTAAGCCACCTGGCATCATCAAGCATGCCAGCTGGGTTTCAAAACCTCAAAGTTTAGGGAATCTCTGGAGGAGCATTTTGCCACCATGTGGCTGGTGCCAGTTTGTTCCAGAAGGGCAGTTTCATGAAAGCACAAGGGCTTGGAGTTTATGGGAAAGTGCAGCAAAAATGTGACATCATGGTTAGCTCCCCTCAGCAAGTGTCTCTGCTCCTATGCTCATGATTGGGACAGTGCAATGCTGCTTGCCTGCTCTTTTGTCCAGAGAGGCAGTGCCACCTCTCCCAAATACACTCCAAGAAGGGGAGCTGTCTCTCCCAGTGTGACCCAAGGGATCCCCAACCCACGCTGTCTACTCCTGGGCCTCTGCCATCATTCTCCACAGGAGTATTGCTATGCTCACCAAGCTCAACCCTGATGATGGTGTGGACTTCAGACTTTGAGCTCCGCTGCTTGTAAAAACTTGTGGTAGTCAGTCCCTCTACATTTTATCAGTCAGTGGTTTTGGGGAAATGTTTCTCTTGTGCAATCCCCTGTGTGCTGTGCTCTCTCTCTCTCTCTCTCCCCCCCCTCCCTTCTGTGATCAAGGCTTCCTCCCCTTCACAGTGCCCCCAATTCTTTTATCTACCAAATCACCTCTCCATGTTATCTACCTTCCATGTTGTGGCCTATTTCCTTCGTCTAGTTGTGCACTTTATTTTCTCAGTCCTCAGATTGATTTCGTTGGAGTTCAGAATGGTTTCATATTTATCTTGCTGTGTTAGACATTCAAGGCAAGTATAGAGTCCCCCTACTACTCCACCATCTTAACCCCTCCTCTGTGGTCTCCTTTTCCTCCTCCTCCTCTTCCTCCTCCTCTTCCTCCTCCTTCTCCTTTCTTCTTTCTTCCTTCTTCTTCTTCAGAAGGCAATAGGCCTCATCAGAATCCTGAGATTTTAACTCCAAGGAAATAAATGGTGGTGATGGCTAAATGTGGGTCATTGTTCTCAGCTCTAGGGTATTCTAAATGCTCACTTCATTTGTTCCCTCCTTCTGCCCTCATCTTCCAAGTTCTCAGATCCACAATTACCTGAATTTCCTCTATTCTCCTGCCTTATTCCCCTCCCCTCAATTAAAGTTCCATCTTCCATATCATCTGATCTCAGCTAGATTTTAGGGAGAGTTCTATGATCAATTCACATTAGGGTGTGCCTGACTAACTTACATGACACCCACTGCCCTCACCCAGTCTTCCTGGGCAGCACAGTTCTGCCCCTTCAACAGCAATGATTGGCTTTCATTGGTGGAAATTTGTGGCTTCTGTCTCACTTTCTCACTTCACACATAGGGAATAAATAGAGTAGATTTTTCTCTTTCCTCAAGTTATTCAATTCTGAACAAGGTTATTAATAATTATCTCATCAGCTTATTATGAGTATTAAATTTAAAGCAGATAAACATTTGGAACAGGGAAATACACATAGTAATACCACAATAAATGCTAATTACTATTAATTCTGTCAATAAAGAACCAGTGTGGTGATGTGAAAGGAGCACTTGACTAGGAATCAAGAGCAGTGGGTTCTAAAACTGGCTATTTCACTCTCTTGCTGTGTCTCCATGGATAAGTCTCTGACTTCTGTGTACTTTAGTTTTCTTTTCTGAGACATGAGGATGAGACCAAGTGATTTCTAAGGGCCCTTGGAGCTCTATCGTTCCTAATTATAGAATTCTAATTCTCCAAGATGGCAGATCCTGGGTCAAGAAGGTAGGGTAAGAGCAGGAGAAAGACAATATGTCTGGGTAGTAGGCATTCTCCAGGGTGTTTGTGCTAGGTTCTGACACTAGGGCTGCCCCTAGCATATTATAAGTTGGAGTGTAAGCCAAAGAGCTCTGGCCAAAGGCCCTGGGGCTACAGTGGCTCTGGAAGTCCTCTGTGTTTAGTTTTATAAAGTCTTAAAATCCTTATATATAGGCTAATTCATGAGATTTCTTCTCTTCTCCTATACTAGGGAGAAGCTCCTATAGGAGTTCCCATAGGAGCTAGCATCTAGAATATAGCCCTACCCTCTTTTATCTTCATTCTGTCCTCAAAGCTGCCCTATAATCACCTATTTCCCACTTTGGACAAGGTTGGCCTGGCCATTCACTGTTCTTCAGGGAGACACATTGGGTTATGTATGTGTAACACAGAATGATTTTTCCCCATGTTTATATCTTCTCCTTATCTCTTATCACCCCCCACTCTTCAAGACTCTGAGGCTCTTTGCCTTTCTAGGCTTGTAATGTGAGAGAGATCCCTAAACTAGTAAATGAGTCTAAGAGGAAATGGAGAGTTTTTGGTGAACCTTGGTCTTACCCCTTGGGAATTAATGGACACAAATTTTCTGCACTAATCTTCCGTTGCCTGTGGCTAGTACTTGGGGTGCCAACTATCTCTTGACTGAGCCAAGAATGCCTGGGGTTATGATATATCTCAGCTTAGAATCATAGAAAAAAATTCTTGCTACTTTCTTAATTTTTTGTAATCTTATGCATTAAGGTATATCTTTAAAAGTATTAACATTTACATAATACGTAATTTGTGCAAGACAATGTTCTTATTGCTTTAAATATAATTTAATCTTCACAACAGCCTAGTTCAATTTCTCCTTTACAGGAGGTAGCAGGCAGGTTTGGCCAGTAGGAAGACTCTGTGTTGGAGAAGGGGCTATCAGCCTGAATCCATGCTGCTTCTATGATAGAAACTTGCAAATCCAAATGACCCCACAACAGTGAAAATAAGCTACCCAGTCCCGTTCTCTCACCCAGAGATGTGCCTATTGAGGTTAGAGGTTGGGGTTGATTTGGGACAGGGTGCTGGGTGAGGAAAAGAGCAGGATGAGAAATATGACTTTCAGTCAGTCAAAACTTATAGAGGGCCGACTATGTGCTTAGACTAGAACCAGACCATCCTGTAGAGGGGAAGAGAGTCTGTGGATAGGTGGAGAGAGGTTGTATAGGAGGTCAAAGGTGATAAGGACTTCCAGCCTTGAGGTATTCACGTCCAAGTCCTCTTCAACTGCACTCCTGAAGCAGCAAACAATAATTAACTTCTAACTTGTGTGGTCCCAATACCCTGAATCTCAAAGAAAGAGGAAACCACTTCCCACTGAGGTGTGCTAATGCTTACCTATGTAGGATGTGTGAGGAGGAGTGGAGACGATTTTTCAGACAGGGTTTGGAGTATTATAGTTGAATTCTGAGCAAATGATCACCCTCATGTCCCAACGCCCCCAACTGGGGCAATTACTGCCTTTCTCTACTCACACTTCCTGTCTTTCTTTTCTTGTCCCTGACTTAACAAAGGTGCAGCTAGCACCAGATGTCTCTCTGAGTTTCAGGCAGCCCTGCGCCTTTGCAAAGTGGTCTGTTTGTCTTCTGGTCAAGATATTTCACTGCCCCAGACCATTAGATGTGGCAATTTTGGAGATGGCTTCTGGAAGCATAGTATAGAACTAGGCCCCCCAAGTGGGGGGGTGCAAGGATCAATGAGACAGAGCCTCTGTGTCTCAATTTGGCAGATAGGGAAATAACATAAACACAAAAGTAACTACTAAAAAACTACAGGTCAAAAAACTTCACCATTGCTCTGGTGAAGTAAAGGAAGGACAGTTTAATCAAAAAAGCTTCACGAAGAAGGTGATACTCCAATGTGGGGAGATTGGGCTTGAGTGGAGATTAAGTTAGATCAGTAGGCTAGAGGTAGAGTGAAAAATGCCATGAACGCTAAGCGAGAATTTTATTTGATTCATAAAGCAGCTATTTGAAGAATAGATTGCAAGATGAGGAATTAGGAGGCAAGGAAAGAGTTAGGAAGCTATTGCAATAATCCAGGTCCGTGAAGCTCTACATCTGAACCAAGGCAGTGGCAGTGGAACTGCAGAGACAGGGATGCATGGAGGAGATTCTTAGAAAACATGATCAATCATTATTTCTTGAGATGTAGTGTCCCACCTCATTCTGTTGGTGCTTGTAAAGGTAGAGAGGAAATACATAATTCCCAAAGCAAAGAAAGAAAGTCTAGAACAAATTTCTCAGTATTGTAGGCTGGATGTTATGGAATTGCTATTCATTCTGTTAGTTGTGATAATGGTATTGTGGCTTTGTAGGGAAAAGTCCTTGTTTTTAAAAGATACACATTGAACATACAAGGTGAAATTTCATGATATCTTTAATTTAAAATATTCCAGAAAAAATAGCTGAAGCAAATACAGTAGAATTAAAAATTGGTATGTGAATATTGTACTACTCTCTCTATTTTTATATATTTGAATTTTTTTTACAATAAATATTTTTTAGAAAGTACAATCCAGAACTGACTTGCATCAGAATCACTTGGAGAACAAATTACATATGCAGATTTCTGGGTCTTATGTCCAAACCCCTGGATCAGAATCTCAGGGAGCAGGGCCCAGAAATCTGTATGTGTATCAGTTCTCTGCAGGTTCTCATACCCACTCAAGTTTGAGAAGTGTTCATCTCCATCTAACTAGGGATTGCTGCTTTTCCTGTTTTCTTAGTACTAGTTCCCCATTTTCATCAGTGACAGTTCCCATATTGCAGATTTCCAAAGGCTCAGAGCAGAGATGGGGTTACCTAAGTTTCTTTTCTTATGCAGAAACAGGACTGTGAAGGTGATGATGCATCCCTTGGGCTGTGATGAGTCATCTTAGAAACTAATGATTGGACTCCCCCAGGATTTTATTTCTGCCTTGCTGGAATGTCCAGAATATAAGAATATAATAATACTCTATTCCATCCCCATGTGTCATGGGAGTAAAAAAATAAATAAATAAAAATAAAATAAAAATAAAAATAAAAAAGGGGCACCTGGGTGGCTCAGTTGGTTGAGCGTCTGACATTAGCTCGGGTCATGATCTCGCAGTTTGTGGTTCGAGCCCCATGTCAGGCTCTGTGCTGACAGCTCGGAACCTGGAGCTTGCTTCGGATTCTGTGTTTCCTTCTCTCTCTGCCCCTTCCCTGCTCATGCTCTGCCTCTCTCTCTTTCCAAAAAATAAACATTTAAAAATTAATAAAAGATAAAAATAAAAAAAATAAAACCAAAACCAAACAAACATAAAATTCCTCTGGGATCAGAAAAAGCCTCAGTTCAAATCCCAGCTCTGAATTTTATAAGTTCAATAAATTAACTGCCCTGAGACTGTTTCCTTATCTGGAAAACTTGAGTACTAATAGTACCAATTTTACAGGGTTGATATGATAAATAGGTGAGTGTACAGTAAATTTCCTGTAACCTAGGATGAATTATAAATGAAGACTGTTATTATTATTATTATTGTTATTATTAATTACTATTATTATCTCATCCCAGAGATAGTCTCTGAGATGCCCTTCAACTATAATCCTATCACCTGTGTGCAATCAGACAATTAATTCTGAGGCACAAAGGATTCCCTATTAGATCCTATGAATAATTTTACCTTTGTACGGCCGGAGATCCCTGAAGTACTCTGTCCTAAAATCTCCTCCACAGCTGTCAGGATATTATTGATAAAGTCTCAGAAGGAGGGGGAGAATGTGTTGAAAGAAATGTGTCAAGTGTCAAGCCTGAAGCCTGACACATGAAGCACAACTCCAGGCAGTCAGCGATTGAGCATATTTAATATACAAAACATTTTATAGCATAGTTTCCCACCACCTCTGTCAAACAGAAGGAATGGGAAGGAGCACCCCAAGTTTTTCACAAAATTGGAAGTCAAGCTGGGATCAGAGAAGACAATAAGTATTTGAGAAAAAATCCTCCCGAAGCCCCAGGGAAGAAAGAGTAAGACCTTCACTTATTTGTAATATGAAGTTGATCTACCATGTAGGAGAAGGGTCTCTACTCAGAGGCCCAGAGACTTCTGAATTGAGAAGTCTAATCTGGGTTTGAATCCTGGCTCTATAAATTTGTTGGCTGTGAGACTTTGAGAAAGATCCTTTTTATCTCTAGACCTCGATTTCCTCATCTACAAAGGACTGATAAGAGAGTGAACTCACTGAATTTGAAGGCTGCTTGTAACTCTGCTAGCCTGTGAATGAAAGATTCTGTCTCCTCAGAGAGATTTCAAGCATTAGTGAATAGGCAAGGAACAGTTTCTTGGATCTGGGCCCCTGAATCTACATAAAGCTAGCACCTTTTGTAGCCCAGCATCAGATTTATAGCTAGCCTGATGTAGATTCTTTAAGAAGGGAAAAGAGTTCTTAATGGCTATAGTGGACTGACTTTGTGTTCCTAGACTTTCCCAGTCACTGATCTACTTTTTAACTTAAGCGAGAAAGTGTCTAGGAACTACAGAGAGTAATATAGAAGGACTAAACTTAACTACAGGGGATTTCTCCTTGCTAATTTGAATCTTTATAGAACTCAATTCTATTTACTATTTGTGGCATAGATTTTTTTTATTGTTGTAAAATATGAATAACATGACATTGACAAATTAACAATTTTAAGTGTATAATTCAGTGGCATTAACTACAATCACGGTATGGTACAAATATCACCAACATCCATTTCTAAAACTATTTCATCATCCCCAACATAAACTCTTTATCCTTTAAAGAATAACTCTCCTTTCATAACCCCCCACCCCCTGGTAACCTTTAGTCTACCTTCTGTTTCTATGAATTTGCCTATTTGAGGTACCTGAAACTTATGTGTCCTATTGTGTCCAACTTAACTTACTTAGCACAATGCTTTTAAGGTTTGTCCATAGTCATAGCATGAAACAGAACTTAATTCCTTTTTAAGGTTGAATAACTTTCCATTGTATGGATATACTACTTTTTTAATCCATTCATATGTTTATGGAAATATGGGTTGTCTTTCTATGTTTTGGCTATTGTGAACAATGCTGCTATTTACATTTGTTCAGGGGTATCTGTTTCTGTCCCTACTCTCAATTCTTTTGAGTGTATACCTTGAAGTTGAATTGCTGGATCATATGGCAGTTCTATGTTAAACTTTTGGAGGAATTACCAAATTGTTTTTTTACAGCACTACATCATTTTACATTCCTATCAGTAATACATGAGGGTTCCAATTTGTGCATTCCTCATTAGTACTTACTATTTTCTTTTTTATATAATTTTAGTTATCTTAGTGGGTGAAAAGTGGCATCTTTGTGGTTTCGATATGGATTTTCCTAATAAGTAGTGATGTTGAGCATCTTTCTGTGCTTAGTTGGCATTTGCATATCTTCTTTGGAAACACATGTCTATTCAAGTCATTTGACCATTTTATTTTTATTTATTTATTTATTTATTTATTTATTTATTTATTTAATAGTTTATTGTCAAATTAGTTTCTATACAACACCCGGTGTTCAATCCAACGAGCGCCCTCCTCTGTGCCCAACACCCACTCTCCCCCCTCCCACACCCATCTCTCCCCTCAGTTCTTTCTTATTCTTTGAGAGTCTCTCATGTCATGTCTTCCTTCCTCTCTGTGGCTTTTTTTTTTTTCCCCTTCCCCTCTTCCCCTCCCCCCTGGTTCTCTGCTAGGTCTTCCAAAGCTTACCTATGTGTGGGAACATATGGCATCTGTCTTTCTCTGCCTGACTTATTTCACTCAGCATAATATCCTCCAGTTCCATCCATGTTGACACACATGGCCAGATTTCATTCTTTCTCATCGCTGCATAGTATTCCATTGTATATATATACCACTTCTTCTTTATCCATTCATCAGTTGATGGACACTTAGTCTCTTTCCATGATTTGGCTATTGTCGAAAGTGCTGCTATGAACATTGGGGTACATGTGCCCCTATGCATGTCGTGAATCTCTTGGGTAGATTCCTAACAGTGCTGTTGCTGGGTCATAGGGTAAGTCTATCTTAATTTTTTTGAGGAACCTCCACACAGTTCTCCAGAGTGGTTGCACCAGTTTGCATTCCCACCAACAGTGCAAAAGGCTGCCTGTTTCTCCACATCCTCGCCAGCATCTATAGTTTCCTGATTTGTTCATTTTAGCCACTCTGACTGGTGTGAGGTGGTATCTCAGTGTGGTTTTGATTTGTATTTCTCTGATGATGAGTGATCTTGAGCATCGTTTCATGTGTCTGTTTGACATTTGAATGTCTTCTTTGGAGAAATGTCTATTCAAATGTTCCGCCCATTTCGTCACTCGTTTATTCGTTTTTCGGGTGTGGAGTTTGGTAAGTTCTTTATAGATTTTAGAAACCAGTCCTTTATCCGATATGTCATTTGCAATTATCCTTTCCCAATCCGTTGGTTGCCTATCAGTTTTGTTGGTTGTTTCTTTTGCCGTGCAGAAGATTTTAATCTTAATGAGATCCCAGTAGTTCATTTTTGCTTTTAATTCCCTTGCCTTTGGAGATGTGTCGAGTAGGAATTTGAAGCGTCTTAGGTCAAAGAGGCTTTTTCCTGCTTTCTTCTCTAGGATTTTGATGGTTTCCTGTCTCACATTCAGATCCTTTATCCATTTAGAGTTTATTTTTGTGAGTGGTGTAAGGAAGTGGTCTAGTTTCATTCTTTTGCATGTTGGAGTCCAGTTCTCCCAGCACCATTTATTAAAGAGGCTATCTTTTTTTCCATTGGGTACTCTTTCCTGCTTTGTCAAAAATTAGTTGGCCATATACTTGCCGGTCCATTTCTGCATTTTCTATTCTATTCCATTGGTCTATGTGTCTATTTTTGTGCCAATACCGTACTGTCTTGATGACTACCGCTTTGTAGTAGAGGTTGAAGTCTGGGATCGTGATGCCTCCCGCCTTGTTTTTGTTCTTCAGTATTACTTTGGCTATTTAGGGTCTTTTGTGGTTCCATACAAATGTTAGGATTGTTTGCTCTAGCTTTGAGAAGAATGCTGGTGCAATTTTGACAGGGATTGCACTGAATGTGTAGATTGCTTTGGGTAGTATTGCAGTTTTGACGATATTTATTCTTCCAATCCATGAACTTGGGATGTTTTTCCATTTCCCTGTGTCTTCCTCAATTTCCGTCATAAGTTTTTTATAGTTTTCAGCAAAGAGGTCTTTTACGTCCTTGGATAGGTTTATTCCTAGGTATTTGATGGTTTTTGGTGCAATCGTGAAGGGGATTAGCTTCTTTATTTCTCTTTCTGCTGCTTCATTGATGGTGTATATGAATGCCACCGATTTCTGTACATTGATTTTGTACCCTGCAACTTTGCTGAATTCATGGATCAGTTCTAGCAGGCTTTTGGTGGATTCTGTCGGGTTTTCCAAGTAAAGTATCATGTCATCTGCAAAGAGTGAGAGTTTGACTTCCTCCTTGCCAATCTTGATGCCTTTTATTCTGTTTTGTTTTCTGATTGCTGATGCTAGGACTTCCAACACTATGTTCAATAGCAGTGGCGAGAGTGGACACCCCTGTCATGTTCCTGATCTCAGGGGGAAGGCTCTCAGTTTTTCCCCATTGAGGATGATATTAGCTGTGGGTTTTTCATAGATGGATTTTATGATGTTTAAGTATGTTCCTTCTATCCCGATTTTCTCGAGGGTTTTTATTAGGAAAGGATGCTGTATTTCGTCAAATTCTTTTTCTGCATCAGTTGACAGGATCATATGGTTCTTATCTTTTCTTTTGTTAATGTGATGTATCACGTTGATCGATTTGCGAATATTGAACCAGTCTTGCATCCCTGGAATGAACCCTACTTGATCATAGAGAATAATTTTTTTATATGCTGTTGGATTCGATTTGCTAGTAACTTGTTGAGAATTTTTGCATCCATATTCATCAGGGATATTGGCCTGTAATTCTCTTTCTTTTCTGGGTCTTTGTCTGGCTTGGGAATCAAGGTGATGCTGGCTTCATAGAATGAGTCTGGGAGTTTTCCTTCCGTTTCAATTTTCTGAAACAGCTTGAGGAGGATAGGAATTAACTCTGTTTTAAATGTTTGGTAAAATTCCGCAGGGAAGCCATCTGGTCCAGGGATTTTATTTGATGGGAGATTTTTGATAACTGATTCTATTTCTTTACTAGTTATGGGTCTGTTCATATTTTCTATTTCTTCCCGTTTGAGTTTTGGTAGCTTGTGTCTGTTTAGAAATCTGTCCATTTCTTCCAGGTTGCCGAGTTTGGTGGCATATAATTCTTCATAGTATTCTCTGACCATTGCTTTTATTTCTAAGGGATTGGTTGTAATTACTCCCTTTTCATTCATGATTTTATCTCTTTGGGTTCTCTCTCTTTTCTTTTTGAGAAGCCTGGCTAGCGGTTTGTCTATTTTGTTTATTCTTTCAAAGAATCACCTCTTGGATTCATTGACCTGTTCCATTACTTTTTCTGTTTACATATGAATAATTTGTGCCCTGTTCTTTGTTATTTCTCTCTTTCTGCTGGGTTTGGGTTGTTTTAGTTGTTCTGCTTCTAGTTCTTTTAGGCGTGCCATTAGGATTTGTGTTATTGATTTTTCTTGTTTCTTGCGGTGGGCCTGGATTGCAATATATTTCCCTCTCAGGACTACCTTTGCCACATCCCAGAGTGTTTGGATTGTTGTATTTTCATTTTCATTAGTTTCCATATATTTTTTAATTTCTTCTTTGATTGCTTGGTTGACCCACTCGTCTTTTAATAGGCTGTTGCTTAGCCTCCATGCTTTTGGATATTTTCCATGATTTTTCCTTTGGTTATTTTCAAGTTTCAAAGCATTGTGATCTGACAGTGTGCATGGAATGACCTCGATTCTATTATATTTATTCAGAGATTCCCTGTGGCCCAGAATGTGGTCTATCTTGGAAAATGTACCGTGTGCAGTTGAGAAGAATGTAAATTCCTTTGCTTCTGGATGAAGCGCCCTGAAGATGTCTATTAGGCCCATCTGTTCTAAGGTGTCGTTGAGGGCTGTTGTTTCTGTGGTGATTTTCTGTTTTGTGGATCTGTCCAGTGCTGAGAGTGGAGTGTTAAGGTCCCCTACTATTAGGACATTTTTATCGATAAGGTTGCTTATGTTTGTAATTAGTTGTTTTACATATTTGGGTGCCCCCAAATTTGGCGCGTAGATATTTATAATTGTTAGCTCTTCCTGCTGGATGGTCCCTGTGATTATTATATAATGCCCTTCTTCATCTCTTATTACATCCTTTACTTTAAAGTCCAGTTTGTCTGATATAAGTGTGGCTACTCTAGCTTTCTTCTGAGTTCCAGTAGCCTGGTAGATAGTTCTCCATCCCCTTACTTTCAATCTGAAGGTGTCCTCAGGTCTAAAATTGTGTCTCTTGAAGACAGATAATAGATGGGTCTTGTTTTTTAATATATTCTGTTACCCTGTGCCTTTTGATTGGTGCATTTAGTCCATTTACATTCAGTGTTAATATTGTAAAATATGGGCTTACAGTCACTGTATTATCCATAGGTTTCATGCTTGTAAGTCTGTCTCTGGTAGTTTGTGTTCTTTGCAACCTTTCCTTCATAGAGTGCCCCTCAGGATCTCTTGTAGTGCTGGTTTATTTGTGATGAATTCCTTCAATTTTTGTTTGTTGGGGAAAACCTTGATCTCTCCTTCTATTCTGAATGACAGGTTAGCTGGGTACAGATTTCTTCGTTGCATATCCTTCCTGCTCATCACGTTGAAGATATCCTGCCATTCCTTTCTGGCTTGCCATGTTTCTGTAGATAAGTCTGCTACTATCCTTATGTGTCTGCCCTTGTATGTTAAGTCCCTTTTAGTTCTAGCTGCTTTCAGTATTCTCTCTCTGTCTTTATATTTGGCCAATTTCACAATGATGTGTCGTCCAGAGAGTCTATTCAAGTTATGTCTGAGGGGAGTTCTCTGTGCCTCTTGGGTTTCCATGCCCATTTCCTTCCTCATGTTGGGGAAATTCTCAGCAATGATTTGTTCATGTACCCCTTCGACTCCTTTCTCCCTCTCTTCTTCCTCTGGAATTCCTATGATATGGATATTGTTTCGTTTGAGTGCATCGCTCAGCTCTCGAATTCTCCTTTCCTGTTCCTGGATCAGCTTCTCTCTCTTTTTCTCTGCTTCCTCTTTTTTCCATAAGTTTATCTTCTAATGCACTTACTCTTTCTTCTACCTCTTCAATCCGTGCTGTGGCTGCTTCCAATTTGTCTTGTATTTCATCCAAGGCCTTTTTAAATTCCTGCTTACCATTTTTAAGGTCCTTGAACTCTGCTGCGCGGGGCCCCTTGCATTCATCTATGCTTTCTTCAAGCCCAGCGATTAGTTTTATGATTATCATTTTATATTCGTTCTCTGTTATGTTGCTTATATCTGTTTTCATCAATTCTTGAGCTGTCACTACTTCCTGTAGATTCTTTTGAGGAGAATTCTTCCTTTTCGTCATTTTGGCTAGGTGTGTTTTGGATTGTTTCTTGGAATTGCCCTGGAAAGGGAAATGGACTGACAGACAAACAGAAAACAGAAATACTCAAACATACCCACAAATGATGCAGATAAGCTGTTCACAACAGAAAAAGGAATAACAAGTGACACTCTGAGGACAATGTCCTGAAGTACCAGCTACACGTTAAGGATAGGATATGTAGTGTGCTGGTGGCAGAGCGTCTACAGAGAGAATACTGACAGTTGCCGGGGGGGAATAAGGAAATGGTTTTTGCCCAGGTAGAGTGACTAAAGGGCTTAATCCAGACTGGGAGAAATCAGAATAAGGACGGTTGCAAGGAAAAAGGAATGAAGACAGAAATTGCTCAGATGAGATTACGTGGCCTGGTTATTCCAGAGAGAGAGATAGGGAAGTACAGAAGGAGGTGTAGAACATGCCTTGAGAGAGTGGGTTAAGATTCTAAGTCAGCCAGGACCCTGGATAGTCAGCTCAGGAGTGGGGATCAGTAAGAAGGATAACGGGGAGCATATATTTAAAAAAGAAATGACCTGGAGTTACTCCAGGCAGTGGTCTGAACTTGGCCTCTCTAGCTCCTGCTGAGAGGTGTCACTCCTGTGCGGATGGGCGTGGTTTAGTGTAGGCGGGTCGTCTCCACTGAGGCAGGGATGGCTGTGGGGTGACTTCCCGGGCCGGTGCTTGTGGGCCCGTAAGACAACAATGGCGTCCCTTCAGTCCTTTATTCCCAGTCTCAGGGCTTCCACTCGCCCCCTTGTTTATGCTCTCACTCTGCTATGGGCGCCGGCGCAGTGCGGTCCACTTGTCGTTGGGCGCCTGCCTGCCACCCCTGATCCTGCTGCATATGTGCCGGGATTAGAGGTGCTCCGCAGGCGACTCGGCGCACCACTGTCAGCCCGTCGCTGGGCGCTGAGGGCTCCACACTCGGCTGCCAGCCTTGACTGGTGCGCACATCGGGTTAGGCTGGTAGCAGCGGCGGCATTCCCACAGGTGGCTCGCTCCCTACAGGGCCTGCTGCAGTGGCAGAGACTAGCGCGCACTCCCCGCTCAGGCGACAGCGGTGGCGGTGGTCCCAGCGGTCGTTTGCTCCCCACGGGGCCGCGCACTCCCTGCTCAAGCCAGCAGTTGTGGCAGTGGCCCCAGCGGTTGCTGCTCCCCACAGGCCGGTGGCGGCGGCGGCGGCGGCAACTAGTGGGCAATCCCCGCTCGGGCCTGCAGTGGCGGCAGCGGCGGCGGTGGCAGTCCCAGTGGTCTCTTGCTCCCCACGCTGCTGGCGGCTGAGCAACTCTGCCCCGATGGCTGACTGTGCCTCTGTCCGTGGTCGCCACACAAGGAGAGTTCTGCTTAGTTCTGCTGTTAGATACAAAGCTTCTCCTCCTAAGCCCTGTCTTTAGGGGCTGGATGGTGGTGGTCTCCCCCTCTCTGCCCCTCTCCTTCGGATGTTGGGCACTTTCTCCGCTGTCCCCGGCTCACCTTCCCCTCAGCTCAGCTTCCCGAGTTCTTTTTTGTCCCTTCTCGATTAGACTCACGGTCCTAGGGCGTTGTCTATGTTCCTTCCGTTCCTAGAAGGCTGCTACACCTTTTCTGCCAGATTCTTGGAGTTGAGAATCTCTCTGTTTCGGTCCCTCTCAAGTCAAAAAACAAGGGAAACTTTGCTCTGCCATCTTGGCCCCTTCCTCAATACCACACTGTTTTGATTAGTGTACCTTTGTAATAAGCTTTGATATTAAGAAAGTGTGAGTCCTCCAAATTTGTTCATTTTCAAGATCGTTTTGTCTCTTCAGAATCCCTTGAGATTCCATATGAATTTTAGGATTTATATTTCTAGTTTTGCAAAAAATGCCATTGAGGTTTTGATAGAGGTTGCATTGAAACTGTAGTTTGGGTTGGGTAATATTTTCATCTAAACTATATTAGTCTTCCTTTTCATGAACACAGGATTTTCCATTTATTTATGTCTTCTCCAATTTCTTTCAGAAATATGTTGTAGTGTTCAGTGGACAAGTCATTTACCTTCTTGATTAGATTTATTTCTAAGTATTTTATTCTTTTCGATGCTATGGTAAATGGAATTGTCTTTTAATTTCTTTTTTGGATGGCTCATTATTAGTGTACAGAAATGCAGCTGACTTTTGTGTGTTGATTTTGTGCACTTCAAAATTGCTGAATTATTTTATTAGCTCTAAAAGTTCTCATGGTTGTTAGGGTTTTATACACATAATATCATGTCACCTTTAAACAAATATAATTTTACTTTTTATTTTTCCAATTCAGATCCCCTTCATTTCTTTTTCCTGATAATTCCTTTGGCTAGAAATCCTAATACTATGTTGAATAGTAGTGGTGAAAGTGATCATACTTATTTTGTTTCTCATCTTAAAGAAAAGATTTCAGTTTTTCACCATCATGTACGATGTTTACTATAGATTGTTCCTATATGGTCTTTATTATGCCGAGAAAGTTTCTTCTATTTCTAGTGTGTTGTGTTTTTGTCAGGAAAGTTTTTCATGAATTTTTTTGATATACATTCAGACGATTATATGTTTTCCCCTTTCATGTTATTAATGTGGGATTACATTGAACGGATTTCATATTTTGAAATTTTACTGCTGAAATAAATTTTCAAGTATTTTCTTGAAGGTTTTTGCATCAATTCCATAAGCGATATTTGTCTGTGGTTTTCTTTTCTTGTAGTATCTTCGTCTGGCTTTGGTATCAGGGTAATGCTGGCCTATACAATGATGAGAAACACTTTCTAAAATGTTTCTTCTTCAATCTTTTGGAGTGACTTGAGAAGAATTAGTGTTAATTCCTTTTTAAATGTTTGATATTTACCAGTGTGGCTGTTTGGTCTACAGATTTTTTGGGTGAGAGTGGTTTTTGATTATTGATTCAGTCTTCTTACGAGTTACAAGTCTGTTTAAGTTTTCTATTTTTTCTTGAGTTAAGTTAGATAATTATGATTTTCTTTGGAATTTGTCCATTTCATCTACATTATCAAACTTGTTGGTGTAGCAGTATTCTCTGAAAATCTTTTCTTATTTCTGTAAAATTTGTAATAATGTTCCCACTTTTATTTGTTTTTGTAACTCAAATCTCTCCTACTTTTCATAGTCACTCTAGCTAAAGATTTGTCAATTTTGTTGATACTTTCAAAGAACCAATGTTTGATTTCATTGATTTTCTTTGTTAGTCTATTCTCTCCTATATATTTATCACTGCTGTAGTCATTATTATTTCTTTTGTCTTGCTAACTTTTGGTTTATTTTGCTTTCCATTCCTTGGTTCTTTCAGGTGTAAAGTTATATTATTGATTTTAGATTTTTCTTCTTTTTCAATATATGCAATTATAACTATAAATTTCCCTCCTAGAAGAATTGAGGGCGCCTGAGTGGCTCAGTCGGTTAAGCGGCCGACTTCAGCTCAGGTCATGATCTCACGGTCTGTGAGTTCGAGGCCCACATCGGGCTCGGTGCTGATGGCTCATCAGAGCCTGGAGCCTGCTTCAGACTCTGTGTCTCCCTCTCTCTCTGCCCTTCCCCTGCTCACGCTCTGTCTCTATGTCTCTCAAAAATAAATAAACGTTAAAAAAATTAAAAAAAAAAAAAGAATTGAAAGTTGTGCAACATGAGTATTAGGAGTGTTGAACCCCATATGCAGTCAAAAATCTGCATGTAACTGTTGACTCTCCTAAAACATAACTACTAATAGCCTACTATTGATTGGGAGCCTTACAGATAACATAAACAGTCAATTGACCCATATTCTGTATGTTATAGGTATTATATACTGTATTCTTACAATAAAGTAAACCAGAATAAAGAAAATACTATTAAGAAAATCATAAGGAAGACGAGATACACTTACAGTACTGTTCTGTGTAAACTACATGTATAAGGGCCAAATGTACTTTCATTGCATCCCATAAGTTTTGGTATACTATTTTTATTTTTTTAGTTAATAATAATTATTTTATTGGGTGTAATTTTCATAATATTAAAAATAGTGAGAGAAAGAAGTTAAATAATACAAGAGAAAAATCAGTATCATATCATATACACAATAGTTCTTATATTTTTATTTCTCCATTAGCATTTTATCTGTGTATACCTCTTTAACGGGTCCTTTGTCTTTTATTTATATATTTTCTTTTTAATATAATTTATTGTCAAATTGGCTAACATACAGTGCGAAAAATGTACTCTTGGTTTTTGGAGTAGAATTCAGTGGTTCATTGTTTACATACAACACACAGTGCTCATCCCAACAGGTGCCCTCCTCAATGCCCATCACCGATTTCCCCTCTCCCCCACCCTCCCATCCACCCTCAATTTGTTCTCTATATTGAATTCTCTTATGGTTTGCCTCACTCCATCTATGTTTATAACTATTTTCCCCTTCTCTTCCCCCAGGATGTTCTGTTAAGTTTCTCAAGATCCCCATATGAGTGAAAACATATGATATCTGTCCTTCTCTGACTGACTTATTTCACTTAACAGAATATCGTCCAGTTCCATCCACATTGCTGCAAATGGCATGATTTCATTCTTTCTCATTGCCAAGTAGTATTCCATTGTATGTATAAACCACATCTTCTTTATCCATTCATCAGTTGATGGACATTTAGTCTCTTTCCATGATTTGGCTATTGTCAAAAGCACTGCTATAAACATTGGGGTACATGGGTGCCTATGAATCAGCATTCCTGTTCACCTTGGATAAATTCCCAGTAGTGTTATTGCTGGGTCATAGGGTAATTCTATTTGTAATTTTTTGAGGAACCTCCACACTGTTTTCCAGTGTGGCTGCACCAGTTCGCGTTACCAGAAATAGTGCAAGAGGCTTCCCTTTTCTCCACATCTCACCAGTATCTGTAGTTTCCTGAGTTATTCATTTTAGCCACTCTGACCAGTGTGAGGTCGTAGCTCAGTGTGGTTTTGATTTGTATTTCCCTGATGATGAGTGATGTTGAGCATCGTTTCATGTGTCTGTTGGCAATCTGGATATCTTTTTTGAAAAAGTGCCTATTCGTGTCTTCTGCCCATTTCTTCACTGGATTGTTTGAGTTTCGGCTTTTGAGTTTGGAAAGTTCTTTGTAGATTTTGGGATACTAACCCTTTATCCGATGTCATTTGCAAACATCTTTCTCCATTCCATCGGTTGCCTTTAGTTATGTTGATTGTTTCCTTTGCAGTTCAGAAGCTTTTTATCTTGATGAGGTCCCAATAGTTCATTTTTGCTTTTGATTTCCTTGCTTTAGGAGATGGTTGAGTAAGAAATTGGTGCGACTGCCAAACAGTTTTTTTCCTGCTTTCTCCTCGAGGGTTTTGAAGGTTTCCTATCTCACATTCAGGTCCTTCATCCATTTTGAGTTTATTTTTGTGAGTGATGTGAAGAAGTGGTCTAGTTTCATTCTTTTGCATGTTGCTGTCCAGTTCTCCCAGCACCATTTGCTAAAGAGACTGTCTTTTTTCCATTGGATGATTTTTCCTTCTTCATCAAAGATTAGTTGGTCATACATTTGTGGGTCCAATTCTGGGTTTTCTATTATATTTCATTGGTCTATGTGTCTGTTTTTGTGCCAATACCATATGGTCTTGATGATTACAGTTCTGTAGTAGAGGCTAAAATCTGGGATTGTGATGCCTCCTGATTTGGTTTTCTTCTTCAATATTACTTTGACTATTCGGGGTCTTTTGTGGTTCCACACAAATATTAGGATTGTTTGCTCTAGCTTTGAGAAGAATGCTGGTGCAATTTTGAATGGGATTGCATTGAATGTGTACATTGCTTTGGGTAGTATTGCCATTTTAACGATATTTATTCTTCCAATCCGTGAGCATGGAATGTTTTTCCATTTTTCTGTGTCTTCTTCTATTTCCTTCATTACTTTTCTACACTTTTCAGCATACAGATCTTTTACATCTTTGGTTAGGTTTATTCCTAGGTATGATATGATTCCTTATGTAATTGAAAATGGAATCATGTTCTTGATTTACATTTCTGTTGCTTCATTGTTGGTGTATAAAAATGCAACGGATTTCTGAGCATTGATTTTGAATCCTGCAAAGTTATTGAATTCATGTATCTGTTCTATCAGCCTTTTGGTGGAGTCTGTCGGATTTTTCATGTAGAGTATCATGTCATCTGCGAAAAGTGAAAGTTTGACTTCTTCTTTGCCAATTTGGATGCTTTTATTTCATTTTGTTATCTGATTGCTGATGCTAAAACTTCCAACACTATATTAAACAATAGTGGTGAAGGTGGACATCCCTGTCATGTTACTGATCTCAGGGAAAAAGGTCTCAGTTTTTCCCCATTGAGGATGATATGAGCTGTGGGCTTTTCATAGATGGCTTTTATGATGTTTAAGTATGTTCCTTCTATCCTGACTTTCTTGAGGGCTTTTATTAAGAAAGGATGCTATATTTTGTCAAATGCTTTTATGTATCTATAGACAGTATCATATGGTTCTTATGATTTGTTTTGTTAATGCGATGTATCACATTGATTGTTTTGCAAATATTGAACCAGCCATGCAATCCAGGAATGAATCCCACTTGTTCATGGTGAGTAATTATTTTATATGCTGTTGAATTTGATTTGTTAGTATCTTGTTGAGTATTTTTGCATCCATGTTCATCAGGAACATTGGCCTGTTATTCTCCTTTATTGTGGGGTCTCTGTATGGTTTGGGAATCAAGGTAATGCTGGCTTCATATAATAAGCCTGGAAATTTTCCTTCAATTTTTATTTTTTGGAACAGTTTGAGAAGGATAGGTATTATCTCTGCTTTAAATATCTGCTAGAATTCCCATGGAAACCATCTGTTCCAAGATTCTTATTTATTTGGAAATTTTTGATAACTGTTTCAATTTCTTTCCTAATTATGGGTCTGTTCAGTGTTTCTATTTCTTCCCATTTGGGTTTTGGTAGTGTGAGGGTGTCCAGGAATATGTCCATTTCTTTCAGGTGGTCCAGTTTGTTGGTATATAATTTTTCATAGTATTCTCTGATAATTTCTTGTGTTTCTAAGGGATTAGTTGTGATAAATCCATTTTCATTAATGATCTTATCGACTTGGGTCCTCTCTCTTTTCTTTTTGAGAAGCCTGGCTAGAGGTTTGTCTATTTTGTTTATTTTATCAAAGAACAAGCTCTTGGTTTCATTGATCTGTTCCACTATTTTTCAGTTTCCATATGATTAATTTGTGCCCTGATCTTTGTTATTTCTCTCTTTCTGCTGGGTTTGGGTTGTTTTAGTTGTTCTGCTTCTAGTTCTTTTAGGTGTGCTGTTAGGATTTGTGTTATTGATTTTTCTTGTTTCTTGAGGTGGGCATGGATTACAATATATTTCCCTCTCAGGACTGCTTTTGCTGCATCCCAGAGCATTTGGATTGTTGTATTTTCATTTTCATTTGTTTCCATGTATTTTTAAATTTCTTCTCCGATTGCTTGGTTGACTCACTCCTCTTTTAGTAGGATGTTCCTTAGCCTCCATGTTTTTTGGATATTTTCCAGGCTTTCTCCTGTGGTTGATTTCAAGGTTCAAAGCATTGTGGTCTGACAGTGTGCAGGTATGATCTCAATTCTTTTATATTTATTCAAAACTTCCCTTTGCCCCAGAGTGTTGTCTATCTTGGAAAATGTGCTGTGTGCAGTTGAAAATAATGTAAATTCCTTTGCTTCTGGGTGAAGGACCCTGAAGATGTCTGTTAGACCCATCTGTTCTAATGTGTCATTCAGGGCCATTGTTTCTGTGGTGATTTTCTGTTTTGTGGATCTATCCAATGCTGAGAGTAGATAGTTAAGTTCCCCTACTATTAGGACATTTTTATTGATAAGGTTTCTTATGTTTGTAATTAGTCGTTTTACAAATTTGGGTGCCCCTGAATTTGGCGCATAGATATTTATAATTGTTAGCTCTTCCTGCTGGATTGTCCCTGTGACTATTATATTATTTCCTTCTTCATCTCTTATTACATCGTTCATTTTAAAGTCTAGTTTGTCTGATATAAGTGTGGCTACTCCAGCTTTCTTCCGACTTCCAGTAGCATGGTAGATAGTTCTCCAGCCCCTCACTTTAAATCTGAAGTTATCCTCAGGTCTGAGATGAGTCTCTTGAAGACAGCAAATAGATGGGTCCTGTTTTTTAATGCCTTCTGTTACCCTGTGTCTTTTGATTGGAGCATTGAGTCCATTTATATTCAGTGTTAATATTGAAAAATATGGGCTTATAGTCACTGTATTATCTGTAGGTTTCATGTTTGTAAGGCTATTTCTGGTAGTTTGTGTTCTTTGTAACCTTTCCTTCATAGAGTGCCCCTCAGGATCTCTTGTAGTGCTGGTTTATTTGTGATGAATTCCTTCAATTTTTGTTTGTTGGGGAAAACCTTGATCTCTCCTCTATTCTGAATGACAGGGTAGCCAGATACAGGATTCTTCGTTGCATATCCTTCCTGCTCATCACATTGAAGATATCCTGCCATTCCTTTCTGACTTGCCAAGATTCTGCACATAAGTCTGCTACAACCATTATGTGTCTGCCTTTGTAAGGTCCTATTGTCCCTAGCTGTTTTCAGGATTCTCTCTCTGTCTTTATATTTGGCCAGTTTCACTATGATGTGTCATGCAGAAGGTTTATTCAAGTTATGTCTGAGGGGAGTTCTCTGTGCCTCTTGGATTCCATGCCCGTTTCCTTCCTCATGTTGGGGAAGTTCTCAGCAATGATTTGTTCAAATACCCCTTCGAGTCCTTTCTCTCTCTCTTCTTCGTCTGGAACTCCTATGATATGGATATTGTTTCGTTTGAGTGCATTGCTCAGTTCTCGAATTCTCCTTTCCTATTCCTGGGTCAGCTTCTCTCTCTTTTTATCTGCTTCCTCTTTTTCTATAATTTTATCTTCTAACTCACTTACTCTCTCTTCTGCCTCTTCAATCCGTGCTGTGGCTGCTTCCAATTTGCTTCATACTTCATCCAAGGCCTGTTTTAATTCTTCTTGACCGTTTTAAGGTCCTTGAACTCTGCCACGTGGGTCCCCTTGCATCCATCTATGCTTTTGTCAAGCCCAGCGATTTGTTTTATGATTATCATTCTATATTCATGTTCTGTTATGTTGCTTATATCTGTTTTCATTAATTCTTGAGCTGTCACTATTTCTTGTAGATTCTTTTGAGAATTCTTCCGTTTCGTCATTTTGGCTAGATATGTTTTGTATTGTTTCTTGAAGTTGCCCTGGAAAGGAAAACATACTGACAGACAAACAGAAAACAGAAATACTCAAACGTACCGACAAATGATACAGACAAGGAGTTCACAACAGAAAACAGAATAACAAATGACTTTCTGAGGGCAATGTCCTGAAGTACCAGCTACACGTTAAGGACAGGGTATGTAGTGTGCTGGTGGCAGAGTATATACAGCGAGAATAATGACAGGCATGGGGAGAATAAGGAAATGGACTTTGCCCAGGTAAAGCGACTAAAGGACTTAATCCAGACTGAGAGAAATCAGAATAAGGACGGGTGCAAGGAAAAAGGAATGAAGATAGATGTTGCCCAGATGAACTTATGTGGCCTGCTTATTCCAGAGAGAGAAATAGGGAAGCACAGAAGGAGGTGTATAATATGCCTTAAGAGAGTGGGTTAAAAGAATGTTTAAGCAAGCCAGTACCCTGGATAGCCAGCTCTGGTGTGGGGATCGGTAAGAAGGAGAAAGGTAGGGATATATTTAAGAAAAGAATAAAAAAAAAAGAATAAATGACCTGGAGTTACTCCAGGCAACAGTCTGAACTTGGCATCCATAGCTCCCGCTGTAAGGTGTCACTCCTGTGGGAAGGGGCGTGGTTTGGTGTAGATGGGTCCCGCCTCCACTGACGCAGGGATGGCTTTTGGGGTGACTTCCCGGTTGTGAGACAACAATGGCGTCCCTTGCCACCAGTTCTGAAGTCTCTATTCGCCCCTTTATTTCTGTCTTCACTCCACCTTGGGCGCTTGCATAGTCTGGTTCAGTGAGCGGTGGCCCACTGCCTGCTACACCCGATTTCACTGTAATTTTTCCGGGGTTAGAGGTGCTCCTCAGGCAGCGGCGCCTTGGCCTGACTGGGTCCCCACCGTCAGTCTCGGTGGTGGGGTCCCGGTCCCGGCGGCGTGAGGAGAGTGCTGCTGTTTGCCACCGAACTTCTCTTCAAAAGCCCTGCATTTAGGGGCTGGATGGTAGTGGTGTTACCCTCTCTGGCCCTCTCGTTCAGATGTTGCTTGATTGGCACTTTCCCAGCTATCTCGGAAGACCTTCACTGTCTCCTCAACTCGACTCAGCTCCCCGAGTTTGTTTATCTGTCCCAGATAAAACTCATGGTTTCTTGGGTGTTTCTGGTTTCACTTTCCATTCCTTGTAGGCTGCAGCACCTTTCCTCCCCGATTCTTGGAGTTGAGAGAATTTGGTTTCAGTCATTCGCAGTTTAAAGGACAAGGGAAAGACTGGATCTCCCTACTCCTCCGCCATGTTGGCCCCCTCCCTTCTGGTCTAATTTCTTCTTTAATTTCCTGGTTGACCCATCCATTCTTTAATAGGGCATTCTTTAGCCTCCATGCATTTGGAGGTTTTCCAAACTTTTTCCTGTGGTTCATTTCCTGTGATCTGAAAATGTTCATGGTGTGATCTCAATTCTTTTATATTTACTGAATGCTGTTTTGTGACTCAGTATGTGATTTATCTTGGAGATTATTCATGTCACTTGAGAATAAAGTGTATTCTGTTGCCTTAGGATGAAAACTTCTAAATATATCTGTCAAGCCCATCTGGTCCAGGGTATCATTCAGGGACATTGTTTCTTTATCGATTTTCTGTCTAGATGATATGTCCATTGCTGTATGTGGAGTTTAAAATCCCCTGCAATTGCATTTTTGTCAATAAGATTGCTCATGTTTGTGATTAATTATTTGAGTTCTCCAAATTCAGTGCATAAACATTTATAATTGTTAGCTCCTCTTTATTGGTAGACCCCATAAATGATTTAATACACCTTCATTTCTTTTTCAACATTTTGTTTAAAATCTAGTTTGTATGATACAAGTATGGCTAATCCAGCTTTCTTTTGACTTCCAGTGGCATGATAGATGGTTATCCATCTCCTCATTTTCAATCTGAAGGTGTCCTCAGGTAGAGGGTCTCTTGTAGAAAGCAAGTAGATGGGTCTTGTTTTTTTTAATCCATTCTGATACTTTTTATAAAAGTATTTAGTCCATTTACATTCAGTGTTATTATTGAGAGACATGGGTTTAGAATCATTGTGTTCTCTGTAGGTTTCATGCTTGTAATGATGTCTCTGGTCCTTTGTGGTCTTTACAACATTCCACTCATAGAGTCTCCCTTGGGATCTCTTAGGGATCTTAGGGCTGTTTTAGTGGTGATGAATTCCTTCAGTTTTTGATTGTGTGGAAAAACCTTTATCTCTCCTTCTATTCTAAATTAAAGTCTTGCTGGATAAAGAATTCTTGGTTGTATCGTTTTCCTGTTCATCACATTGACTGTTTCCTGCCACTCCTTTCTGACCTGCCAATTTTCAGTACATCAGTCTGCTACTACCCTTACGTGTCAAACCTTTCAGGTTAAGGCCTGTTTGTTTCTAGGTACTTTCAGAATTCTCTCTTTATCTTTGTATTTTACCAGTTTCACTATGGTGTGTCATGCAGAAGATTGATTCAAGCTACGTCTGAAGGGAGTTCTCCATGCCTCCGGGATTTCAATGTCTGTTTCCTTCACCAGATTGAGGAAGTTATCAACTATGATTTGTTCAAGTACACCTTTGTCCCTTTCTCTCTCTCTTCTTCTTCTGGAACTGCTATGATAGGGGTATTTTTCCATTAATTGTCTAATTCTCCTCTCATGGTCCAGAATTTTTTTAATCTCTCTCTTTCTCAGATTCATCTTTTTCCATAATTGAAAGAGAGACAAGGCCTGAAGGTGCAGTGGCAAGAGAATTACAAAGCAGGGGGCTAAGAGTCTTCAGGAGCTGAAGCATCGATCCCCTGGCTCGAGCCTTTTATTTTGCTACTTTTCTGATAACATCCAGCACATACAACATAATATTTGTCATCCTTCTAGGTCATGCATCTGCCCTGTATTCCACACTGGGTAATGAGTACTTTTGGCATCAGATGAAACATTCTTATTGCTGGCTTGGTGCCCATATGATGTCCTTATGGAGAGACCAGCAGTCCTGGCAGCTTTCTGCCTGGGAATGGAACTGCATTCAGTTCCTTGCTGCTCCATCATTTTCCTTCAGGACATTTTCATGCTACCTCTGGCTTCTTATTCCCCAACATAATTTTGTCTTCTGTATCACTTAACCTCCCCTCTGCCTCTTCAATCCTTGCTGTCACCCCCTCTAGTTTATTTTTCATCTCATTTACAGCATTTTATAATTAATCATGACTATTTTTAGTTCCTTGATCTCTGTAGAAATTGATTCTCTGCTGTCTTCTATGCTTTCTTCAAGCCCAGTGATTAATCTCATGACTGTTATTCTAAATTCTTGTTCAGTTATATCATTTATATCTTTTTTGATAAATTCTTTAGCTGTAATTTCTTCCTGGAATTTATTTTGAGGAGAATTCTTCCTTTTCGTAATTTTGGCTAGTTTTCTGTCCCTATGTGTTTTAAAAGCTTGTTTTGTGCCCTGCACATGTGAACACTACTGTATTAAAGAAGGGTCATGTACTGTCCAGGGCCTGGCTCTTCAAGAGGTGTTTTCTTGGAGTGTTTTATTTGCTCTCTGTTGTTGTGACTTTGGTTACTTTATCTCCCTACTAGTAGTGATGTTTTGGACCTCCATCAGGTATGCTTTGATTCATTCCTTGAAGTTGCCCTGGAAAGGAAAACAAACAAACAGAAAACAAAACCAAGCAAACACACAAACATACAAACAAGCAAAACTAGAAACACGAGCTACAATTAAACAATAGGGTGGAGGTGGGGCTGATGGAAGATGCCTTATTCCATAGATAAAGAGATATGATAGGGGCGGGGAAAAGAAAAGAAAGAAAAACTGACAAGACAGAGAATCTCTGGCTTACTCCATAGAGAGAAAAAGGAAAATAAAGAAGGAGACGAGGAAAAAGAAAAGAAAATTGACCACAGAAACTATACCACTTAATCCCGAGAGAAAGAAAGGAAAATAAAGAAGGTGGTATAGAACATGTATCAAGAGAATAGATTAAATATGTCTGCTTAAATAAACCATCAACCAGAGTAACCAGACTAGTGGAGGGAAGAGATAAGAAGGAGAAAAGGAAGAATATATCTATATTATAGAATTGTCAGAGACTTAAATCAGGCAATGCAACAGTGCTGGTCTGGAGGAGGGGCTGTCTGTTTTGTCAGCGTCAATCTCACTCTTGTAGATATGCAGTTACCAGGCGCAGAGGAGCGTGGTTTGGTGTATGCGGGTCCTGCCTACACTGTGGGCCTGATGTCCATTCCCTGAAGCCCCACCTTGTTAGTGATGGGGAGAAAAATGGCAACACTCCAGTCTCTTCTCCACAGACTGGTGGTCCCAAACCACTCTGTTCAAGTCATCTTCACTGTGCCATGGGTGCAATCGAGGCTGTTTGTCCCACTTTGCAGACTCCTGTGCTTCCCTGACACTAGGCTGGAATTTAAACCGCTATTTTTCACAGATTCTCACTCCGTGAGTCCCAGTTCTGGGGAAGAGCCACTGCCAGAGTCCTGCTCTGGTGAGTCCAGGGGTCCCCGAAAGATGGACAGTCAGGCGAAAGGAATGAGAGAGCCATGATATGTAGTCTGATCACCAAGCAGGCAGTTCTGGCAATTCTGGCATCTCTGTTCTGCTGGTCTCAGTGTCTTTATTTTAAAAGTAGTAAGCGACATTACAGCAATGAGTGACATCCCATCAGTAAGCATAGTTTGATATCTTTTACAATAATGTGTTTTTGTCAGCAAAGTGGCGATTTCCTCAATCTTGCAAGTTGTTTTACATCATTCTTTTTTAGACCATAAAGGAAACAATTCTTACTTAGCTATTTTGTGATTCTGCTCCTAAGTAAATTAACATATGCTGCCTTTGAAGTAGAATTAGGTAAATTTGTGGCACAGCAAGAGAACAAGATGTTTAAAAAGCAAGCAGGGTTGTTTTTGTTGTGACCATAAGTCTCAGTAAACAGAGGGTGCATATATTATCATCTTAATACCTATGTTAATTGCCTATAGACAGTTTAAGGGTCTAGCTTCCTAAACTACAATGAGGGAGGTGTAACCCTCCTGGTAAATCCTAAGGCTTGTCTAAGTTTCTTTGCTTAAGAATGAGTGAATTTACATAATAGAGGCCTAACGTTTACACAAGTTACACTAATATTTAGCCAGCCCATAACCGCTATCAATTTGTGTAACCCATCCCCAAGATGCAAATTTAAGATTACTTCTGGCTAGGCTACTCTCATTCAGATGTAATCCATCAAAGCATCATGCTCCAGGTCCTTCCTTTTTATCTAAATGCCATGAAACAAAAGAGCATTACATTCCTTGGGGCCAATGAAAGCACCTCAAGAAATCCAAGCTAGAAAAATTATTTAGAAGGAGGTAAGACTAGGGGCCATTTGAACAGCAGGAGCCTTGCAAATCATCTGCCTTTCCACGCAGGGAGGTGTTTCAACCTGCGAGCCCAAGATGGCTCCCAACAAGTCACCCTGCTGCCTCATGTGCACATGGTTTGCCCTGCTCCGCCAACTCCTGTGTCTCCCAGGTGCTCTGCTAGGACTTAAACCCTGATGCCTTTAAGGTTCTCACTCCATATGCCCCAGTTTGGGGTAAGTGCTACACCTTTGAGCCAATATATACCTTCTTCCCACACCACTCCAGGCAGAGGATTGATTTCTCCCACAGTGGACTGTGCCTCCGAACTAGTTACCAAGCCTGGGGCTGGCTCCATCCTCTCCAGGTGCTCAAAGAGGGCAGCCAGCCACAGTCCAGAGAAAGCCCCACAGTTAGAGATTGGATTTTTCTCCATTCCGGTCCGTGGGTTTTCTCTTGTCCATATATAGTCCTATGCTTCCCCAGCATCTCTTTCTCTTCGCTTTGTCTCTCTGAAGAAGGGGATCCCTCCCCTCCATTCATTAAATCTCTCCCAGTTCATCATCACGCACCTATGACCTGTCAGATTGTCCCAGGGGGTGCCTGGAAGCTTCTCTCTCACTTTGCCTCCTGGGCTCTTGGAGTTCAAAGTCCTTTGGCCTCAACACTGCTTTGTTTGAGAGATGAGGGAACCTCTGATTCCCCTACTTCTCTGCCATGTTGTCCCTCCCCTATTCCTGGAAATTCTTACCCAGTTTAGTTTTATGATTTTAAAGATATCGAAACATGTATTTGTCAAAAGTCTTTTTCATGGATCTTCTTGAGGATAAAACACATTTTGCAAGAGCATCAGAACAATAACTATAAATGACAAAAGACCCAAAAAATGGCCATAGTTAAAAATATGATGCCATTTCATTATAATTCAATTGACAAGGAAATCCGGTTATTTCCGAGACACACATTTCAATAATTTAAGAAATGACTTTATACCAGGACATATTAAAAACTTCAGGAATTTCAAGTATTTTCTAGAATAATTATAGCATTTATCCATACAACGCAATCTAAGGCTTATCATTGTCTGTTTGACAGTGCTTTCCAAGTAACTTTACATAACAAATAATCAAGCCTATTAGTCAAAAAGACTTCAATTATCATTCAAATCCTAGGAAATTTGTTAAAAACTTTAGAAAGTTTTTTTTTTAATAATTTATTGTTAAATTGGTTTCCATACAACACCCAGTGCTCATCCCAACAAGTGCCCTCCTCTGTGCCCATCACCCATTTTCCCCCCACCCATAACCCCTATTCTCTCAATTTGTTCTGAGTCTTTGAGAGTCTCTTAGGTTATTTCTTCCTCCCTCTCAGTGGCTTTTTTTCCCCTTCCCCTCTTCCCATCCCTCCTGGTTTTCTGTTAGGTCTTACAAAGCCTACCTATGCATGGAAACATATGGCCTCTGTCTTTCTCCGCCTGACTTATTTCACTCAGCATAATACCCTCCAGTTCCATCCATGTTGCCACACTTGGCCAGATTTCATTCTTTCTCATTGCTGCATAGTATTACATTGTATATATACCAAATCTTCTTTATCCATTCATCAGCTGATGGACATTTAGTCTCTTTCCATGATTTGGCTATTGTCCAAAGTGCTGCTATAAACATCGGGGTACACGTGCTCCTATGCATCAGCTGTCCTGTATCTCTTGGGTAGATTCCTAACGGTGCTATTGCTGGGTCATAGGGTAGCTCTATTTTCATTTTTTTGAGGAACTTCCACACTGTTCTCCAGAGTGGCTGCACCAGTTTGCATTCCCACCAACAGTGTAAGAAGGTGCCTGTTTCTCCACATCCTTGCCAGCATCTATATTTTCCTGATTTGTTCATTTTAGACACTCTGACTGGTGTGAGGTGGTATCTCAGTGTGGTTTTGATTTGTATTTCCCTGATGCTAAGTGACATTGAGCATCGTTTCATGTGTCTGATTGCCATCTGGATGTCTTCTTTGGAGAAGTGTCTATTCATACCTTCCGCCCATTTCGTCACTGGATTATTCGTTTTTTGGGTGTGGAGTTTGGTAAGTTCTTTATAGATTTCAGATACTAGTCCTTTATCCGATATGTCATTTGCAATTTTCTTTTCCCATTCTGTTGGTTGCCTATTGCTTTTGTTGGTCGTTTCCTTTGCCGTGCAGAAGCTTTTTATCTTGATGAGGTCCCAGTAGTTCATTTTTGTTTTTAATTCCCTTGCCTTTGGAGATGTGTCGAGTAAGAAATTGCTGCAGCTCAGGTCAAAGAGGTTTTTTTCCTGCTTTCTCCTCTGGGATTTTGATGGTTTCCTGTCTCACATTCAGGTCCTTCATCCATTTAGAGTTCATTTTTGTGAGTGGTGTAAGGAAGTGGTCTAGTTTCATTCTTTCGCATGCTGTGTCCAGTTCACCAAGCACCATTTATTAAAGAGGCTACCTTTTTTCCACTAGATACTCTTTCCCGTTTTGTCAAAGATTAATTGCCCATATGCTCTCGGGTCCATTTCTGAGTTCTCTATTCTGTTCCGTTGGTCTATGTGTCTGTTTTTGTGCCAATACCATACTGTCTTGATGACTACCGCTTTGTAGTAGAGGTTGAAGTCTGGGATCATGATGCCTCCTGCTTTGGTTTTATGCTTCAGTATTACTTTGGCTATTCAGGGTCTTTTGTGGTTCCATACAAATTTTAGGATTGTTTGCTCTAGCTTTGAGAAGAATGCCAGTGCAATTTTGATTGGGATTGCATTGAATGTGTAGATTGTTTTGGGTAGTATTGCCATTTTAATGATATTTATTCTTCCAATCCATGAGCATGGTATGTTTTTCCATTTCCTTGTGTCTTCCTCAATTTCCTTCATAAGTTTTTTATAGTTTTCAGTGTAGAGATCTTTTACATCCTTGTTTAGGTTTATTCCTAGGTATTTTATGGTTTTTGATGCAATTGTGAATGGGATTAGCTTCTTTATTTCTCCTTCTGTTGCTTCATTGTTGGTGTATAGAAATGCCACCAATTTCTGTACATTGATTTTGTATCCTGCAACTTTGCTGAAATCATGGATCGATTCTAGCAGGCTTCCGGTGGATTTTGTCGGATTTTCCATGTAAAGTATCATGTCATCTGCAAAAAGTGAAAGTTTGACTTCCTCCTGTCCAATCTTGATGTGTTTTATTTTGTTTTGTTTTCTGATTGCTGATGCTAGAACCTCCACTGTTAAATAGCAGTGGCAAGAGTGGACATTCCTGTTGTGTTCCTGATCTCAGGGGGAAGGCTCTCAGTTTTTCCCCACTGAGGATGATATTAGCTGTGGGCTTTTATGATGTTTAAGTATGTCCTTCTATCCTGACATTCACGAGGGTTTTTATTAGGAAAGGGTGCTGTATTTTGTCTCATGCTTTCTCTGCTTCTATTGACAGGATAATATGGTTCTTATCTTTTCTTTTGTTAATGTTATGTATCACACTGATTGATTTGTAAATATTGAAACAGCCCTGCATCCCAGGGATGAATCCCACTTGATCATGGTGAATAATTATTTTTATACGCTGTTGGATTCGATTTGCTAGTATTTTTTTGAGAATTTTTGTATCCATAGTCATCAGGGATATTGGCCTGTAGTTCTATTTTTTTTTTTTTTTTGGCTGGGTCTCTATCTGGTTTGGGAATCAAAGAGATGCTGGCTTCATTGAATGAGTCTGGGAGTTTCCCTTTTGTCTCAATATTTTGGAGCAGCTTGAAGGGGATAGGTATTAACTCTGAAATGTTTGGTAAAATTCCCCAGGGAAGCCATCTGGTCCTGGACTTTTATTTATTCGGAGATTTTTGATAACTGATTCAATTTCTACACTAGTTCTGGATCTGTTCACATTTTCTATTTCTTCCCATTTGAGTTTTGGTAGAATGTGGCTGTTTATGAATTTGCCCATTTCTTCCAGGTTACCAAGTTTGGTGGCATATAATTTTTCATAGTATACTCTGACAATTGCTTGCATTTCTGAGGGATTGGTTGTAATCACACCCTTTTGGTTCTTGATTGTATCTATTTTGGTTCTCTATCTTTTCTTTTTGAGAAGCCTGGCTAGAGGTTTATCATTTTTGTTTACTTTTTCAACGAACCAGCTCTTGGTTTCATTGATTTGTTCCACTACTTTTTCGGTTTCCATGTTACTAATTTTGGCCACAATTTTTGTTATTTCTCTGTTTCTGCTGGGTTTGGGAAGTCTTACCTGTTCTGTTTCTAGTTCCTTTAGGTGTGCTGTTAGAATCCGTGTTAGTGATTTTTCTCGTTTCTTGAGATGGGCCTGGATTGCAATATATTTCCCTCTCAGGACTGCCTTTGCTGCCTCCTAAAGCATTTGGATTGTTGTATTTTCATTTTCATTTCTTTCCATGTATGTTTTAATTTCTTCTCTGATTGCTTGTTTACCCTTTCGTTTTTTTAGTAGGTTGTTCTTTAGCGTTCATGTTTTAGGGGATTTTCCAGACATTTTCCTGTGGTTGATTTCAAGTTTTAAAGCATTGTGGTATGAAAGTGTGCATGATCTCAATTCTTTTATATTTATTCAGAGCTTCCCTGTGCCCCATAATGTGGTCTATATTGAAGAATGTACCGTGTGCAGTTGAGAAGAATGTAAATTCCTTTGCTTCTGGATCAAGTACCCTGAAGATGTCTGTTAGGCCCATCTGTTCCAATGTGTCGTTCAGGGCCATTGTTACTGTAATGATTTTCTGGTTAGCGGATCTATCCAATGCTGAGAGTGGCGTGTTAAGGTCCCCTACTATTAGGACAGTTTTATCGATAAGGCTGCTTATGTTTGTAAATAATTGTTTTACATATTTGGGTGCCCCCGAATTCGGCACAGAGATAATTATAATTGTTAGCTCTTCCTGCTGGTTAGTCCTTGTGATTATTACATAATGCCTTTCTTCAACTCTTTTTATATCCTTAACCTTAAAGTCTAGTTTGTTTGATATAAGTGTGGCTACTCCAGCTTTCTTTAGACTTCTAGTAATGTGGTATATAGTTCTCCATCCCCTCATTTTCAATCTGAAGTTGTCCTCAGGTCTAAAATGAGTCTCTTGAAGACAGCAAATAGATGGGTCCTGTTTTTTAATCCATTCTGTTACCCTGTGTCTTTTGATTGGAGCATTGAGTCCGTCTGCTTCAGTGTTAATATTGAAAAATATGGGCTTACAGTCACTGTATTATCTGTAAGTTTCATGTTTGTAAGGCTGTCTCTGGTAGTTTGTGTTCTTTACGACCTTTCCTTCATAGAGTGCCCCTCAGGATCTCTTGTAGTGCTGGCTTATTTGTGATAAATTCTTTCAGTTTTTGTCTGTTGGGAAAAACCTTGATCTCTCCTTCCATTCTGAATGACAAGCTGGACGGATACAGGATTCTTGGTTGCATATCCTTCCTTTTCATCACGCTGAAGATATCCTGCCATTCCTTTCTGTCTTGCCAAGTTTCTGTAGGTAAGTCTGCTACAACTCTTATGTTAAGGCCGGTTTATCCCTAGCTGCTTTCAGAATTCTCTCTCTGTCCTTCTGTTTTGCCAGTTTCACTATCGTATGTCTTGCAATAGGTCTATTCAGGTTATGTCTGAGGGGAGTTCTCTGTGCCTCTTGGATTTCCATGCCCGTTTCCTTCTCATATTGGGGAAGTTCTCAGCAATGATTTGTTCGATACCCCTTCGAGTCCTTTCTCTCTCTCTTCTTCCTCTCGAATTCCTATGATACAGATATTGTTCCATTTGAATTGCATCACTTGGCTCTTGAATTATCCTTTCTTTTTCCTGAATCAGCTTCTCTCTCTTTTTCTCTGCTTCCTCTTTTTCCATAATTTTATCTTCTAATTCACCTATTCTCTCTTCTGCCTCTCCAATCCGTGCTGTGGCTGCCTCCAATTTGTTTTGCACCTCATTTAAAATATTTTTTATTCCTCCTGACCTTTTTTAAGTTCCTTGATCTCTGCAGCAAGGGACCCCCTGCATTCTTCTATGCTTTTTTCAAGCCCAGCGATTAGTTTTATGTTTATCATTCTATAGTCATTTTATTTTATGTTGCTTATATCTGTTTTCATCAATTCTTTTGCTGTCACTACTTCCTGTAATTTCTTTTGAGGAGAATTCTTCCATTTTGTCATTTTGGCTAGGTGTGTTTTGGTTTGTTTCCTGATGTCACTGTTTCCTTGGGGTGCTTTCTGGATTTCGCCTTCTATTCCTTGTAGACGCCAACACCTTTCCTCCCAAACTCTTGGGGTTGAGAGTCCTTTGGTTTTCGTCCCTCTTAGTTTGAAAGACACAGGGAATATCGGGTTCCCCTTACTCCTCTGCCATGTTTAGACAACTTTTGGATTCTGCATCTCCAAAGACATCCTCTGCCCCCTAGTCCTCTGCTCCCTGCCAGAGCTGATGAGGTGGGGCTGGGGCTGATCTGTTGGATAGGGGTCCTCACTCCCTCATACTACAAACCTTGTTCAGTGCAGAGTTAGGGGGAATAGGCACTGACTAGTGCTGGTGTTTATTCTATTTTAATTATCTTTAAAGGAGACAGAAGGTTTGGGAGAGTTGACCATGGGTAGGAGTAGAGGTGAGCTCTAAAAACCCTCCTTTTCGTGTCTTTTTGGCTAGTTTCCCTGCCTGGCAATAGCGACATCAGGGCAAAATTCACTCTTAAATTGTACAGTTCAGTGGTTTTTGATATATTTATAAAATTGTGAAACTATCAACACAATTAATTCTAGAACATTTTTATTACCCCTAAAGGAAATCTCATACCCATTTGTAGTCACTCCCCATTCACCCCTAGTCCTTGGAAACAACTAGTCTACTTTCTGTCTTTATTAATTTGATAGTCTAGACATTTTACATAAATGGAATCATACAATAATTGGAAATTTTGTTACTGGCTTCTTTCATTTACTGTAACATTTTCATATTTCATCCAAGTTGTAGCATGTACCTCATTCCTTTTTATGGCTGAATACTATTCCATTCTACTATATTTTACTTATCCATTCATCAGTTGAAGGACATTTGGTTTCTTTCCACTTTTCAGCTATTATGTATAATGCTGCTATGTATAATTGTGTACAAATTTTTGTGTGGACATATGTTTTCATTTCCCTGGCTATATAAGTAGGAATACAATTGCTGAGTAAGGTGAAAACTATTTAACTTTTTGAGAAATTATCAGACTATTTTCCACAATGGCTGAAGTTTTACATCCTCACCAGCAATGTATGAAGGTTCCAGTTTTCCCACATATTTGAGAATATTTGTTATTTTATGTCTTTTTGATTGTAGGGATCCTAGAAGGTATGAAGAGATATCTCATTGTGGTTTTGATTTGCATTTCCCTGATGACTTATGATGTTATATTCTTGCATTTATTGGCTATTTGTATATCTTTTTATAGAAATGCCTATTGAAATCCTTTGCCCATTTAAAATTTTGTTTAATATTTCTTTTTATTGTTGACTCATAGGAGCTCTTTTTGTATTCTAGATACTCTTGAGAGATTATCAAATATATTTTTATCAGTATGAGTATACATTTATCAGATATATGATTTATAAATATTTTCTAACATTCTGTGGATTCCTTTTTCACTCCCCTGATAGTGTCCTTTGAAGTACAAACATTTTTTAAATGTTATTTATTTTGAGAGAGATAGAGAGAGAGAGAGAGAGAGAGAGAGAGAGAGAGAGGGAGGAGGAGGAGAGGAAGAGAGAGAGGGGGAGAGAGAATCCCAAGCAGGTTCCACAGTGTCAGTGCAGATTCCAACATGGGGCTCGATCTCATGAACCATGAGATTTTGACCTGAACCAAAATCAAGAGTCAGATGCTTAACCAACTGAGACACCCAGGCACCCTGAAGCACAAAAATTTTTAATTATGATGCAGTCCAATTTTCCTGTTCTATTTTATTGCTTGTGCTTTTGGAACAATTTCTTAATATCATCTAATATCCAGTTAAGGCAATGGCTTTCAAAGTATGGTTTGAGAGCATTGTGGACCATCAAAATCAATTTAGTGTGTCATGACTAGCATTTAGTTTTTTTTTTTTAATTTATTTTGGGGGAGAGAGAGAGAGCAAGTGGGGGAAGAGCAGAGAGAGAGGAAGAGAGAATCCCAAGCAGGATCAGGCACCATCAGTATAGAGCATGACAAAGGGCTTGAACCCATGAAATACGAGATCATTACCTGAGTTGAAATCAAGAGTAGGCCGCTCAACTGACTGAGCCACTCAGGCACCCCATGACTAGTATTGTTTAAGGTATAAAATTTTTCCATCACACAAAGTTAAATATTGTTAGTAAAATTTATTTCCTATATATACTACAGTGTGTGTGTGTGTGTGTGTGTGTGTGTGTACTTGGCCATGATGTACATTTCAATTGTTGCCAAGCATTTGCTTCGAAGTTTCTCAGATACGGAGTACTTACTTTGTGGCAGGATTGATGCTAAGAAACGATTAATTTCTGCTTATGATCCTTCTAACAATCATTCAAGATAGCCACTATTATCTAGCTTTTCTGATGAAGAAACCACAGCTCAGAGAAGTTTGCTTACTCAAGATCACATAGCTTATGGATAGGTGAACCAAAATTCATTTGTTTTCTTTCTTAAATTCCACATGAGTGAAATTGTATGGTGTTTGTCTTGCAAATATCTTCTATTCTATAGGCTGCTTTTTAGTTTTGTTCATTGTTTCCTTCACTGCACAGAAACTTTTTTTATGTTGATGAATTCTCAATAGTTTATTTTTGTTTTGGTTTCCCTTGCTTCAGGAGACATGTAGTAAGAAGGTGGTATGGCTGATGTCAAAGAGGTTATTGCCTATGTTCTCTAAGATTTTGATGGTTTCCGATCTCACATTTAGACATTTCATCAATTTTGATGTATTTTTGTGTATGGTATAAGAAAGTGGTTTAGTTTCATTATTTTCCATGTTGCTGTCCTGTTTTCCTAACATCATTTGTTGAAGAGATTATCTTTTTCACATTGATATTCTTTCATGCTTTGTAAAAAATTAATTGGTCATATAGTTGTAGGTTAATTTCTCTGTTTTCTATGCTGTTCTGTTACTCTATGTGTACGTGTTTGTGCCAGTAACATACTGTCTTGATGACTATAGCTTTGTAATATAACTTGCGGTGTGGAATTGTGATGCTTCCAGCTTTGCTTTTCTCAAGATCATCATGGCTATTTGAGGCCTTTTGTAGTTCCATACAAATTTTAGGATAGTTTATTCTAGTTCTGTGAAAAACGCTAGTGTTATTTTAATAGGGATTGCATTAAATGTGTAGATTGCTTTGGGTAATAAATATCTTTTAACAATGTTTGTTCTTCCAGTGCATGAGAATGGAATGTTTTTCAATTTCTTTGTGTCATCTTCATTTCTTTCATCAGTGTTTTATAGTTTTCAGAGTACAGATCTTTTTTTATCTTTGGTTAGGTTTATTCTTAGGTATCTTAACGTTTTTGGTGCAACTGTAAAGGAAATAGATTCCTTCATTTCTCTTCCTGTTGCTTAATTATTTGCGTGTATAAATTCAACAGATTTCTGTATGTTGATTTTGTATCCTGCGACATTACTGAATTATTGTGTCAGTTCTGGCAATATTTTGGTGGAGTGTTTTGGGTTTTCTATATAGAGTACCATGTCATTGGCAAATAGTGAAATTTTTATTTCTTCCTTGACAATTTGGATGCATTTTATTTCCTTTTGTTGTCTAATTGCTGAGGCTAGGACTTCCACTACTATGTTAAATAACAGTAGTGGGAATGGACATTCCAGACTTGTTGCTGACTGCAGAAGAAAAATCTTTCTCTATTGGGGATATTATCTGGGGTTTTTTATATAATGCCTTAATTATGTTGAGGTATGTTACCTTTATCCCTACTTTGTTGTAGGATTTTATCATGAATGGATGTCATACTTTCTCAAATGCTTCTTCTGCATCTATTGAAAGTATCATGAGGTTCTTATCCTTTCTTTCATTAATGGGGTGTATCACATTGATTGATTTTCAAATATTGAACGACCCTTGGAGCCCAGGAATGAATCCCAGCTGATCATAGTAAATGATTCTTTTAATGTACTTTTAGATTGGATTTGTTAGTATTTTGTTGACAACTTTTACATCCATGTTCATCAGGTATATTAGCTTGTAGTTCTCTTTTTTTACTATAATCTTTTTCTGGTTTGGGAATCAGGGTAACGCTGGCCTCATAGAATTAATTTGGAAGTTTTCTTTCCACCTCTATTTTTTTGGAATAATTTGAGAAAAATGGGTATTAACTCTTCTTTCAGTGTTTGTTAGATTTTCCCTGGGAAAACATCTGGCCCCGGATTTTGTTTGTTGGGAGATTTTGATTACTGATTCAATTTCTTTGCTGCTTATTGGTTGTTTCAAGTTACTGATTTCTACCTGTTTCAGTTTTGGTAGTTTATATGCTTCTAGGAACTTATCCATTTCTTTCAGATCGCCCAATTTTTTGGCATATAATTTTTCATAATATTCTCTTATGATTGTATTTTTGTGGTGTTGATTGTTATTTCTCCTCTCTAATTTGTGATTTTATTTATTTGGATCCCTTCTCTTTTCTTTTTGATAAGAATGGCTAAGTGTTAATCCATTTCATTAATTTTTTTCAAAGAATCAGCTCCTGATTTTATTGGTTAATTCTACTTTTTTTTTTTAGTTTCTATATAACTTATTTCTGCTATAATCTTTATTATGTCCCTTGTTCTGATGGTTTTAAGCTTTATTTGTTATTCTTTTTCTTGTTATTTTATGAGTAAGGTTAAAGTTTTTCATGTGAGATTTTTCTTGCTTCTGGAGGTAGGTCTGTAATGCTCTATACTTCCCTTTTAGGACACCTTTTGCTGCATTCCAAAATATTTGAAACACTGTGTTTTCATTTTATTTTGTTTCCATGTGTTTTTAAATTTTCTTCTTTGATATCCTCATTGACACTAATTGTAGATTTTTCGTATCAAGGTTTTATTTAAATTCTAGTTAACATATAGTGTAATAGTGGTCTGAAGACTAGAATTTAGTGATTAATCGATTACATATAACACCCAGTGCTCATCACAATAAGTGCTTTCCTTAATATCCACTACCCATTTAGCCTATCCCCAGCCCACCTCCCTTCCAGTAACCCTCAGTTTGTTCTCTATACTTAAGAGTCTCTTACAGTTTTTTTCCTCTCTCTTTTTCTTTCCCCTATGTTCATCTGTTTTGTTTCTTAAATTGTGCATATAAGTGAAATAATATGGTATTTATCCTTCTTTCATTTACTCATTTAGGTTAGCATAATACACTCTAGTTCCACCCACGTCATTGTAAATGACATGGTTTCATTCTTTTTGATGGCTGAGTGATATTCTATTCTATATATATATATATATATAATATATATATATTCTATATATATATAATAGAAATTACACTATTATAAAAATATATATATATTTATATATACAATATATTAATATATATAATTTGTATATACAATATATTAATATATATATATATATATTAACACATACATACATACCACTTCTTTTTTATCAATTCATCAGTCCATGGACATTTGTGGTCATTTCATAATTTGGCTATTGTTGATAATGCTGGTATAAACATCAGGGTGCATGTGCCCCTTCCCATCAATATTTTGGTATCCTTTGGGTAAACACATAGTAGTGCATTTGCTGTGTTGTAGGGTAGCTCTATTTTTAACTTTTGAGGAAACTCCATACCGTTTTCCAGAGTGGCTGACCAGTTTCCATTCCTGCCAACAGTTTAAGAGGGCTCCCTATTCTCTGCATTCTCTCCAACACCCGTTGTTTCATGTATTATTAATTTAAGACATTCTAATAGGTGTGAGGTTGTATATCATCCTGGTTTTGATATGTATTTCCCTGATGATGAATGAAGTTGAGAATCTTTTCATGTGTCTGTTAGCCATCTGTATGTCTTTGGAAAATTGTCTATTCATGTCTTCTGCCAATTTCTTGACTAGATTATTTTTTTTTGGGTGTTGAGTTTGATAAGTTCTTTATCCATCTTGGGTACTAACCCTTGATCATATATGTCACTTGAAAATATCTTCTCCTATTCCATAGGTTGCCTTTTAGTTTTGTTTATTAATTCCTTCACTGTGCAGAGGCTTTTTATTTTCATGAATTCCCAATAGTTCATTTCTGCTTTTGTTTTCATTGCCTCCAGACATGTGTCTAGTAAGAAGTTGCTATGGCTGAGGTCAAAGAAGTTGCTACTTGTGTTCTCATCTAGAGTTTTGATTGTTTCCTGTCTCACATTTAGGTCTTTCATGTATTTTGAATTTACTTTTGCATATGGTTCTCCATCACCTCACTTTCAGTCTGTAGATGTCTTTAGGTCTAAAGTGAGTCTCTTATAGGCAGCATATATAGATGGATCTTGTTTTTTTTAGTCCTTTCTGATACCCTATGTTCTTTGATTGGAGCATTTAGTTCAATTTATATTCAGAGTTATTACTAATATATATGAATTTATTGCCATTACATTACATATAAATTTGTTGGTTCTGGATATTTTCTGTTCCTTTCTAGTCATTGTGATTTTGGTCTTTCTTTCCCACTCAAAGAGTCACATTTAATATTTCTTGCAGGGCTAATTTAGGTGTCATAAATGCCTTTAGTTTTTGTTTGTATGGGAAACTCTTTCTCTCTCCTTCATTCTTAATGACAACCTTGCTGGATAAAGTATTCTTGACTGCATATTTTTTCCCATTTAGCACTGTATATATCATGCCACTCCCTTCTGGTCTGCCAAGTTTCTATGGATAGATCTGCTGCTAACCTTATTTGTCTTCTCTTGTGGGTTGGAGATTTATTTTACCTGGCTGTTCTCAAGGTTTTTTCTTTATCTTTGTATTTTTCAAATTTTACTACAATATGTCTTGGTGTTGGACTTGTTTTGTTGATTTTGATGGGAGTTCTCTATGCCTTCTGGATTTGGGTCTGTGTTTTTCCCCAGATTAGGGAAATTTTCAGCTAAAATTTCTCAAATAACCCTTCTGACCCCTTTCCCCTCTTTTCTTCTGGGACTCCTATGATATGAATCTTTTTTAAAAAAATTTTTTACATTTATTTTTGAGAGAGATAACAAGCAGGAGAGGGGGAGAGAGAGAGGAACACACAGAAACTGAAGCAGGCTCCGGGCTCTGAGCTGTCAGCACAGACCATGACGTGGGGCTTGAACTTGGAAACCATGAGATCATGACTGAGCCGAAGTTGGACCCTTAACTGACTGAGCCACCCAGGCACCCCATGAAACTTATGCTTAATGGAGTTACTTGTTTTCCTGAGTCTCTATTCGTGATCCAATATTTTTCTTTCCTTCTTCTTTTCAGCTTCATTATTTTCCAAAATTTTATCTTCTATACCAGTTACTTGTTCTTCTGCTTCTTCCATCCTTGTGGTCATTGCAACTAATTGGTTTAGCATCTTGGTTATAGTATTTTTCATTTTGCCCTGACTAGGCTTTAGGTCTGTTATAAGACTCTGGGGAGTCTTATATGCTTTCCTCAATCCCAGTTAGTATCCTTATGATTGTCATTTTAAATTTTGTTTCAGGCATACTACTTATATCTCTTTCAATTAGATCCTTGACCATGATCTTTTCTTGTTCTTTCTTTTGGAATGAATTCCTCTGTCTTGGAATTTTGTCTAGGTTTGTCTTCTGTGTATTACAAAAGACTATTATGTTTCTTACTCCTGAGAGTAATGGCTATATTTAGAATAGGTCACATCCTGTCCAGGGCCTGGTGCTTCAGAATGTGTTTCTGGTGTTGGCTGTGTGCACTCTGCTGTTGTGTTTCATCTGCTCTTTTCCTCAGATCAGCTCCCTGCAGAATTTCTCCTTGCCTGCAGAGGGGAGTGTTTGGAATTTGTACACTTTGTGGTGAGTGCTCTGATTTGCTTTTAAAAGAGATTTGATGTTATTTCCACTGGACCTGAAGCTTTGCAGAACCGTATGGTAAGTAGACTTGGTGTGCAGGGGGTTATGCTGACCTTCTAGGGGGAGGGACCTGGTGCTCTTTCAGCTCTCAGGCACATTTACACTATTAAAAAAGCACCTGCAGAGCACAGAGGAGCATGGCTGGTGTAAGTGGCTCAAGCCTCCACTGTAGGTGCTGTGCTGCTTACTAAAGTCCACCTGTGCTGATGGGCAGGGGAAAATGGTGTCAGCTCACTCTCTCCAAAGAGGAGAATTGGCACCCACTGCTTTTCAGGAAGCCCTCACAAAAGAGCACATAATCTCCCCTCACAAGTCTCAGGCATCCTCAGATCCCTGCCTTCACTCTGTGTTCTATCATCTGCCAACCCAGCGTCAGAGTGTTGCTGTGTTTTGCCTCAATCATGACGTCTGAGTACTAAAGTGCCAAATTTTAGGGACTCAGTGCAATGCACAACTGCACTGCTTCTCTGGGGGTGGGTCTCACTGTGCTGTGGCTTGTCCCAGTTTGTACCAGAAGAGCAGTTGCACGAAAGCACAAGGGCTTGGAGTTTATGGCAAAATGCTGCGAGAAGCCAGTGTCGAGGTTAGCTCCTCTCAGCAGGTATTTCTGCTCCTGTCCTAATGATTGGAGGAGTGCAATGGTGGCTGCCAGATCTTTTTTTCCCCCTGAAAGGTTGTGCTTCCTCTCCCAGATGTACTCCAAGAAGGAGAATTGTCTCTGCCAGTGTGACACAAGCAATCCTCACACCATGCTGTCTGTTCCCGGGCCTCTGCCTTCCTTCTCCAAAGAAGTACAACTATGCTCACCAGGCTCCACCCTGGTGATGGCACAGAATTCTAAACTTGAGACTTTGTGCACTACTGCTTATAAAAATTTGTGATAATCAGCCCCTCTGGTTTTCCTGGACAATGGTTTTGGGAAAGTGTTTTTCTTGTGCAATCCCCTACATGCTCTCTCTCTCTCTCTGTCTCTTTCTCTCTCTCTGTCACCTCTCTTCATGATCTGGGCTCCCTCCCCTGCACAGACCCACCATTCTTTTGTCTATCAAAGTACATCTCTGCACCTTCCACTATTTGGCCTCTTTTCTCCCTCTAGTTGTATAGTTTGTTCTCTCAGTCCTCAAATCTATTTGTTTGGTGTTGAAAATTATTTGATATTTGTCTAGCTGTTTTTAAGGGATGAGGCAAACATAGGATCCCCCTATTACTCTGCCATTTTCTAACACAAACACCAACCCATTCATTGTTTAGCAGCATGCTGTTTAACCTCCATGTATTTGTGTCTTTCCAAATTTTTTCATGTGGTTGACTTCAAGTTTCCTAGCATCTTGGTTAGAAAATATGTATAGTATTATTGTCTTTTTGTACTTGTTGAGGCCTAATTTATGACCTAGTATGTGATATATTCTAGAGAATGTTCCATGTGCACTTGAAAAAGAATTTGTATTGTGCTGCTTTAGGATGGAATGTTCTGAATATATTTGTTAAATCTATCTGGTCCTGTGTGTCATTCAAAGCATTGTTTCTCTGTTGAATTTCTTCTTAGATGATATGTCCATTGTTACAAGTGGGCTGTTAAAGTATCCCACTATTATTGTATTGTTATCAATGGATTCCTTTATGTTTGTTGTCAATTGTTTTATATAGTTAGGTTCTTCCTGCTGGGGGCATAAATATTTGCAATTGTTATATTTTATTGTAGGATAGTCCTCTTTATTATAATATAGTGTCCTTATTCTTCTCTTACAGTCTTTGGTTTAAAATCTAATTTATCTGATATAAGTATTGTTATTCAAGCTTTCTTATGACGTCAATTGTCATGGTAAATGTTGCTTTGTCCCCTCACTTTTAATCTGCATGTGCTTTTAGGTATAAAGCGAGTTTGTTATTGGTATCATATAGCTGGGTTTCATTTTTTAAATCCATTCTGACATCCTTTATCTTTTGATTGGTACATTTATTCTATTTGCATTCAGAATAATTATTGATAAGCATGTAGTTTTTGCCATTATATTACTGCTTTTGTCTTTGTTTCTGGAGATTTTATGTATTCCTTTCTGTTTTTTGTCACTTTTGGTCTTTATTTCCACTCAAAAAGTCATCTTTAATATTTCTTGCAGGGCTTCAGTTTTTGTGTGTCTGGCAAACTGTTATGTCTCCTTCTATTCTGATTTATATCCATGCTGGATAGAGTGCTCTTGACTGCGTATTTTTACCACTTCACACGTTGAATATATCATGCCACTCCCTTCTGGCTTGCCAAGTTTCTGTTGTGAGATCTGCAGCTATCCTTACAACTCTTCTCTTACAAGTTAGGGATTTCTTTTGTCTTGCTGCTTTTAAGTTTTTTTCTTTACCACTATATTTTACAAATTTAACCAGTGTATGTCTTGGCTTTGGCCTGTTTTTGTTTTTAGTTTTTTGTTTAAATTTTCGCTTATTTATTTATTTTGAAAGAGAGAAAGAGAGTGAGAGAGCAAGCATGAATGCAGTAGGGGTAGACATACAGGGAGTGAGAGCTTCCTAAGCAGGCTCCTTGCTGTCAGTGCAGAGCCCAACATGGGGCTTGATCTCAGGACTGTGAGATCATGACCTGAGCCAATATCAGCTTAACCTACTGAGCCACCCAGGTGCCCCTATGTTGGCCTGTTGTGTTGAATTTAATGGGAGTTCTCTGTGTATCTTTGCCTGGATGTCTGCTTCTTTCCCCAGATTAAGGAAGTTTTCATATATTATTTCCTCAAATAATCCTTCTACTCACTTTTCTCTCTCCTTCTTCTTCTTCTTCTTCTTCTTCTTCTTCTTCTTCTTCTTCTTCTTCTTCTTCTTTTTCTTCTTCTTCTTCTTCTGATAGTCCTATAATATGAATGTTATTGAGTTTGATTGAGTCATTGAATTTCCTAAGTCTATCCTTATGTTCCATAATTCTTCTTTCTCTCTTTTTTCAGTTTAATTATTTTCCATTATTTTGTCTTCTATACCACTTATTTGTGATCATGTATTTGTTCCTCTCCTCTACCATCCAGTGAGTTTTGAATGTCAATTATTGAATTTTTTGACTGATTTTTTAACTATTTTATCTCTGTGGTAAAAGCCTCCCTTAAGTCTTCCATTCTTTTCTAATGCCCAACATATACCCTTATGATTGTTGCTTTAAATTTTCCATCAGATATATTAGTTATAGCTGTTTCACTTAGACCTCTGACCCTGACCTTTCCTTGTTGCTTCATTTTGGATGAATTCTTCCATCTTGGCAATTTGTCTAGGTCTCTGTATTCTTCTCTGTGTTAGTAAAGCCTGCTATGTTTCTTGCTCCTGATAGTAATAGCTTTATGAAAAAGAGGTCATATAATGTCCAAGACCTGGCACATTAGGGAGTGTCTCTGGTGTGTACTGCATGTACTCTGATGGTATGTTTTGTCTACTCTATCCTTCAGGCTAGCCATCTACAGTGGCTCTTCTTGCTTGCAGTAGACAGTGTTTGGTTCTTGGCCAGACAGAGTGTGGTCAAAGTGTGGTCTGCTTCTTAAATGAGACCTAATGCTAGTTCAACTAGAACTGAATTCTTGCAGATCTCACTGGTCAGGAGATGTTGTGTGTGAGGGGGTTGCTGCTGGTCTTCTGAGGAAGTATTACACTGAGCTAGGTCTGAAGCACATCTACAAGAAAAGAACAGTACTGGCAGGTTGCAGGGGTGTGGGACATGGTGTAAGCAGGTTAGGCAGCCAGTGTAGGTGCTGTGCTGTTTACTGAAGCTGCTTCATGTGGAGAAGTCAGGGCGGGAAATGGTGCTAGTTATCACCTTTGTAATTGCTGGATCATAGGGTAGCTCTATTTTCATTTTTTTGAGGAACCTCCACACCGTTTTCCAGAGTGGCTGCACCAGTTTGCATTCCCACCAACAGTGTAGGAGGGTGCCTACTTCTCCACATCCTCGCCAGCATCTATAGTTTCCTGATTTGTTCATTTTAGCCACTCTGACTGGTGTGAGGTGATATCGCAGTGTGGTTTTGATTTGTATTTCAAATACTAACACTAACATATAGAATACTAATGTATATAGTATAGTACAGAATAGTTTCACTGCCATAAAAATCACCAGTGCTTCACCTATTCATTTCTCATATCTTCATTCTGCAGCCCTGGAAACCACTGATCTTTTTACTTTCTCCATAGCTCTGACTTTTTCAGAATGTCATATAGTTAGAATCATACATTATGTAGCATTTTCAGACTGACTTCATTAACTTACCAATATGCATTTAGGTTACTCCTTGTCTTTTTATGGCTTTGCATCTCATTTTTAACTGCTGAATAATATTCAACTGTATGGATATACTTACAGGTTGTATATCCATTCATCTACTGAAGGACATCTCGGGTGCTTTCAAGTTTTGGCAAATATGAATAAAGCTGTGATAAATATGTATGTACAGGCTTTTGTGTGGGTATAACTTTTCAGCTCATTTGAGTAAATACCATAGAGCATGATTGCTGAATTATATGGTAAGAATATGTTTAATTTTGTAAGAAACTAACAAGCTGTCTTGTATCATTTTGGCTATATCATTTTTTAATATTTATTTAATTTTGAGAGAGAAAGAGTTCAGGTGAAGGGCAGAGAGAGGGAGACATAGAATCCAACACTGACTCCAGACTCTGAGCTGTCAGCACAGAGTCTGATGTGGGCTCAAACTCAAGGACACAAGATCACGACCTGTTGGCTATATCATTTTGCATTTCCACCAACAACGAATGAGAGTTCCTATTTCTCCACGTCCTCACTAACATTTGGTGTTGTGTTTGGGATTTTAGCCATTATAATAAGTGTTTAGTGCCATCTCATTGTTATCATAATTTGTAATTCCCTAATAATGTATGATGTTGAGCATCTTTTCATATGCTTATTTGCCATCTGTGTATCTTCTTTCATGAGGTGTCTGTTCAGAACTATTCCTCATTTTTTTAATTAGGTTTTTCTTATTACTGAGTTTTAAGGATTCATTCAATATTTTGGAACCAAGGACTTTATCAGATATATGTATTGCAAATATTTTCTCCCACTCTGTGGCTTCTCTTTTAATTCTCTGTGTATTTCACTGAGCAGACGTTTTTTATTTTAATAAAGTCCATGTTTTCTACTTTTAGTTTCATGGATCATGATTTTAGTTTTGTATCTAATATGTCACTGCCAAACTCAAGATAACCTAAATATTTTTAATACTATATGTTTTAATTTTTTAATGTTTATTTATTTTTGAAATAGAGACAGAGAGACAGAGAGAGCAGGGGAGGGGAAAAGAGAGAGGGAGACACAAAACCCAAAGCAGGCTCCAGGCTCTGAGCTGTCAGCACAGAGCCGGATAAGGGCCTCAAACTCATGAACCTTGAGATAATGATCTGAGCTAAAGTCAGACGCTTAACTGACTGAGCCACCCAGGCATCTCTTAATAATATTTTTAAGTTTATTTTATTTATTTTGAGATAGAGAAAGAGCACACGGGGTGGAGGGGCAGAGAGAGAAGGAGAAAGAGAATCCAAGCAGGCTCTGAGCTGTCAGCACAGAGCCTGATGCAGGGCTCTATCTCACAAACCACGGGATCATGACCTGAGCCAAAATCAAGAGTAGGACTCTTAACTGACTGAGTCAAACAGGCACTCCAAGTTCACCTAAATATTTCCGGTATCTTCTAGGAGTTTTATAGTTTTTTCATTCTACATTATATCTATGATATATTTTGAATTAATTTTTATGAAAGGCATAATTCTATGTCTAGATTCTTTTTTTTTGTATGTTGATGTTCCTTTATTCTAGCACCATTAAATATATATATATATAATTATATATATATATATATATAAAATATATATATAATTTTTCCATTTAATTGCTTTTGCTCCTTTGTCAAGATTAGCGTGGATCTATTTCTGGGCTCTTTATTCTGTGCCATTAATTTACTCACCTATTTTTCCACCAATACTACACTATTTTGATTATTGAATCTTTATAGTAATTATTGAAGTGAATTCTCTGCCTGTTCTTCAAAATTGTGTTGGCTATACAGGGTCTTTTGCTTTTTCATATAAACTTTCAAATGAATTTGTCAGTATTTACAAAATAATTTGCTGGGATTTTCATTGGGATTGTTGAACCTATACACAAAGTGGGGAGGAACTAACACCTTCACAGTACTGAGTTCTATCCATGTGCATGGAATACCTTTATTTATCTTTTTAATCAGAGATTTATAATCTTCCACTACAGGTCTTATATATATTTTCTTATATGTATAAATAAGTATCCTGGGTAACAATATAAATAGTATCGTGTATTTAATTTCAACTTTCAATTGTTCATTGATGGTATGTATATATGAAAGAAAATTGACTTTTGTTTATTAACCTTACATCCTGCAACCTTCTGTAATGGCATTTTAGTTACAGAAGTTTGTCAATTATTTGGGATTTTCTACATGGATAATCATGTTATCTGCAAACAAAAACAGTTTTATTTCTTCCCTGAAAATTTGTTTATATTTTATTTCCTTTTATTTTTATCGAATTAACTAGGACTTCAAGTATCATGTTGAATAGGAGTGGTGAGAGAGGATATCCTTGCTTTGTTCCTTATCTTACTGGGAAAGAATCTAGATTCTCACAATTTAAGTATGATATTCGCTGTGGGTTTTTAGCAATTTTTCTTTATAAAGTTGAGGAAGTTTCCCCCTATTCCTAGTTTTTTGAGAGTTTTTATGATTAATACGTGTTGGATTTTATCAAATGCTTTCTCCACATCTATTGATACGATCATATGATTTCTTTAGCTTGTTGATGTGATGAATTAATTACATTAATTGATTTTCAAATGTTGAAGTACTCTTGCATACCGGCAATAAATTTTACGTGGTTGTGGTGTATACTTATTTTTATGAATTGTTGGATTTTATTTGCTTAAATTTTGTGGAGGATCTTTACATCTATTTTAATGAGAGATATTCATTTGTAGTTTTCCTTTTTTGTAATATCTTTGCTTTGATTTTGGTATTAGAATAGAGCTGACGTTGTAGAATGAATTATGAAGTATTTACTCGGCTTCCAATTTTCTGGAAGAGGTTGTAAAGAATTGATACAATTTCTTCCTTAAAGATTTGGTAGAATTCACTAGTGAACCCATCTGGACCTGACACTTTTTGTTTAGGAAGGTTATTAATTACTGATTGAATTTCTTTATGAATATAGGCCTACTGAGATTATCTATTTCTTCTGTGTGAGTTTTGGTAGATTGTCTTTCAAGGAATTGATCCATTTCATCTAGGCTATCAAATTCATGAGCTTAGAGTTGTTCATAATGTTCCTTTGTTATCCTTTTAATTTCCATAGGATCTGTAGTGATATCCCTTCTTTCATTTTGACATTATTAATTTGAATCTTCTTTCTCTCTTTTCTTCGTTAGTCTGGAGGGAGGATTACTAATTTTATTGATCTCAACACCTAGGTTTTTTTTCCCTTTAAAACTGGTTTATTGAGACATGATCGACATCTAAAAAGCTGTATATATTTACCATATAGAACTTGATGAGCTTGGAGATAAGTATACACTTGTGAAACCATAACCTTCTAGAGTTTTCTCCCATTCACTTTTCAAAGAGCAAGCTTTTTGTTGAATTGATTTTCTTTACTGATTTCCTGTTTATAATTTCATTGATTTCTCATTTAGTTTTTACTATTTTTTTTCTTTTGCTTACTTTGGACTTAAGTAGATCTTCTTTTTCTAGTTTACAAAGTGAGGAACTTAGATTATTTGATTTACATATTTATTCATTTCTAATATGTATATTCAATGCTATAAATGTCCTTCTAAACACTACTTTAGCTACATCCCACAAATTTTTATTAGTCATATTTTTTTTTAATTTTGAAACCTTTTAAAATTTATCTTGAGACTTCTTTGTCCCACATATTATTTAGAAGTGTGTTGTTTAGTTTCCATGTATTTTGAGATTTGTCCAAATCTCTTTCTGTAGTTGATTTCTAGTTTAATTACACTGTAGCCTGAGAGCATACTTCGCATGATTTCTAGTCTTAAAATTTTTAAGGAGTGTCTTTTGACCCTTAATATGGTCTCTCTTGGTGAATACTTTATGCGAGTTTAAGAATATGTTTGGTGATGTTGCTGAATGAAGTACTCTGTAAATCATTTAGCAGCTGATTGATGATACTGTTCAGTTCAACTATGTCTTCACTAATTTTCTGCCTTCTGGATTTATTTGCTATAAGAGAAGGACGTTAAAGTCTCCAACTATAGTAGTTGATTCATCTATTTCTCCTTGCAAGTCCAGTCTCTTTCTTACATATTTTGATAATTTATTGTTAACGTATGCACATTAATTATTGTTACATCTTCTGGAAGAATTGATCTCTTTATCATTATGTAATGTTTCTCTTTATTCCTGATAATTTCCTTGTTCTGAAGTCTTCTTTGTCTGCAATTAATTAATATTTAAAAAGTTGGTAAATCCTAACCATAGCCCTAACCTAATTAGGGTTAATTGCAGACAAAGAAGACTTCAGAACAGGTAAACCCTTGTTGGTACACTCTACACCAAATTTTTAAAAATCAGTGTTAGAATGATATATCTTTCTTCATCTCGTTACTTTTAATTTCTCTGTTTCTTTATATTTAAAATGAATTTCTTATATACAATATATAATTGTGTCTTTTTTTAATGTTTATTTTTGAGATACAGAGAGAGAGTGTGAGGGGGGAGGGGCAGAGAGAGAGGGAAAGGGAGACAGAATCTGAAGCAGGCCCCAGGCTCTGAACCATCAGCACAGCTTGAACTCATGAACCATGAAATCATGACCTGAGCCAAAGCCAGATGCTTAACTGACTGAGCCACCCAGGTGCCCCAGGTTGGGTATATTTTTAAATCTACTTTGGCAATTTCTGTCATTTGATTGGTAAATTTAGACCATTGATATTCAAAGTGATTTTTATATAGTTGAATTAATAACTACCATATTTTAAATTTTCTAGTTTTGGTCTTGTTCTGTTTCTACTTTTGTTTTCCAATTTTTCTGCCTTTTGTGGTTTCAATTGGACATTTATATGATTCTATTTTTCTTCTTTCTTAGCGTATCAGTGATAATTATTTTTTAAAACGATTTTTTAGAGGTTGCTTCATGTTATAATATACATTTACAGTCAATCCATGTTCTCTTTCAAATACACTCTATTACATCATGCGTAGTGTGAGTACCGTATAATAACAAAATAATTCTAATTGCTCTTTTCTGTCTTTTGTATCATTGCTGTTATTCATTTCACTTATATGTAAGCATACATAAACATATACGTACACATACAAATATGGTATATAAATAAGTATATATAATTGGAAAAATAGGTATTATTATTTTGAGCAAACCATTAACTGTTAGATCTATTAAGAATAGGATAAATAAATAAAGACTTGCAATTTTATTGCAAGGCAATAAATAAGATTTTATTTTACCTTCACATTTATTACAAGGCAGGTCTACTGGCAACAAAGTCTCAATTTTTTTTTTTCTTGTCAGAGAAAGTCTTCATTTCTCTCTCACTTTTGAAGGATACTTTGGAAGGATAATTTTGCAGGGTATAGAATTGTAGGTTGGTGGGGTTTCTTTCCCCTCTCAACTCTTTAAATATTTCTTTCTACTCTCTTCTTGCTTATATGGTTTCTGAGAAGTGAAATATATTTCTTATATTTTTTCCTATATAGGTAAAATATTTACTCTGGGTTCTTTCAGATTTGTTTATTTTTAATTTTCTGTAGTTTGACAATGACATATCTTGGCAATTTTTTTTTTACTTATCCTATTTGGTGTTCTCTCAGCACTCTGGATCTGTGATTTGACGTCTGATATTAATTTGGGGGGAATTCTCAGCCATTATTCCTCCCAATATTTATTCTGTTCCTTTTTTTCTTCTCTTTCTGGTATTCCCATTACATGAATGTTACATCTTTTGTAGTTGTCTAATAGTCTTTGGAAATTCAATTCTGTTTTTGTTTTGTTGTGTTTTAGTCTTTGTTAGATTTGCATTTCAATTTTAGTGGTTTCTACTGATATATCCTCAAACTCAGAAAGTCTTTTCTCAGCCATGTCTAGTCTACTATTATTAGTAATAGATGGCTTATACTCACCAAAGACATTCTTTATTTTTTTCAAAGTGTTTTTGATCTCTAGCATTTCTTATTGGTTCTTTCTTAGGATTTCCATCTCTCTGCTTACATTACACATTTTTTCTTATGTGTGCTGTCTACTTTATCCATTAAAGTCCTTATCATATTCATCATACTTAAACATAATCCTGGTCTCATAATTCTATCATCCCCGCCATGTCCAGTTGTGATGTTTACTCTGTCTCTTCAAGTTGTGGGTTTTTTTTTCCTTTTACTATGCTTTGTAATTTTGTCTTGATAGGTGGACATGATGTGCCAGATAAAAGTAACTGCTCTAAACAGACCTTTAGTAATGTTTGGGTAAGATACAAGGTGGTAAAGCATGAGGCAAAGAATTTTATTGTCCTATGATTTCATGTCAGCTTTTAGTGAGCCCTTGCCTTTGAACTGTAAACTTCACAAGTGTTTCTCAGTCTCCCCCTCACAACCCTATACCTTTGGTGGTGTGCAATGTGTAGAGTAAACTTGAGTTAAGTATATCCCTTCTCCCATGTGGAGGGCTAGAGCCAACTTCATTTGGGCATTTCCCTTCCCCCACATTGGTAAGGTTCTGGTTAACTAGGTTCTCTAGAGAGCAGGCCTTGTTAAAAAGAACAGTGTGTTCTAGTGTATTTCAAAATTATTCTTTTTCCATCCCATCTGTCAGAAGCAGGAGAGGATTTTTCTTCAATATGTGGAAAACTGGCTGAGTTCCTGGAGGTTATTTCACAATATTATGGGGTTCCTCTACGACTGAATCCACCAAGAGATTTTAACTCCGAGTTGTCCACATTGAGCCTACTACACTTCATCAATTGGAATTCAGGTTTTCCTACCCCAACACTGGTTCCTATGGTATTTGTGTGGTGTGAGAGAGTCTTCTACTACAAGATGACTCCTTATGTTTACCTGTCTGTGTTTCCAGTCTTACAGGCAGCAGTTTGCCCTGTGTGCTCCCCTTTTTACAGATCCAAGCAGAGTTGTTGATTTTTTATTCTGTTGTAATTCTGTTTATTCTGATTGTTTATTCTTGTTGTTAAGATGGAGTGGCAACTTCCAAGCTCCTTATATGTGGTTCAGGCATATTTCAAAATTGTGACTTCTTCCATTATCCTGTCAGAAGGTATTTTTCATCAGTCATTACTATGTGAACCTGGTAGGCTTGCTGGGGTTAATAATCACAAAAGTGTGTAGGTCGTCTAAGACCCGGCACCCCTGGAGTTTTTAAACACTCAAACTTGTCCACACTGAGCTTCAGCAATCTGTCAATTAAAGTTTAGGTTTTCCTGCCCCAGCACTGACTCTCATGAAGTTTTCTGCTCTTGGGTTTCTGCTCATGTATAACTTGTCATTTTCTATATCTTCCTTTGCCTCTCTTCAATTTTCATAACAACAAATTGCCCTGTAACTTCAGGTGTCTGATAGATCTAAGAAGAACTGTTGATTTTCAGTTTTTTCAGGTTTTCTTAATTTTTATTTATTTTTGATAGAGAGAGAGAGAGAGAGTGAGGGCACAAGAGGGAGAGGGGCAGAGAGAGAGAGAGGGGGAGACACAGAAACGAAAGCAGACTCCAGGCTCCAAGCCATCGGCAGGGAGCACAATGTGGGGCTCAAACTCATGAACCAGGAAGTCATGACCAACTGAACCACCCAGGAGCCCCATATTTTTTTTATTGTATGAACAGGACGATGTTTCCCAAGCTCCTTAAATGCTAGACTGAAAACCGGAAATCATTACTATCATTTTTCCTATATTATAGATGGGAAACTATGACTACAAGATATGACAAGATTTGCATATTATCACACACACACAGAAGGGAAGTAGGACTTGGATCCAGTACTTTTGTTTTTTACTCATATCCATCTCAACTCTTGTCCACTTCCTCAGAGATGTCAGTTCAATGTTTCTACATAGCCTTCATTCTCCCTCCCTACTCCCCAGCCCCCTTCATTCTGGTAGAACTTTCTCACAGTTAGAGCAAGTCTGCTAGACTATAGGCAGATGGCTTTGGAACCTCAAGGCTGTTATTTCAAATCCTAGTTCCTCCATTCACTAGCTGTGTGACCTTGTGGCATTTAGTTAATTTCTCTGTACCTCAGTTTTGTCATCTAGGAATTAGGTAATAACTTCCTTAAAAGATTGTTGGAATATTTAACTGAGATACTCATATGCATAACCTAATATATATTGTGGAGAAGATACAGCTAGTTGCAAACTAGATGACTTTTTAGGTATCTTCCAACCTTGAGATCCTGTGACCCGTGCCTTTTCTGAACACTTTGGTCCTCTTTGATCTCTCCAATTTCCAAATTCTCAGAATGCTTGACTCGAAGCACAGAGTTTACCACTCACTTTAAAATATTGTGAAATATTATATGTATATTATACATACAAAGGAGTTCATAAAACATTTGTTTGCAGCTTAAGAAATAATGAAGGAATACCCACATGCCCATCATCCTGCTTAGGAATTAAAACTTAACTGAAGAGGACCATAGAGGTCCATTACGTGCCTCTTCCTGATCAGATTCTCCTCTATTTCTCCCAGAGGTAACCGTTACTCTGGATTTTGTGTTAATAATTATATTCTTTCTCTTTTTCATTGTTACTGCCTAGGAATATAGTATTAGACACTATATTATTTAGCTTTTCCTGTTTTTGAACTTTATATAAATCATACTTTATGGTTTTTGTGAGTCATGGTGATACATATAACTATAGATTGTGCTTTTCCATTGATGTGTAGCATTCCATTATTTGAATATACAACCCTTTATTTATCCATTCTCCTGTTGAAAGACAGTTTCATTATTTCTTGTTTGGGGCTATGGAAAACAGTGCTGCTATGAATATTCTGGTGCCCGTCTTCTGGGGAACATGTGCAGGACCTGCTTCTGTATATATATCCCCAAGAGTGGAATTGTTGATTTGTAAGATAAGCACATGTTCTAATTTCTAGACAAGGCCAAATAGTCTTTGGCTTTTGTTGCGGTTGTGCCATTGTATCACAATGGAAGTTTCTTTTACTGTATATCTTCATCTACACTTGGTATGGTCAGCCTTTATAATCATGTCTTCTTCTGGGTTTAATTTACATTTCCCTGATTCGTAATTAGACTTAGCATATTTTCCATATGTTTATGATCCATTAATATTTTCTCTTTTGTGAAATGCCTATTCATGTATTCTGCCCATTTTTTCCATTGGCTTGAGAAGTGCTTTTTTCCACTTATTTGGAGGAGCTCCTAATACAATCATATTCTGTTTTATTATATTCTCCTCTGCACACATCTTTTTCATCATCCATATTATAAACTTCTAGAGGGAAAGAACACCTTTCCCTCACCCCACTCACTCAGTGGGGCCCAAAGAAAATTGTATAGCATACAGGGGAGGTCTCTGAATGGTCATCCTGGGTCATGGGAAAATTAGAGTGTAAACACTCTCCTTGATCTTTTGCCTCTACCTGGAGTCACTGAAGGAAGT